>BKCP01011626.1:719668-822685 GCA_008636005.1 Striga asiatica | reverse complement strand
ATAGTCTATAATTTTATAGAGTACAAAAGGATACCCATGTGGAAATTGTTTGTTTCTATGTATATTAATATTAGCTAGTATAACATTCGTTTCACATGATGCTTATCCAATGATCATTCTCTAAATAACTTATTTGTAATGTCTTATATATAAAATTAGTTCCTAATTTAGAGTGGTTGATTACATTTTGCACCATAAATAGTATATATACAATAATACAAAGGAATATGAAAAAAAATGACACATATAACTATGAAGCGCGAGAAACTAGTTCATAAGGGTGAAAAATGATCTTTCTACAACAAAAATAGGAACCATAACAGTACAATGTTAGTACCACCAGTCCAGTCCATATATATATGTGTGTATATGTGTGTGTGTGTGAAGTATGAACATGCAAATTAATGAAAAATTCAAGATTGAGGTTTGTAACTAAATTGAGAAATAGTCATGTGGTTATGTTAAATTTACAAAACACCCTGCAACTACAAAAAAAAAAATGACTTTTTGTCCTTCCACCGGCAAAAGCTGGTCAATTTGACCGACTGCTGAAAAAAATGAAATAATATCCATGTCAGCAACCGGTCACAAGGACCGACTTTTGCAAAGTGGAAGAACCAAAAGTTGGATTTTTTTACAGTTGTTGTTTTGTAAAGTCAACGCGATCACCAGACTATTTCTCAATTAGGTGTCAAACTAAATCTCCAATTTTTCCTGCACATTAATATACTTGGGAAAAAAGAAATAAGGTTCTGAATATATTTTTCTGAAATCTCATGAGTCAAAAAAAGTCATATAATTAATAACAATGCCTTTTGCATCCACATACAAAATTAGCCCCCCACAGGCTTATATGGACTAACAACAACTAACAAGAAGGAAAAAAATCATATGTTAAAAAAAGTAAAAATCACTTCATTACTATTGGACCTATACACGATCGAAATATGCCGCTAAGAACCCGTTGAACTTCCATCGAACTATGTTCGCTTCGAACAAGATCCGTTAACAAAGGAAATAACTGCGAAATGTACTTACCGAAAGCATCACTTTCTAAACTGCCCAAAATCCTCATGACTGATAGAACTAAAGGCGTACGGGCCGAAAGCTCCTCTTTCTTAGCCGAACCTAAAGGAAGAAGAAAGTGTACTAATGGTTTATTCACGGCTTTTTTCTGTGAGGCTTGTCCAAAACCACTGCATTCAAGGTATGTCTCGAGGACTTGCTTGCAAATAGAGATAAGTTCTAATTCAATGTTCTTTTCCTCGGATAGAGATGGATTGTTTGTGAGTAAATCGTGTAAGAAATTTAAGTAGTTTGTGTAAGACTCGTTTTCAAAGTGAACGATTGGTGGATCCGAGATCTCTAGGATAGCACATGCTTTTTCTAGCTTGAGAAGTGATATCGTTTGGGAGTTCAATTCATGGGCATGAGAAGAAATGGATGAATAAATTTCGAGAAGTATAGAGATATTGCTCGAGGAAAAGTATTGCCAGTGGTTCTTGTAAAGATCGGTTACAACCTGTGAGAAAATAATCGAGAGATAAATTATGTAGAAAACGTGCAGAAATGGCTTGAAGTACAAAAATAGAGTGTAAAAAAATAGAACCGATCTTTGCAAATGTTGGGCAAAAAAAATAAATAAATAAAAACATTGCAAATGCTTTAGTTAAACAAAGGAAAATTGTGAGATAAGGTATTGGTTTTTACTTATTCTGCATTAATTTTTTAAAATTATTATATGATAGACAAGCTCATATACTCAAAATTTGGGCAGTGAAATGTTCCTAAAAATATCCTAGCAGATTTAACTGACAATTCAGGTGACAGAAAAGTGAAAAGAAAGCATGTGAACAGTACTGAAGAATTTTGGGTACAAAAAACTCAACAATATTCAATCACTTTTCACCAATCACTTTTTTTTTTTTTTAATTTAACTCAACCCCACGATCCTCAATATTATCATCACAATATTATTAGTATAATTAAATAATATCAATCAATCATTCTTACACATCACATTAACTTTAATTCACTATTCATCCACACTTACATAATTTTAATTATTCATCACTTTCAATCACCTCTCCTCTACTTTTACATGAAATTAACTTTAATCATTTTATTGCAAATATTATTTTAATACAAACTCAAAATCCCATTCTAACCTAACTCGATCAACTTTTTTCAAAATTAACTGTGGTTAACCAAAACAAAAATACCAATCAAAACCAAAATATCCAATCATAAACTTATATCCAAGCACACCCTCCTTGTAACCCTAAATATCTTTTAGGATGAACTTGAGAGAGAGAGAGACAGAGAGAGACAGAGAGAGACCTGTATTATGAGCAGCTGTAGAGTTATATGAGTTTTCATCCTCGATACAATAAACGCCACACTCTGCAGCTTCTCATCCTCCGAACCATCACCAATTGCACTCCCATGATCATAAGAAGATTCGGTTTCATAATTGAGTGGATTATTATCATCATCGGGCACCTCAATGTTGTCCAAGGTTTTCAAAAGCTTCATAAAAGCAGACAAATTCGGCCCAGCAGTCTCTTCCAAAGAAAGAAATATATCTCGCCATTCCTCTTCCGAAAGTTTGCCTCTCAACTCACCACTCAAATGCATCAAAGCGGACACACCAGCCGTTGATGAACTTTGACTAGTGCTTCGTATGTACTTTATTATTATAGATATCACTTCATGAAATTGGGGCCTCACCAAATCGAAAAGATGGACAAATAGATCTGATAGGCATTCTATTGCCACTACACAAGTTTCAGAGTCCCAAATGCTACCATCTTTGCCTGTATCTATCTCTTTACCATCAAAGATGAAGGTAAATATAGGAAAGATGGAATTTTTGAATACAGTGGCCCAGAATGGCTGCGAGAAAAGTTGACCATGGTCCTTCAAGATATTGAAGAGAACTTCAAGAGAACTCTTTCTGATGGCTGCTCGAGGATCTGAAGTCAATTTTGATAATCCTGAGAAGATAAAAAGTCGATGATAGTGTTTAGAACTCGAACTGCTGCATGGGTAGGATTAAGTTTCTTGGTTCTCCACAAAGAGCAAAGATGCCAACAAGAGAAGCCTATGATGGAAAATTTTAAATCTAGAGAATGTAAGAGGGTGT
Source organism: Striga asiatica (assembly GCA_008636005.1). Lineage (NCBI taxonomy): Eukaryota > Viridiplantae > Streptophyta > Magnoliopsida > Lamiales > Orobanchaceae > Striga > Striga asiatica. The sequence goes on along the minus strand of BKCP01011626.1, from coordinate 819,540 downwards.
TTGTTTATCGATTTTTTTTTTTTTTTTCAGTTCACATTCAATCCATACTCAAGACCTAACTTAACTTTAACTCCACCCCAATCCCAATATTATCAGTATAAGTAAATAATATCGACCAATCATTCTTACACATCATATCAACTTTAATTCACTATTCATCCACTCACATAAATTTAACTAACCATCACTTTACATCATCTTTCTCCTACCTTTACATCAAATCAATTTCAACTATTTTATATAAATAGTATTTTAATATAAACTCGAAATCCCACTAACAACTAACCATACCACCTTTTTCAAAATTAACCTTGGTTAACAAAAAAAAAAACTCGTTTTGAGCGGATATATTTTTATCCAAGCACACGCCCTAACATAAAAAAAGAAACAGAGATACACCAACATACTATTTTGTGGGTCCCACAGAGATAACCTTTTCCTTATGGCATAGCTATAACATTAAAGTTCCTCTCTACCTTTTATCCAATTCGCATGATTATCAACCAACTAATTGTTAACTTAAAAGGAGGTAAGAAGGAAAATATATTCGTAAATTTCATTTTACCAACAACTAATTGTTTGATGTTTTAGTAGACCCTGCGGAAAAAAGCAAACAAGTCTATCATTAGGGGATTTGTGGAAGTACATATAGTTCCTAGGTCCATTTCCACGTGGGTGGACCATATCGTTCATCAATCAATCAATCAATTAACAAGCCGTTAAAATCCCACTAAGTGGTGTCGGCTATATGGATCACATGTCGCCACCGTGCTCGATCAAAGCACATATCCTCATACAAATTTAAATATTTTAAATCATTTTTTTATATGGACCATATCATTCATACTCGACTAAAATTCTTTACCTGTAAGCAAAGGAATCCAGAAATGCATATGCCCATCCCTATCCGTGCCCGTTTCGTCATCCAAAGGATTGTTATTGGGTAATGAAGGGCTCGAATCATTCCCCTCACTTTTCTCATTGCAAGAAAGTCCACCATCTGCTAGTTTGACCGCACAGTAACGGAGAAAAGCAATAGCATTGAGGCTAACATCACTATTGAATCTACTGTTTGTGAAGGTAATGAGGCACTTAACACAGTCTGTGAAAGTCAATGCCTCTGTCTCAGTTATGTAGGGAAAATATTCACGCACTATCTTTTCGATTGTTTCAAAAGCCAACAAAACTATGCTCTTCCGTTCATCAGCTGCAGCTGCAGTGAAAACCTACAAAAGTAGAACATAATATGTGAAAGGCAGATATCTTATGACAGTGTATTAATATAGAAAGAGATTTTAATTCATATGTGAACTAAAGATGAACATCAAGTACTAACTTGCCTGCTCTTATGATACAAAAATTCACAGCAAAACTCTTAGGGGATGCTTGGATACAATTTTTTTCTTAAAAAATCCAATCTTTTTTAATCAATCATTTTTTTTAACTCAAATCTAACTAAACTTTAAATCAACACGACTATCCTCAATATTATCAATATAATTAAATAATATCACTCAATCATTCTTACACATTACATCAACTTTAATTCACTATTTATCTACTCACATAATTTTAACTAACCATCACTTCACATCATTCTCTCCTACTTTTACATCAAATGATTCAAATCAACTGTAATTATTGGAAGGATCTAATAAATGTACCAACGGAGGCATAATATAGTAGTGAAGGTCAATAGCCCTTGATCCGACGAGAAGGAAGGCATTAATTAAACAAGCAACATAATATTCTTTCTCATTTTAAATATTATTTTATCTCTAGTTAACCAAAAGAACTCATTTTGAGCGGATATATTTGTATACAAATACTCTGAGAATTGCAGGCAAGCTTTCTAGATCAACATGTAAAAAGAAAAATTACCATGAAGACACTCTTCCATCCAGATTTTATGTTATTGACCCTGCTGAGGACCATTTGTGAGATACATCGAACTATCAACTCTCGAATCTCTGCAGAATTGCTTTTCTGCATCACAATGGTGAAAGGCCTCAAAAATTCATTCTGGAAATTATAGTTAACCAGTTCTTCTCGCTCGAGGAATTTCATTGCAAGCTGTCGCAATGAATCCATAACAAAGATTGCAACCGAAAGATTCTCCGACAAACCAACCGACACAAAGAATTCAGAAAGAACATTCCATATACGAGACCACACTAGTCTTATCCGATTCATGTTATAGTGCCTGCAAAAACAGAAATGTCGGGTGGTTTTTTTACCTTCCACCAAAAAAATCTCGAGAGAGCATAAAGAAAGAAATTGGGGATTCGCTTCAAGTTTGGGAAAAAGGATCTTACGCAACTTCCACGATTTTCGTCAGGCTAAACACTCGTGGATCAGTCGGGGACTGCAGTTCTGCCATGGAAACTTTGCAGAGCGATTTTACAAAAGCCACGATTGCCTCACTGTTCAACCGCTGGCTATGGGCAAAAATGTGGTTTAACTCGAAGTTCCCTATTTGATCGAGCAAATACAAATTCGAAATGAAATTATTGATCTGCTCGGGAGTAACAAGACCAGGGGAGTTGACTCCAACAGAGGTGCTATCATAGGAGCCCCCTCGAACAACTGCCATAACAGCTGGATTTTGGAGTGTTCCTTTTTTCTTCAGAGACGGGTAACTCTCGAGCTTTAATGTCTTCTCTTCGGATTCAGAATTCGAAGTATTAAGAAAAGACGCATCAGAAGGTGCTCCCTCCCCCAAGAGCTGCAGATGCTCAAATCGTGATAAGCACGTCAAAATGTGTTCCCATGCTTCTTGAAGGTAATTACCATCTTCAATTGCAATTGATATCATAGCCTGCCAAAAACAAAAGAATTTTTTGAAATCACTTCGACATTGAAGAAATTAAATTCACTTCCAAAATAAATTGATGACCAACCTAGACAAGAAGAGTGAAAAAAAGGAAAAAAAGAAACTGAAAAGTACCTTGACAGCATCTACATTTTTTTGCTTCATATCTGCCGCACAGTGGAGGTTAGTAAACTTAGCCACAGTGGTAACAAAGGCATCCCTCTGAGTCTGCATACCCATCATAGCAGTGACATGCACAGCATGCCGAAATCCCTGCAGACATTGAGAAGTAGCTTCCTTGTCATCACTTTGGTCCAGAGTTACACTAAAGGCAGCAAGCATGGGGCCCCAGCAGACTTCAACCATGAACCTCAGTATTGNGATTCAAAAGCAAATGCAAGAATCAATCAAAATTACAGAAAACACAAACAAATAATCATTACTACACTCTACACACAAAGATTGATACTTAAAAGGCAGATTACATGGCTCTAACAGCATGATGCACCAAACAACAGATTATACACATAAATATCCCATGTAAGATTTTTCGTACCAGGTAAAAAGCAGATGGTTTAAAGAAAAGATATTGAATATAAAGGGCATAGTGTTCTGTAATGGAAATTGATCATACTCTGATTTTGCAGATTTTGCCTTAAACTGCTCTTGGATATGCCTTAACAGATATCCATTTGCACCCAAAGGTTTTTCTTCTGTAGGCTTCCAGACCAGGTTGAGTATGCCATCCAAGCCCAGCAGTTTATTCAAGCTATTTCCATGTTTGCTTTGGGGAGTAAGAGGCTCAGCATTCATTTTAATCTCATTTTTTACAACTTGATCATACAGTGCGCCCAAATAATCTTCAGGTAGATCATTGCCATCATCAATCCCTCGATTATTCCGGATGAAATCAGCCTTGGTCATCTGGACAGTCAAACCCAAACTCAGTATAAGCCAGAAAAGATTCCTTCATAAAATCAAATCAAATCAATGATAATGTGATCTAGGATAACAGCCTAAACAGTTCAAATAAATTCCATCAGTTCATAAGTAAATAAAAAATGTATCAGACCCAGTCTGAGTTATTGGCTTTTGGTTTTACTGCCACTCATGATTTGAATAAGTGAACAAAGTAAGATATGAAATATGCTCCAACCCTTTCTCTTAGCAAGTTAGAAACACATCTTCAAATTGCAGACCACACTTTGGAAAAGAGTAGAAACAAAGAGACTGCATATAAAATCCTCAAATCAAAATCTTCATTGAGGACGTTATTCTGTAAATAGTAAAACAAATAAATCACCAATGGTTGCATATCGTTTTCCCTTTCTGACAAAACCAAAATAGGGGGAAAAAAGGAAAAATGTTGAAATTTCGATAATGAAAGAACAAAAGAGAACTCATTTTCAGCTAGAAAAAAAGGATCTGAAATGCACCTTATCCTTTACCATACTATTATGTGCATCAGTGTTGAGCATGATGACTGAGTAAGCAAGCACATAAGCCGTGTCGGCACTGGTGAATGCACTCGGATTACATTTACAATACCGTTCAGCAAATTTTTCCATGATGCGGTCAATCTTTTGCGCTTCTCCTGGTAACCTGAAACCTCTCAGAAAGAATCTAATTGCTTCAGCAAAGCCCATATTCTCAAAGTTGAAGGAATCTACATACGCATGCATGACTTTCATAGGAAATTCCTCTCTTTCACCGAAATAATCGCCAATCATACTTTCATTCAGCCCCGAAGCACTTTTGAGAAAAGAAGCCACTTCTTCTGAGGAACTTCCCACTTTTTTGGCACTTATTAAGAACTCGATTCCCTTGGACGGTTTCCTATTGAACAGTGCAACACCTTTCTGCATTTATTACATTGATATAGTCACTACAGTGATATATTGAAAGTTATTATCCAAATGATAGGCTTGAAAATTTACAATAATATGTATTTAATGTACAAAAAAAAAAAAAATACAAGTATTACACAATGATATATTCTTGTGGTACCGTGGCAATCAGCCATAATGCAGGTCTTGATTGGATACAAAAATTTTCACTCCAAATTTCATCCAATTCAAAATTTAACTCAACCACACTATCTTCAATATTATCAATTTAATTAAATTATGACTCAATCATTTTTACACATCACATCTATTATTCTACTTTAATTCACTATTCATCCACTCATATAATTTTAATTAACCATCAATTCGTATCATCCCTCTCCTACTTTTACATCAAATCAACTTTAATTATTTTATTTTACATATCCTTTTAATATAAACTCAAAATCCCACTAACGACCAACATACCATATTTTTTCAAATTAACCCTAGTTAACCAAAAAAATCCACTTCGGGTGAAAAATTTTGTATCCAATCAAGCCCATGTCATTAAAATCTTGAGACCATTTGTGTTCAAGTGTAAATCATAACCGAACCTGAATTTCTAATTTATACGCTCTACGCTGTTCCAAGGTTGGAGAATCAGAATGTTCAGAATTTGCTTCTGGGTTCAGTTCATGATCAGAACTATTTGCATCATCAACAACGAAAGCGTGATTCTCAGTCAAGTTTTCACTCTCAGAAACTTTTGGAGGATTAGGTTCTGCAACTTTGAGCTGCTGGTCCATCCATGAACCCATTGACTTAATAATTCTAACCAGACATTTTACTGATTCATGACGAAATGTCGTATCTTGGGCAGGAGATAATGAGGTCACAGAACCAGGCGGTGGGCCTAAAGCAGTTTTCAGAAGGCCATTCACAGTCCTGCAAATAACTAACAAAATTAATGTATCTAATACTTCACGGAATAAAGAAGGGAATTTACACCAAAAGGAACTAACAGTAAGAGATTTAATAAAACTAGTAAACCAAGCCAAAAAAATGTGGGAACAGAAACAACTTGACAGGGTTAATGGGGCAGTTGTATTAGAAGAAAAATCAGATCAAGGATAATAGTTTCACCTCCGAATGATATGAATAATTTCCAAATTATGAGTGGAAAGGGTATTTAATATACAAAAAAACGGTGAGTCAGCAGATACTCTCAAATAAGTGCATATCAAACCTCACATACAACGTCAAAGTTAACAATAGGAAATATTTGTCTCGTGTGAAATGACTTGGGGAAAATGAAAAACAAGCAACTGATCATCTCACGTTGTCTTTAAAGGATTACTAAATCAATTTTTTTTACCAACCAATTTATGAAAACATTCCACGATGAAGAAAACTAGAACCACTAAACCAAATCATAGTCAGACTTATGGTTCATTATTTGGTCAAAGCTACACACAATAACATGAACAAGTAACAGAGTGGCTACGAAATAGAAGCTCAACGAAATAGCATAATAAATGAAGGAAACAGTACAGTTTCAGTTCCCCACAAAGAAAAGAAAAAAACAAGTTTCATCATAATATATTGGGTCATTAGGATCAAAGATTCTGAACATCATGATGCGCATGGAAGTCTGATCTCCAGATTATCTATCTTCATCCACTGCACTACAGGTTATAGCTACATGCAGAAAAATTAAACAGAGAAAATCCCTGAAGAAATTTGAAGGGCAGAAAAGATATTGTCATTTTTCGTGAGGAGAAAGTGTGTCCTCTTCACAGAAAGCATACATCTTCATCTACATTGCCAGACCTAGAAGACAGTTCCTATTTCAAAAACATCATAGATAATTTAGAGTAGTCGGAGTAATTTCCTTATACAAAGTCCCACACCTAGATCTGGCATTCTGAGCTAACAAATGCTCAATATATAAATTAAGACGAAAATTGAAGGCATGGACTAATCAAATCATATTTTCTACCTCACACTTCTCCTCCTCATGATTAAAGATTACAAAAAAAGGTTTGTGCAAAGTAATCTATTCCGCACCTTCCAAATGCCAACTTCCACAGTTCTTTCAGAGTAACTGAATAGTTCTAAGGTTAGAAAATATAAGATTGCCAAAAAAAGAATGGTACATAAACTTTTTATCAAAATTCAATGATGTTTGCTCAGTTGTTAAAGCATAGGCCAAAAGTAGAGATTCATTCTCGATGCATGTCAAATAATTTATATTGTTTCAAGCATTGTATTAAATCACAGGCACATTATACAGAACCCAGCAAATAGAATAATTGCAAAACAGCAACTAATAGAATCATGGTTTTGTCTTCAGTAGTACTAAGCGGGTCCGGAAGTATATTTAACAAATACTTTCATAAAGAATAAAGTTAACAGGGAAAGGTAACAAGAATATCTAGACCTAATTGTTTGTACCTTTCAAATATGTTTGGAGCCTCCACATCACAGTCATAGTTGACAAAAGTATCAATAGTAATCTGTGAGTCCTGAGCAATCTTCTCCAGTAAATTCAATACAGTCATCTTCTGTAAGAAACTTGGCTGAAGAACATTCTCCAGTACACGAAGAATCAGCATTGGAAAAAAAATCCCAATTTCGGATTTCAACCCGGACCTAAACTTTGATAGCAAGTGCCAAAATATCGAACAAAGAAGCTGAAAAACAGTCATAACAGATAGAGCACTGTTCTTCAACAGCGACAGGCATAGATATTGCTTGACCGCATTAAGAAACCTGCAAAGAAAAGACGTATCAGTTATTCAGCACAAACTATAAAAACATTATTACATCCGATATGCATGATATATCAGTCATCTCATACTCTCAACCCTGAAAAGCCCCAAAAACCACATAAAGGATTAGATCCATATCTCTGCTCTTCCTCATAGTTATACCGTAAATATAGCTTACATTACACTATGTCAGAATCACGAATCATGGAATAATGCAGAAAAGGTGTCATATGTTACTGAGATTATGATCCCTCAATATCCTCTGTACAGGAGCACTAAATTCACATTAATCTAAACTAATGAAACAAATTCAGGTTCTCCCTAGAGTGCTTACTCCCCGGTGATTCTTGCCTCTGCTTGAAAAATGCTAATTCAAGACATCTTACTCAATTAACTTCACAAGACATAAAAACTACAAATGAATTCAACAGGGGACACAGTTAGTGCATAAAACTTTTAAGATTTAGCACTCACCTCTCATTGGAGTGCCAGATCGGACCAGCATTGCCCATAATGACATTCAAAAGCTCCAAGGACAGAGTTTTCCCTCTCAAAAGAATCTGATCGTCAGGATTCTCCTGTGAGGAAAACTTCATGGACAATTTACATAAATTCTTGAAGAGCATAAACCCATCCTCCCTGATCTTACTGTATTCACTCAAATCAGCACCTTCATCCACAGGCTTCCCATTCTCTTTGTCAGTTTTTTTGGCTTTAGGGCTCGAATCAGAACCATTCTGCAGATGCAAGGGCAACTTCACATATGGAAGGCTATCCTTAGCCTCCACAATCTCACTGACGAAGTTCTGAGCAAACTGTATGGAGCTTCCTTCGTTAAGATTCCGATCAGCAAACTCCATCAATTCGAACACAGAAACATTTTTAAAGTCAACAAGCATGGAATTCTCCTCAACCCTGGTGAAAATAATAATCATCATCTGCGCAAGAACAGATTTGGCACAGATCTGATTGGTCCCACTGCGCCCGCCTAGGTAGATATTGTAACAGGACCTCACCACATAGACGAGGCAGTCTCCCCGTATGTAGATGCATGGTGACCGGACGGCGGACAGCAGGACCTTGAGAACGGCCAGCTCCACGGCCTCGTCCCCGACGGCAGCGCACTTGCAGACTGAGTCAATGAGGCGGAAGATGATGGAGGAAGCGCTGTCCTTGATCTCGCAGCCGCGGACGATGCCGAATGAGAAAAGCCGGAAGGCACAGTCGAGGGCGGGCTCGATGACCTTAACGGAGCCGGAGTCGAGAGCCATGACGAGGGGCTGGAGCAGGAACTCGGCGTCGGAGGGGGTGAGGCCGTAGAGTGGGGCGCAGGATGAGGGATCGGAGGAGTCATCGGCGAGGGAGTCGAGCTTGTCGAGCGCCGATTTGCAGGCGGACACGAGGCCGGAGTGCTTACGCCAGGCGGCGTTCTTGATGATCTTGTCAAGTGAGGGGCCGAGCACCCAGCCGCAGCGGGACGCGCCGCCTAGGGTTTGGGACGACGACGACGACGACATTATTATAATTCAGATCGCGTGAGGGCCCCACCTCGCACACCGGAACACTCGGTGGTTCACCGCCGGAGCTCGCTAGGCTACCGGAATAGATCAGTCATAACAATCGAGCAAACGCCGAATGAGCCACCGAAGCTTCGAAAATGATGAATTGGGTCAGAGAACATTCAACGTCGGCTTGTGGGTATTTGTGAGAAGACGGTGCCGGCGGACGCCGGTGATCCGGGAGCGATTGGCGTTTTATAAATTTCGCTGTAAATGGGATCAAACGTCTCTCTCTCCTCTTCTGATTTTTTTCCTTCTTTTTTGCAAAATGTATTAGTGTAAATTTAATAATTTATCCAATAATAGCATAATATAATCTGGATAATTATTAATATAATATAGTATGGATAATTATTAAATTTAGATTTTCCAAATGTGGTTTATTGAGTATTACATTCTATATTTGGAGTGAAGGGTCATATAACTTTGAATACCACTAATACAACATCAATAATCATACGAGTGCTAGTTACAAAAATGTAAGAAATATTTTTCACTTCTATATTTGCCGGTCTTATATTATAATAGTTTTTCTAATTCATATGCAATAAATTTATCAAAAAAAAAGATTTTTCAATTGATATATAATTCTATTAATTTTTAATTGGTATTAATAAATGGTTCAAATAATAATTATTTATTTACTTTATATATATATATATATATATATGTGCATTGTGTATATCAAATCAAAATTCGACAAAATATAAGCATTGTAATATATTATATATAAAAATACTAATAAAAATTACAAATTTATTACTTTTTAAATTGTATTTATACTTCAAGTTAGTCTAAGTGTTATCGATAAAATCCAGATCTAAATGGACTATTCCAAAGCACAACAAATTGACATATAGGATTACGAAACACCATGATTTCAGATTTGTATGGAGTATTCACTATTCCAAATGACCATAAATTGATATATAAATTACGAAGCACCATAATTCAACACACATGATTAAAAAAACACCATACAGATCGATACATTCTGAATTAGGGTAGAGTAATTAATAATTTTTACCAACTATACGAAACAGTCTAAATCATTCGACTGAAATTAACAACATTTCTAACTATACGAGACGGTTGAATTGTTTTGCTCCTTGACCCGATATATTGAATAATGTATAATTATATTATTAAATGTCTGTATTTTTATTACATACTTATTCAAATATCATGTTCTTCTTTGTGTTGCTTTTTAAAGTATGACTTTTTCTAGTAAAAATATAAAAAATTATAAAAAGATTATTTTGAAGTAATGATTAAGTCGACTTAACACAAAAAAGCCCAGTGATTTACAGCTTCTTAATTCAGAAAAATTTCATGGTGTTTCAACAACACTATCACATTTCAGATACAATTACATTAAGAATCCAAAAAGGCTTGTGTGTGAGATTTTCTATGAGACTTTTTTTGATTATTTGTTTGACTTTTGATGACTTGTTAGTGCAACTTTCCTAACATCAACTCTCGTGATCCCGTTTTCATTCTCAAAATTTTCAAAATTTTGTCTTTCATGTTTATGTTTTTCCGCTATGATATGGTCAAACATAAATGAGAGTCAACAAAAAATTCTTATTTTTGTTTCGTTAATTAATATTTATTTAATTAATAAAATATAGGTAAATAAATAAATTACAAAATATATAATTAATTTTGTGGATAGAAATGAGAGTGAGAAGTTGGAACAGGGCCCATATTTGTTCTCCACCCCAGTCCAGTTCCAATTTTTATCGGATTACAAATGGCAGTTGGGCCAGGCCCATACTTGTCTTCCGCCCCAAGTCAGTTCCAAATTCCTACTGCGTTTCCGCGACGTACATAATAGAACTAAACAAAGTAGCAAAACAAACGAATTAACGAACAATAGAATTCCACTGAAACAGTGCGGTTTCTGGAAGTTCACCTGGATTTGATCACCATAAACATTACCCTGTGAACTGATGATGCAATTTCTGGTACGCATTTTTCCATTAATCGCTTCCATTTTCTAAATTCCATCACCTCTGCGACATAAGAGCTACAAAATTCAAGTTGCCTGCAAAGTGTTTGTTGAATTTTCTGTGAGAAATCTCGTGCAAGTTGTCCTGTTTTAAAAGCACTGTTTTCTTGTTTGTGTGCGCAGAGGAAGTTTTCATACAAAGCATCTCTCGTTCGTGCGGTGGCCCTGGCGACTGCTGGCTCAGGAATATTTTGCTACACGGCGCCTTCGGATTACGGTGAGTAGTTAATTGAGTCCAAAGATGTTCGTTTATTGTTAATTATCATTGTTGAGTTAATGGGTTGTGCTCGGAATTCTGTTTTATATGTTTTTATTTGTATGTTTGCCGTGTAGATGCATCGATATCAGTTTCAATCCCTTCGCACTTTAGGACTTCCTTAACATGGCCCCGTGGAACAAATGAGAAGAATAACCATCATTTTGTGTTTACTCGTCCCAACCCTTCACAATATGGTATAGCAGTTTTTATTAGTGGTCCTTGTGTCTTGCTTCATCCACCCATGTTTTTCTGTTCTCTGAGTATTTATATGTGTGAATTCAATTTTAGGTGTTATCCCGCTATCTTTCTCAAAGCCAGATGCTATCCCAGATCCTGGCATAAGTAAAGGAGCTGCAATAGATGCTGAAGATAGCCCGAAACCTTCATGCAATTCATGCAACTGCCTTGGCCGCGATACAATCGCAAATGCCGCTGCCAAGATTGGTCCTTCTGTTGTTAATTTGTCAGTACCTCAAAGTCAGTTCGTCATTTTCCTTTTATAATTGTTATTCTTTTTTGAACTATCATCAGTTTTTTTCATGTGTGTGTGTGTGTCTGTGTGTGTGTGTTTTTCCAATCTTTGGTGTATCCGTAGTTAAGTTTTGATTTTCTGGTGGGTAGGTTTTCATGGTATGACTGTGGGTAAAAGTATTGGCTCCGGAACTATTATTGATAAGGATGGTACTATCTTGACTTGTGCCCACGTGGTGGTTGACTTTCAAGGATTAAGGACTTCATCTAAGGGAAAGGTCTGTCCTATGAGATCTCTTATATTCTTTTATTCTAGTGCTCAAGCTGTTTCCTTTTTCTGTTGGGTACAGACACAAGAAGCTCCAAGTATACTGGCATCTTCTCAAATTTTATTTTTCTTTTATCTTTTTTTTTTCTTTTTTTGTTTAAATGGATCTTGCACTGTGATTCTGTGAACTGGTTTATAAATCTAGTTGCTATATGTTGCTATAATGTTCTATGCTAAGCTGTTAACTACATAGCTTATCTTATCTGAAATAGCCACTTTCATTACACCTCTACGCAGAAAGCTTTAACAAATGTCGTGTATGACTCTTAATTATCTATAATTCGTCATCCCTATAAGACTTAGTTAAAGTTAACTTGTTGGTTTTTTAGTGGTGTCTGTTGTGTATTCTGCAATGATGTATGTGGCGTAAGCTTGCTATTTTTTTGTCTGTATGAAACAGACACGCAACATGTGTTAATTACGATCAACAAATAAAAACATAAACATGTAGAGATACTTTGCCTACCTAAGTTGATTATTGTGGCAGGTTGAAGTGACTTTGCAAGATGGTCGGTCATTTGAGGGTACAGTGGTGAATGCTGATTTACATTCTGACATAGCAATAGTGAAGATCAAGTCCAAAACTCCACTTCCAGCTGCTAAACTTGGGAATTCGAGAAAGCTTCGCCCTGGGGACTGGGTGTTGGCTATGGGGTGTCCTCTTACCCTTCAGAACACAATTACAGCTGGTATTGTAAGGTAGTTCGACTTTGCTGTATGTTTTATGTGTGTAATCCTCGTTTTCTCATGCTAAACTGAAATATGTAGCTATGAGTTAATCCAGAAAGTTTGCGTATTTCCTCTGATGCCTTTCTGTTGCATCTAGTTGTGTCGACCGTAAAAGTAGTGACTTGGGCCTTGGAGGCATGCACAGGGAGTACTTGCAGACTGATTGTGCTATAAATCAGGTGGTTTTCTCTTCTTTGCCTGCTTGTGGAGACTTCATTTCTATGTGTTTTCACGTGTTATTTTTAAGTTTTCAATTCGGCCTTGAGGTGTTTTTTGCATTTCTCAGATAAACGTTTGTGACGGTTGCTGTTTTGCTTATCTTTTGGTTGCAGTTCTGCATTGGTGCCACAAATTTGTGACTGATTTCTTTCTTTATTTTTTTTGTTTAAGTGAGTATAACATACATATATGATTAGTAATCTTTGGAAGGACAATGGTTCATGTCACTCATATTCCTTTTCACGACTTATCCTGATAGTGTATGTTCAAAAGAGGATATTGAACATGTGGAACACTATCTTGGATTTGATCTTTTACAGCCAAAACCTATTTTATTGTGCATTGTTATGAATGATGGCTTTATAATGGATGTGCCGTTCTTTCAGGGTAATTCAGGCGGACCTCTTGTCAATGTTGATGGGGAAGTTGTAGGAGTCAATATTATGAAAGTGTTGGGAGCTGATGGATTAAATTTTGCTGTTCCTATTGATTCTGTTTCAAAAATAGTCGAGCACTTCAAAAGGAACGGGTATGCTGTCTCGATATGTGTGTGTGTGTGTGTGAAAGCTAGATAGATAGGTAATGATGCAAATAGTTTATTGTATCATACAGGAGAGTGTTATTATTATTATTATTATTATTATTATTATTATTATTATTATTATTATTATTATTATTATTATGACTACATCAGCACTATCCATTGTATCATACATTGTATCATACAGGAGAGTTGTTCGGCCTTGGCTCGGTTTGAAAATGCTTGATCTCAATCACATGATCATTGATCATCTCAAAGAGAAAAATGTTTCCTTTCCGGACGTCAGCAAAGGAGTTCTTATACCGGTGGTGAGATATTTAGTTATAAAGATACATAAACATATTTTTCATAATAATTATTCTTTCTTTCTAAGTTATTTGTGTTTGTTTTGAATTCGTTTTCTTGTTTCGGTAGTGTTTCGCAAGACATGCGATCTTTGCTCCCCATTAAATAAACTTGCAAATGTGTTTTTAACAGTATGCTCAATATAAATTATAATGGTTGCTAATTTGTGAAGCCATCATCTGATGATATAGTTGTTACTGAAAGGTTATTGGTGGCATGAGATATATGTTGGAAATAGTGGTTGCTGATGTTGATATTCACGAAATCAATCAATATAATAGCCAATACAATAACATTACATCAAAAATTTGGTATTCAATCGATGCAATTTCCATGTTCGTGCCCTTTGTCATCCACAATTGATTACATTTGGTAAGCAAAGTTTTCACTTTCTCCAGTCTTTTAATGTTATATAATTTCTGCAATGCTGATAATATGCACATCGAAGGATCATAATGGTTTAAAATTAATTGTTGGAGTAATGCAAAACCGAAGGGTTGTTCTTGTTTATAAATTGGAGTATCTATAATCATTTACTCTTTCTTTATTTCCACAATTTCATGTAATTCTATATGTTTATGCATATAAAGTTGTTAATCATGTTTGCTGATCTGATTTATTTTCCGGAAGAGAAAGAAAGCTTGTTTCTTTGTACTCGAAACAAGCGAATCCTTTGGACTTCATTGGTCTCATAATAAATTCGATCAGATGCATGATTATTGCATGCTTTCTATCTTATATGGTGCTATCAATACTTTCATATGTGGCTTTGCTTTACTTTCTTCCTAGCCTGGAAGGACAAATCAAGAAATTAGACTGTAGATAATAATAAAGGTGATATATCATAAGTGAGCAAAAATCATTATAATGAAAAATCAAAGATATCCCTCAAGTGATAGGTTACACTAGTACTTAATGCATGCCTGTAAGGTTTTGCTGCTTGCAAAAGTTGTAGTTTTTCTTTTTATTTATTTATTTTATTATTTAAATATATATATATATATATATTCACAATCAATAGATAAAAACCAGAGTTTCTTTTACAGGTATCCCCAGGTTCGCCAGCCGATCGTGCTGGATTCCATCCTGGAGATGTTTTAGTTGAGTTTGGAGGAAAGCCTGTAGGAAGCATTAAAGAGGTAAATAACATACGAATATTTGTTGCGTAATTTGTAAATTCATATCCTTATGTTGGTTGGATTGTTGTCTCTACGGTAAGCATATAAGCTAACTTGTAGCTTATTTGAGTAGTTTATAAGCTTCCTGTATTCAAATAAACTTTTGGTTGAGAGAGTTTTTTTAAAAAGCTCGAGCTTATCTCATAAGCAGTTTCCTTGAGTAGTTTTTCAAATAAGTCAATTGAAATTTTTATTTCAGTTAATTTTACCAAATACTTTTATCATATAAGCTAGTTTTTCAGCCATAAATCATAAGCTATCAGCTAAAAGCTCAAAATTCACTTAAAAGCTATAAGTTAGTTTATCATAGCCTATGTATTTCAATCGCCCGATTACTAATTTACATTTTATGAACGATTAATGTTCTCTTTCACTTGAACTTATTGTATCATCGAACTTAATTATTTCTTCAGGTGATCGAAGCTATGGGAGATAAAGTTGGGAAGCCTTTGAGAGCTGTTGTGAAACGAGCGAATAATGTTACCGAAATATTGACTGTAACTCCTGAAGAAGCCAATCCAGATATGTGACCTTTTGAGGGTTCTTCATTTCTTTACTTTTTTCTTTTTTCTTTTTTCGAACTTTTTTTGCTCCTGGGAAAGATAGTTATCATTTCGTGTGCAGATGAAGACTTTTCAATCCTGATGATATGCGACCGAAAATGTTAACTTGCTTACAAGTTACAACATACTTTGTGATATATAGACATACATTATTATATATTTTAGTTAGAAACATAAATATATTATATCATTTGTTGTATTATTCGATTTTCACATCATTTATTATAGCGCATAATAAATATGTAGTGGAATATGAAATAAACTTTTATTTAGCTAATATTTATTTGTAATACCAGGGTAATTGATTTTCAATGATAATTTTTTTGTGAAAATAATAAAAAGTATTGTATGTATATGTAAAATTATGTATAAAATTGTTGGAGATGATTTTCAAATTTGTACCATCATGGAATAAGCTGCACCAAACGCAAAAAATTGGAGATAACGCGAGACATAAAATTACAGATGACTAGCAAATTTTCACTTTCATTAAAATATCAGTTATTTCAAATGAATTAATCAAAATAAGACAATTGGATAAAAGTTATTATGGTATAGTCGTATAGATCGAATTTTCATTTTTTACTAGCACATCAACAAGATCTAATCCACTATTACTTGGATTTATTTAAAATGAATAAATAAAAATAAGACGATTAAAAGTTATTATGGGATAGATCGAATTTTCATTTTTTACTGTCACATCAACTAGATGAAATCCACTTTTACTTACTTACCTTGGTCCTTGGAGAACATTTTTTCTAAAATTGAATCTGTTGTTACTTCATTATAATTTTTTTTTTTAATTCTTTTAAGTTATAGAACTCTAACTCCCATCTATTTTCCGTTCAAATACAAAAGGAAACGCATCGAAATTCATTTTTTACTGTCACGTCAACTAGATCGAAACCACTTTTTACTTACATTGAGAACATATTTTCTAAATTGAATCTATGTTTACTTCATTATAATTGNATTCGTTTTAAGTTGTAGAAACTCTCAACTCCCATCTATTTTCCGTTCAAATACAAAAGGAAACGCATTACTACATAAAGTGTAACTTAAGTAATATAAAGGAGATGCAACAATTCTCGCCATGTAACAAAACGTGACAGCAGCAAACAAACATGACACTTCAATAATCACCTCTAAACCAACTTGTTGAGCAAATTCCAAGTCCGTATGTGTAAATTCAGCCCAACTCTTTCATTCATTTCCACTGAACTTTCTTGCCGGGACCTCAAAAAGTTGCTCCTTTTTTAATTAGTTTTCCATATCTTCTTCAGAGTTTCTCTCGACAAGTCCTTTCATTCCCTCCCTCACTACTTAAACCAATCCAAAAAAAAAGCCTCTCTAAAGAGTGTGGTACGGCATATACCCCAATACTCCCGACACAAGATTCACCGCATCACTACACTTAGCCATTAAATCGAGAAGCTGTTGCGAAATATCTCTACTCGGTGGAGGAGGTTTATCGAGAGACGTGTTGTTGGATAGAGGCTCGCCACTAATCACATTCATCGCGAAATTTTCAAACTGACGAGTAACAACGGTCTGCGAATTTGGTAAAAATTTGGGCCAATTTTTATCACCAGAAGAAGATGAAGAAGAAGCACAATCCATGGATGAATGTGAGTTATTGTTAATATGAGATGATGATGAACCCACAGGTAAACTAGTAAGCTGTTGTTCCTGAGCCTTGCCACTAAGAACAAACTTTACACGTGTACCTTTGCTACTTCCATTAATACCGATTTTGCCCTCGTCACCCGACACCACCTTCTTCAAGATCGATTTGGGCTGTATTGATTTCTCAGCTGCGGTGGCCCGTTGGGCTCCACCTTCCTTCTTGACCCTGACAGGTGGCTCGGGCTCTGCAGGCGGCTCGATCCCAACCTCCTTGACGTGGCACCTCACATTTGTGCTCCCGAACAAGTTTTCGCTTCCCAAGGCAAAATCGAGCGCATCTTCTGCATCTGCCCGCCGCCTATAGACCAGTCGGCAAGTGTAGGTCTTCCAGAAGACTCGAGTGGCGTCGAGGTCGAGCGGGCCGAAACGGGCGAATTTGGCTCTCAGCTGCGGGCCCGACGGAAGGGCTGAACCTGCAGGGAACCTCATGACGAGCATGGTCGGATTCGAGTTCGAGTTCGAGTTCGTCTTCGACTCACCTGCCCTCTTTTTCGACTCGACTTTCATCACTTTCGGTGGAAAATTTCTTGCAACAGTCTCCTTCGTGTGGAATTTAGAGTCATCTGTTGTTATTATTATTCTCTTCTTGATCGTTTTCCTCTCGATATCTTCCGAGCCGCCGGAGATTTTCATCCTTTTGATGTTGTTGTTGCTGTTCTTTATGGTTACCGGACGTTCGGACGGGTCCCGCTTCTTTCCGCCTTTTGTTGGATCATCGATAGGTCTCGGAGAAGGTCGTGCAAGCTTCGTGATCATTTTATCGTTGGTTTTATTATCGATAGGACCATGAAAAGGAGGTTGTTGAGTGGTGGCGTGAGGAGCTTCGATGGTCTCGTTCGCGGTTCGAGGCAGCGAAGCCAAGCTCTTCTTGAACACGAGAGATCGGTATTTTAGAAAGACTGAGAGGATTGACGATGAGCTATCCCTCTCGGCTCCGTGTCTGGAGTCGAGAGCAAGAGTTCGCAGCTCACGCACTAGAAACGGAAGGTCGATGGCGGATTTCTGTGCTTCCGAAGGAGATATGGAGGAATTGACGGCAAAATCCTTCTTTCTGTCATCGAGTATTTTTTCTGAGGAAACTTTTTCCACCGCTCCTTTACTGTCACTGTTAGTAGCAAGAGGTGTTCGTACAATTTTCGCACTGCCTACCTTTTGTATTTCGATTTTTCTCTTCTTCTTCTTCTTCTGTTTCACCGTTACATTTGCTTCACTCAATTCCCCGATTTGGCGCTTGGTGTTAATCTGTACACCTACCGATTTTCTGGGCCCTTCAAAAGGTTTGACACCACCGGTTTCTGATTGGACCGAAAAACTTGTTTTTTTGCTGTTCACGTGAACTGGCGCATCCCGTCGAACAAAAAGGTATTTGTCTTTCTCCAGTTGGTCCTTCGTTTTAGATGGTTTTATGAATTGTTGTTTATCCTTGCCAAGCGTGTCGGCAAACACCAGTCGGCCACTCAAAGGAGCTGCCATAACAGAGAATGTACGAGAAACATGAGATGTAGACCACAATTAAGAAAATGGTCGACAATATTGAATAGACGTGGCGTGCTCACAAAAGTTGAGCATTGAAAGATATTCCAACTCAATACCAGAGAGGAACAGGCAAATGACAACACCAGAAAGAGAATGAGGAGAGAGAGAATAGTAAACAAAATGAAATAAAGTTAGTCAGAACCTAAAAAAAATTGAAAACGAAGAGAATCATTAACTTGATGCGATCTACCCCCGATGGTTATNAAAAGATAGCATGACTTGGATGGACTAGAAAATTCGCTGCCTACGTGATAAACACCACAAACAGGTGCTTGTTTATGAAGAAAATAATAAAGAACTTTAAGAAAATCCAATCAACTAAAAGATGCCAAGTTAGAAGGTTATTACAGATGGTCAATAGTCATTGCTGACAAGCTGGTAGACAATCGTAACCTTCACAATGTACCACATTAGGCTCATCGGTAAACAAGATCTAAAACATACACAAGTGCTTTCTGAAAAATAAGGACCAAACAATTAAACCACTATCCACGACTACATTCTCCACAATAAGGATTTAACATGGTAATTCAAAGAATATCAACAATTGGGCAAATTTTCTTTATAAATACATAAGGGGGCTTAAATTGAATTCAACTTGATAAGCTAGCACCTGCAGCACAATGCTTCCACAACAAATGCAGTCAGAACCTTTCACATTTCTCATTTTACAACTTTTGAAGCTTATTTATACCCAGTTTCAGCTATATATCTGCAGCAACATGGCTTTCCAAATGACATTACAAAACTAAACCGGTGAACGTGAAAAATTTAGATACCGTCAGCAGCTCCACATCCACAATACTCATGCATAGTCATGTGACCCTCAAAGCAGTAAAGTGCACTCTTCCAGTTTTCCCTTTCGTAGTATCCAATACATTTTTCCATACTTACTAAAATTGACAATAAACATAAGTCCCTTTCAATATATGTTCCAATATACATGACGCCATGATTTCATCTCATCCACAAAGGTACATGCCTTGCCTCTCATGGTATTACAATGCCAACTTAACAAACATGATAAAGGCCTCTTTCACGGATTAATAAGACACAAAAGCTTAAGGGCAAAGAGACTTCACAAGGAATAAAACCATAAAATTATGGGGAAGCACAATAAAAAGTTACCTTTAGATGGATCCACAGCTATTGGTCTAGTGGGTCGAGTAGGGCGCTCTGGTACACTTCCAAAGGCCTGTGCATATGTTTCATCAAACTCCTCAAAAAGTGCTTTCCTGCAGGCTAAGACTGTGGACTTGTTCTTGATAAAATCAATTGTCCAATGCTGGTCAGTCATGGGTGTCAAGGCCATTTGTAGGACATAAGAAAGCATTTTCTTTGGCCGAAAATCGTCTCTTGCTTTTTTTATCTGACGCAAAGAGAAAACCCCAGGTTCAGAATCCCCGACATCTACAACAAAGTAGCCCTCCTTCTTCGAAGGTCCGAAGTTGAACTCATTTCTACACCGGCAGGCCAAACCAAGGCCCCTTCTTCGTGACAAATCGTCCACGGCCTCTTCCACTGCCTTAACAAAAGCTCGCGAAGAAGTTTGCCAGGATTTCTCAGCAAAGTTCTCTTCAAACGGAACTAGCTCTTCTAGTTCGAACCACCCGTAGCTACTGTCTCCATAAAACGCTACCAACACATGGCCCTCCCGCTTGCTTCTCTGAACAGAATGAGAAGCCAATGCCTCATCGTAAATGTGACCAGGCCACCATGGATGGGATTTCACCTTGCCCCACACCATATCCCCAATTTCATATCCAACTCCAACAGCTTCAGAAGACCCTTTAGCAGCAAAGTGATCAAACTCAGACAAAATCAAATCGTAATCGGCAACTGCACCTTTTGCTTTCTTACCCGCATACTTGCCATCGCGTGCGTCAGTACTCTCCTCGCCATTACCATTTTTTCTCGAAACAGAATGACTGTGCTGATTCTCCAAAGCTCCTCCACTTGCATCGTCCGGACTAGTTTCATCATTTTCGAACTTCAAAACCCCAAATTCATTCACATTATCGGAAACCCTTGTGTCAGTTGAATTGTCGGCACCAAAGAGTGAAACACTAGCTTCGTTCTCAGTACCAGCTTCTGTACAGCCGCTTGTTAAAGGGACGGCGGACTCGTCTCCAACAGGGTCGTTTTCTCTGTTCGACGGCCACTCGGGACCGCCGGCGCCGGCGCTCATCATGGACAGCTTGCCGATTTCAACGGGAACCCCCCAAATGGGACGATTAAACAAGGAAAATGGTGCACACTCGAATCGAGATGAGAAGGAAACTCGCAGGATTTGCAGAAATGGAACCCTAAATAGTAGGGTGGGCAAAAAAACCGGATTTCCCGATCCCGAACCGGACCGAAAAATTAGGGTTCTAATTGGTTTTTAAAATTTTGGTCCCGGTCCCGGTCCCGGTCCCTGTCCCGAACCGGTTGAAACAATGTCGGTATCGGTTTTTAATATTTTTTTCCCGAACCGTCCCGTTTGTCCCGTTTTATTTTTTTTGTACAAAAATATTATATATATATATATATATATACCTTAATTTATATTTATTAATGAAATCTTAAGTGCATATTTGTTTATAAAAATTTTTGGTTTTGTTTGGAGTTTTTGGTTTGGTTTGGTTAATTGTGAAAAAGATAGTATGGTTAGATGTTAGTGGGTATATTAAAATAATATTTATAATAAAATAATCAAAATTGATTTGATGTAAAGGTAGGAGAGAGAGATTTGAAGTGATGGTTAGTTAAAATAACTAGTATGTAATCCCGTGCGATGCACGGGCTGTATTTGTTTTGGTAAAATTTATAATTGAAGGCTATTAATCAATAAGTTATAATACATAGAGCATTTGTTAGGTAATCGTAAAATGTTCATCGTGAAAAAGTCGTACATTATGAAAAACTTCTTAGTTTTTCCATGCAAAATTATTCTGCACTTGGCAACCGTAGATTAAATTTATCAAGATTGCTCTCCACTTGAAAAATTGCTAATTGCATAGACACCTCATTCCTTCAATATTTTGTTGATTTTCGGAATGTTACCATCACGAAATAGAACTACAGTGAAAATATGTAATATTGTGATAAATACTAAAGATATGATTTATCTCGTGAAGTTTAATTTTACATAGAATATAAGAAGAGTTGTTACCTTAAGTGTGGATTTTGAGTATATCTTTTTAACAGAAATTTGGAATTTTGATTGTTCTTTTGTAAAACAATATATACAAAAATAATTACGTTAAAAAAAAACAACAACAACAACAACAATATTTTATCATTTGTAGCTCAAACCTAACTAAATGAATTGGATGACATGTAAATCACGGTTTTTAAATGAAAAAAAATGTTTCATAAATAAATGGATAAAAGAAATGTTTCAAAATGATAAAAAAAAGATAACCGTGATAATATAAACAAAAAGATGTTTACATGAATAGTGGAATAGTGAATCGAATATTGTAGCAATTTTAAAAAACATGTTACTATAATTGAAATTAAATATTTGCAATATTTTTTACTTTAATTACGTTGCATATATTGCATAACTATAAGTGAAAAAAATAAAAAATTTAAAGTTCAAATATGTGATTTCTTTATATGTATATGATAAAGTGTACAGTCCAAATAATTAAATTTTATTTAGCATTTATATTATTAATATTGATACGATGATTATTGTAAAGTCCTACTCTCATTTTTACGGTAAATATATATTACATTAAAATGAATTGATAAGCCTAAAAAGAGATGTCGAGTGAATTAAAAAGATTGAATCGTGTTTAAATTATTTGATTCTATAATTATACTGATTTTAGAAAAATACTCCATAATATTTGTTTCCATAATAATACTGCTTTTAAATATAATTGATTCTAAACATCCAGATTTAGTGTTTAATAAAATATTATGGAGTATCATTTTGAAACAATAAATCCGGTTGTTAAGAGAAGTTAAAACTGATTACAATTAATGCTTCAAGATTTGTTTTAAGGAATTATGTAAAATTACTATAATTAGAATGTAATTAATGCATAATGGCGGAAAATACTTATTATATTTGGTTTAAGTCTATTCTTATTTTATATATATAGATATAGATGACATATATTTTTTGTTTGTCAATGCTCAAGACAATAAAATATCGATTATCTATGGCATGGCAGTTGTAGCATTTTTTAATAAATTAATGTTAATTATCAGTTCATTCGCAAAAGAAATATTTCGTGTTTCTCAATGCGCAAAAGAAAATGAAAATGTTAAGTTATCTAGTATGTGGCAGTTGCCAATTTCTTTAATAAAAATCTAATTTTTAATAATCAGTGCGAATGCTATATTGTTCATTGTCTATCATAAAATTTGACGTATATACATATTTTTTATATTTTATGAGTAGAGTATAATATTTTTATTAACCAAAATTATTAATTAAAAAACAAACTGTATAATTTTAAAAAACATATTATTTTTCATGAAAAATCCTTCCCAAAGGAAAAACTAATTAAGTAAAATAGTCGGCAGTTTTTCCAATACACATGGTACAAAAATAAGACTTTCCATTTATAGTAATGGGATGAGGGTCACACCAAAAACTTTCTATATTTAGTAAGTGACTTGTCTACTTATATAGTAATAGATGTGAGTGGATGAATAGTGAATTAAGGTTGATGTGGTTGTATGAATGATTTATTGACATTATTTAATTATATTGATAATTTTGATGATAGTAGGGTTGAGTTAAAAAAAGTGGTTAGGTTAAAATGTTGGAATTTTTTTGAGGAATTCCATAAGCAAACATCTNGAAAGGAAAGCCCAATTCACTTGTTTGTTAAGACAATTGACCCAAAAAATGAAAACATTAAATAATAAATTAATACACATTAAGTCATTAACATTTATATTTACGGGCACAACGCACAGACTACAGAATACAAATTCCCAAATTCCCAATTCAATTTCTCTTCTCCATCTCGGCATCTTCATCGCGTCGCCATTCAAATCGCGATCAGCACCTCTAATCTCGCCATTTTTTTTTATTCAGTTCCCAAATTCAGAATCAAAACCCTAATTCAATATATATAGCTCTGTGCTCAAGTTTTAATCCTCAAATCTCAAATTCCCAATTAAAAAATCAAGAACCCTAATTTTCAAATACCATGTCTAAATCCTGCGGCACATCTCCGAAAATTCCTGCAGCTGGGTGGCATTCACCGACAATGGAAACTCCACCAACACCAAGCAGCGCTTCTAATCCCGTGCCTGTGGTGGTGCAGCCCGCAAATATGCCAACCGGGCCGAATATTCTATATGAGCTTCCACCAGGTATGAAGGCTAGGGTTTATAGGTCCTTCATTTGGGAACATTTTACTACTTATTGGGTTAGAACTGTTAAGAAAGTTAAGAATCTATAATCGGAGTTGATTGAAGATGTTGTTGAATATAAAGAGAGGGCTAAATGCAAATATTGTCCAAGGGGACAAGGTGATTTTGCTGCAGAGAGTGGACCAAATGGGACTGGGGGACCTAACAAGCATATACCTAAGAACTGTAAAAGGTATCCTGCCAATATTGATTTAAGTAAGCAAAAAGTTATAACATGGGAAAAGGGAGATTATAACCAACTTGCTTGTAAAGGTTTTGATAAAAAAACAAACAATGCAGGCTTGTGTGGAAATGGTAGTTCTTGATGAATTGCCATTTAATTTTGTGGAGAAAAAGGGGTTTAGAAAGTTTTGTGCCACAGGAATGCCATTGTTTAAGGTCCCATCTAGGAGAACTCTTGTCAGAACTTTCTTAGATATGTATGAAGCTAAGAAAGAACAACTAAAAAAAGATCTTGTTTCCCAAAGAGTTTGCCTAACCACTGATACTTGGACCAGTGTCCAAAACTGCAACTATATGGTTTTAACAGCCCATTTTATTGATTCAAATTAGAAAATGCATAAAAGGGTGTTGAATTTCTGTGTTATTACCAACCATCAGGGGATTACTGTAGCTAACTTAATTGAACAATGTCTAGCTGATTAGAGAGTTGATAAAGTTTTAACTATTACAGTGGACAATGCTTCTGCCAATAAGGTAGCCTTAGAGTATTTGGTTGAAAAGCTAAATGATTCTGTGAATTCACCTTTGATTTTGGGGGGAGAAACATTTGCACATGAGATGTGTGGCACACATTACAAACTTAATAGTTGGCAGTAGTCTTAAAAAGCTGAACTCTACCATTTTGGCAATTAGAAATGCTGTAAAGTTTGTAACAAGCTCACCATCTAGGTTGACCCTTCTTAAGAAGGCTGTGGTTAGGGCAAAAATTGATTACAAGGGATTGGTTTGCTTAGATGTGCCAACAAGATGGAATTCAACATATTTGATGTTGGATTCTGCCTTGAAACTCAAAAGAGCATTCAAAAGAATGGAACAAGAGGTGGGCAACCCATATCTTGCATACTTTAATGAGCCTGATGAGGAGTTTGATGATGATGGAAATGTAATTGTTCAGAAAAAGGACAAAAAGAATTTGGGCCACTAAGGGATTCAGATTGGGATGCATGTGAACATTTTATAAGCTTTCTTCATGTTTTTTATGATGTCACACTTAGGGTAAGTGCCTCTAATCACCCAACCATTCACACTACCTTTCATGATATTGTTAACATGGAATCAGCTATGAACAGCAAATCAATATGTGCCCCCTTACTGCAACTCATAGATTAATGGCTGACATTGCATCACTAATGAAAACCAAGTATAACAAATACTTTGGTCAACTGAAGGATATGAACCCTTTAATTTTTGTGGGAATTGTGATGGATCCAAGGTTTAAGAAGAAGCATGTCACTATATTATTGTCTGTTGAGTTGATGTGGAGTGATTATGAGGTTGAGAAGAAGGAAAAAGAGATCAAAGAACTATTGTTTGAGTTGTTTGAAGAGTATAGTGCATAAAATGATAAAAGTTTGAATAAAAGAAGTGTAGAGTCGGTGGTAGCAGCAACATCAACAACATGAAGAGGCAAAAAATGAAAGACAGTGATTCAAATGTTGGGAGTAGGGTTAATATAGGCAACAACAACTTGAAGTATGTTGTTGATTGGACCAAACATGTCACAGAAACTGATGAGGCAACAATAGAACATGAGATTGATGCATATCTGAAAGATCCTTTGTTAGCCATTAAGGATAAAAAAGGTGATGTGATAGAGAAATATAAATCCTTTGATATATGGCAATGGTGGAAAAATGCAGCCTCCCGGTATCCAGTTCTCTCTACACTTGCCAAAGATATTTTTGCTATTCAAGTATCAACAGTGGCTTCTGAGAGTGCTTTTAGCACATGAGAGAGAGTGATTGATTCATTTAGGAGTTCATTAACTCCTAAATCTGTGGAGGTCTTGATTTGCATGCAAAATTGGCTTAGAGGAGATGAAATAGTCATGGACTTTGAGAATGAACCTTCAACTCAAGAGTTAGAATTCTATGAAAATATTGAGACATGTACTATATACTTTTTCAGTTTCATTCTTGATTTCTTTCAGTTTCAGAATTTGATTGTTGATTTTATAATTTATTTTTAGTTTCATACTTTGATTATTGCTCTTTTAAACTATAAAGTAATAATTAACTTTGTTTTCCATTTTGTAGAGTTGTACAATGCAAAAATGACTGCTGGGGATAAGGTGGTTGATGTGGAAAGCTTGGAAGATGAAGATGGTTGTTATGATGATTGGAATTAGGCTACTTTGCTTTCAGTTTGAATTTTGAAGTATTGTTCATGTTTGTGATAGACTGAAATCAGTAGTATGTACCCTTTGGCGTTTTGTTTTAAGACAATGTTTAATTTACTTTTTGGTGTAAGTTACTAAGTGTAAGACTGTAAGTGAACCTTGGAATGGTCAATGGTTGCAGATTGATTCATTTGAATGCTTGGTTGTAGCTTTATAAATTGTGAAACAGCTAAACAGGCCAACAGGGAATAGTTTAGTTTGAAGTTTGATTTTTGAACATTTTTTTTTCCGTTTTGTCCCGGTCCCGGTTGATACCGTTTCGTTTGGGACAAGGTGTCGTCCCGGACCGGTTCAAAAAACTGGGACAGGTCCAATCTCGAACGTACCGAACCGTGCCCACCCCTACTACATATGGCAGTAGCGGAAGGATGGGAGAGATCAGATTTTTCATTTTTCCTTTTATTTTATTTTTTTCCCCCTATATTTTTCTACTTTATAATTTTTGTTAGATCTAAAAATATTTTTCTTTTTTCTTTGGTAAAGTCAAATTAATCCTATTTTTAATATATTATACATACTTTTTAAAATATCATATTCTAACAATGTAAATAAAAATATGATATTTCAAAACATATGTTTGCATTTTTGTCATAAAAAAATATGGGATGTCCACTACCTAACGATTAAGTTGTTCCATGTAGGGCTGCAAACGAACCGAGGGGCTCGCGAGCCGCTCACGAGAGCTCGAGTCAAAACTCGACTCGAGCTCGAGTTTGACCGAACTCGAGTCGAGCTCCAGCGGCTCGAGCATGAACTCGTGTCGAGCTCAAGCCCATATTTTGTCTTGTCGAGCGGCTCGTCGAGCTGCTCGAGATACATATAAATTACTAAAATACCCTTTTACATATATATTATCATAAGTCCTTAATGGTAATTTACCTTTCCACTTAAAATTTTTTGAGCCGAGCTCGAGCATTTTGATTTCGAGTCGAGCTCGAGCTATTGTAATTTTGTATCTAGTCGAGCTCAAGCCTCAAAAATCGAGCTCGAGCTCGAGCAGCTAAAAAAAAATCAATCATGCTCGATAAGGCCAATGTTCAACTTGGCTCGGCTCGTTTGTAAACCTAAAGTTCCATGCAATAATTTGTGATTGATTGTTAAGAGAAAAATTAATGAATACCACTTTTTTTTTACAATTTATAAAAAATGGTTGTAATAATATTTTTTGTCCATTGTATTATTTTACTAAAAGTGTGACGATTTTGTCATGGAATATGTACATTCATGACCAAATTAAGGGTGCCGCTAATAAAGTGAAGACAATAATTTTTGTAATTGAGAACTATGAAATTGTGACAAAGTAACACTCATCCTAATAAATATTTGTCATAAAATATGTAATTTAGTGGCCATATCCAATGATGACATAAATGGAAAGACTTATCAATGAACAAAAAAAAAATTGTTATTATTGCATGCCATATTGAGACAAAATCTTTTTCGTCACACACAAAATTGTCATAAGAGGTGTGATTAAATGGCATAAGTTAATATTTTCACCAAAAAAAGTGGCAAAAATAAAATTTGCCGTTTTTACTCAACAAATTAGACAAGTTTTAATTCGTGTAAAATATCGTCACAAAATATAAAATTTCTCATATTGAACTATATGGAGAATAATACATTTATGTGCTTCATTTGAAATTAAAATTGCAACCATTGTCTCCCTATGAAAAGTTGTGCAATCAATGTTCATTGATTTTTCAGTGTCAAGCGTTAAAACATAAAATGCAATATCAATCCCATGAAAAATACCCATAGTCAGAAACAATTTTCCAACAAAACATACCCACAGAGTTCAAATTTCAATGTTGTGCAATCAATGTTCATTGATTTTTCAGTGTCAAAGTATTAAACCACTAAATGCAATCCCAATCTCAGGGAAGATACTCATAGTCAGAAACAAACCCCAAGAAAACATACCCACAAAGTTTAAATTCCAAACATTGAAGATCAGAAGTCAATTCGATTTTAAAATCAAAATGACATTTAGGTCGGTGGCTCGGGAGCTTGAGGGGGTGCATCGTGAACTGGAGCAACGTTCACGGCGAAAATGTTCTCACCAACTGAGTGAAATTCCAACCTATCTCCTTCCACTCAGCCATTTGTCTCATGGCAAGCACGCCAACCACCAACCCAAAGAAAAAAGCTTGGAGGCTCTGTCTCATTGAAGCTCTCATATGAAACTCGCCAGGGTGATGAATGTGACTTGCACCCGAGGAGCATGGAAAACGATAAGGGTTGTAGGTTATGTATTTCAAGATTACTGTTGGTTAGGACTTTCGTTGCAATGGCGAGGTCATGTTCCTCCTCAGCTTCAATGAGGGGGCAGGTTCCTCCTCAGCTGCAATGACGGAGGCAAGTTCTTTCTCAGCTGCAATGACGGGGCAGGTTCCTCCTCAGATGCAATGACGGGGCCAGGTTCTTCCTCAGCTGCAATGACGGGGGCAATGACGGGGGCAGGTTCCTCCTCAGCTTCAATGACGGGGCCAGTTCCTCTTCAGCTGCAATGACGTGAGCATGTTCTTCGTCAGCCATGTTTCTGCAATGAAAAAATTGTTTCACTCCCCCAATCATATAAATCATATAAACTACAGTATAAGAAAATACTTTGTCATATGTATGTTTTGATTAAAAAAAATAATAATAAATATATAAGAAAGAATATTTCAACAAGAACAATATCAAACAAATGTACAAGGATTGTTTGATATTGTTCTTCTTGAAAATTTCTTTCTTATACATTTATTGTTTTTTAAATAAAAACATACATATGACAAAGTATTTCCTTATGCTGTAGTTTATATGATTTATATGATTGGGGGAGTGAAACAGTTTTTTCATTGCAGAAACATGGCTGACGAAGAACCTGCTCACGTCATTGCAGCTGAAGAGGAACTGGCCCCGTCATTGAAGCTGAGGAGGCCCCGTCATTGCAGCTGAGGAAGAACCTGCCCCCGTCATTGCAGCTGAGGAAGAACCTGGCCCTCATTGAAGCTGAGGAGGAACATGACCTCGCCATTGCAACGAAAGTCCTAACCAACAGTGATCTTCGAAATCTTGAAATACATAACCTACAGCCCATATCGTTTTCCATGCTCCTCGGGTGCAAGTCACCTTCCTCACCCCTGACGAGTTTCATATGAGAGCTTCAATGAGACAGAGCCTCCAAGCTTTTCTTTGGGTTGGTGGTTGGCGTGTTTGCCATGAGACAAATGGCTGAGTCGAAGGAGATAGGTTGGAATTTCACGCAGTTGGTGAGAACATCTTCGCCGTGAACGTTGCTCCAGTTCACGATGCACCCCTCAAGCTCCCGAGCCACCGACCTAAATGTCATTTTGCTTTAAAAACCGAATTGACTTCTGATCTTCAATGTTTGGAATTTAAACTTTGTGGGTATGTTTTCTTGGGGTTTGTTTCTGACTATGGGTATCTTCCCTGGGATTGGGATTGCATTTAGTGTTTTAACACTTTGACACTGAAAAATCAATGAACTTGCCCCCGTCATTGCAGCTGAGGAGGAACCTGCCTCCGTCATTGCAGCTGAGGAGGAACCTGCCTCCGTCATTGCAGCTGAGGAGGAACCTGACCTCGCCATTGCAACGAAAGTCTGATCTTTGAAATCTTGAAATACATGACAACCTACATGCCCATATCGTTTTTCATGCTCCCCGAGTGCAAGTCACCTTCCTCACCCTTGCTGGCGAGTTTCACGTGAGAGCTTTAATGAGACAGAGCCTCCAAGCTTTTCCTTGGGCTGGTGGTTGGCGTGCTTGACATGAGGCAAATGGCTGGGTCGCAGGAGATATGTTGGAATTTCACGCAGTTGGTGAGAACATCTTCGCCGTTGCTCCAGTTCATGATGCACCCCTCAGGCTCCTGAGCCACCGGCCTAAATGTCATTTTGCTTTAAAAACCCAAAAGGTTCCTGTGTGTGCCTACAGTAAATTTCATCAAGCCTCCACAGCAACCCTCATCACAAATTTCCCATTCCCTACAGGAAAGTTAATTTTAAGAGTTAGTTACCAAGAAAATCACAAATATAAAATATATCAATGACTGTTCCTTCAAGACAACAATGTAAGGATAACTAACAATTCCATGAGCTGCAATAAATTGGGCCTAAAAGATAGTTGCCCTATCCAAGTTGAAGCATATATTTAATTATTATTTTTCTTTTCGAGACTGGGGAAGGGCAATGACCCGTAAAACATAGTCAATGTAACAAACCGGGTCTGTGCTTCATAATATTCTAGTTTTTATTGATTCATAAAGCGAAAATATTTGTGTCACCCAGAACAACAATACAGATTAAAGATGGTAAACACTAAACAGAAAAATACACCTTAAAAGTGGAAAGGGGTAAAGAGTCAAAAGCACTATCGTGAAGACTATGGTAAATGCTTTAGTAGTTCTTATTTGATACATAGGAAATGATCATAGAAATAGAGGTAGTTCCAGTTATACATACGTAAAAGTACAAGTGATGAAGATGCATGAGTATATACCCAGTTTCCAGCTATATATCTGCAGCAACATGGCTTTCTAAATGACATTACAAAACTAAACCAGTGAACGTGAAAAATTTAGATACCATCAGCAGCTCCACGTCCACGATACTCATACATAGTAACGTGACCCTCAAAGCAGAACAGTGAACTCTTCCAGTTTTCCCTTTTGTAGTATCCGAAACATTTTTGCACGCTTACTTAAATAGCCAATAACCATAAGTCCCTTTCAATATAAGTTCCAGTATACATGACGCCATGATTTCATCTCATCCACAAAGGTATACATGCCTTGCCTCTTATGGTATTACAATGCCAACTTAACAAATATGATAAAGGCCTCTTTCACGGATTAAAAAGACACAAAAGCTTAAGGGCAAAGAGACTTCACAAGGAATAAAACCATAAAATTACGGGGAAGCATCATATAAAGATACCTTTAGATGGATCCACAGCTATTGGTCTAGTTGGCCGAGGAGGGCGGTCCGGTACACTTCCAAAGGCCTGTGCATATGTTTCGTCAAACTCCTCAAACAGTGCTTTCCTGCACGCTAAAACCGTGGACTTGTTCTTGATAAAATCAATTGTCCAATGCTGGTCAGTCATGGGTGTCAAGGCCATTTGTAGGACATAAGAAAGCATTTTCTTTGGCCGAAAATCATCTCTCGCTTTGTTTATCTGACGAGAAGAGAACACCCCAGGTTCACAATCCCCAACATCTACAACAAAGTAGCCCTCCTTCTTCGAAGGCCCGAAGTGGAACTCATTTCTACACCGGCAGGCCAAACCCAAGCCCCTTCTTCGTGACAAATCGTCCACGGCCTCTTCCACTGCCTTAACAAAAGCTCTCGAAGAAGTTTGCCGCGATTTCTCAGCAAAGTTCTCTTCACATGGAACTAGCTCTTCTAGTTCGAACCACCCGTAGCTACTGACTCCATAAAACGCTACCAACACATGGCCCTCCCGCTTGGATGGGATTTCATTGTAAATGTGACCAGGCCACCATGGATGGGATTTCACCTTGCCCCACACCATATCCCCAATTTCATATCCAAATCTAACAGCTTCAGAAGATCCTTTAGCAGCAAAGTGATCAAACTCAGACAAAATCGAATCGTAATTGGCAACTGCACCTTTTGCTTTCTTACCCGCATACTTGCAATCGCGTGCGTCAGTACTCTCCTCGCCATGACCATTTTTTCTCGAAACAGAATGACTGTGCTGATTCTCCAAAGCTCCTCCACTTGCATCGTCCGGACTAGTTTCATCATTTTCGAACTTCAAAACCCCAGATTCATTCACATTATCGGAAACCCTTGTGTCAGTTGAACTGTCGGCACCAAAGAGTGAAACACTAGCTTCGTTCTCAGCACCAGCTGCTGTACAGCCGCTTGTTAAAGGGACGGCGGGCTCGTCTCCAACAGGGTCGTTTTCTCTGTTCGACGGCCACTCGGGACCGCCGGCGCCGGCGCTCATCATGGACAGCTTGCCGATTTCAACGGGAACCCCCCAAATGGGACGATTAAACAAGGAAAATGGTGCACACTCGATTCGAGATGAGAAGGAAACTCGCAGGATTTGCAGAAATGGAACCCTACAAATGGCAGTAGCGGAAGGATGGGAGAGATCAGATTTTTCACTTTTCCTTTTATTTTATTTTCTTCCCCCTTTATTTTTCTACTTTATAAATATTTGTTAGATCTAAAAATATTTTTCTTTTTCTTTTTTTTTTTTTTNAAAAATATTTTTCTTTTTTCTTTGGTAAAGTCAAATTAATCCTATTTTTAATATATTATACATACGTTTTGAAATATCATATTCTAGCAATGTAAATAAAAATATGATATTTCTAAATATATGTTTGCATTTTTGTCATAAAAATATATGGGACGTCCAATACCTAATGATTAAGTTGTTCCATGTAGGGCTGCAAACGAACAGCGCGGCTCGAGTTTGACCGAACTCGAGTCGAGTTCGAGCCCATATTTTGTCTTGTCGAGCGACTCGTCGAGCGGCTCGAGATACATATAAATTACTAAAATACTCTTTTACATATATATTATTATAGGTCCTTAATGGTAATTTTACATCCTCACTTAAAATTTTTAAGCCGAATTCGAGCCGAGCTCAAGCATTTTGATTTCAAGTCGAGCTCGAGCCTCAAAAATCAAGCTCGAGCAACTAAAAAAAATTAATTCTGCTCGATAAGGCCAATGCTCGACTCAGCTCGACTCGTTTGCAGCCCTAAAGTTTAATGCAATAATTTGTGATTGATTGTTAAGAGAAAAATTAATGAATACCACTTTTTTTTTAACAATTTATAAAAAATGGTTGTAATAATTTTTTTTGTCCATCGTATTATTTTACTAAAAGTGTGACGATTTTGTCATGGGATATGTACATTTGTGACCAAATTAAGGGTGTCGCTAATAAAGTGAAGACAATAATTTTTGTTATTGAGAACTATGAAACTGCGCCAAAGTAGCATTTATCGTAACATCTATCTTTTTACATCTTTTCATCGTCGTCATTTTTTTTTCAGAACATTAAACCTGAGTCTGGTAGCGCTAGCCCGTAAATTAATTAATATATTATCTCGCTCACATGTTTATAATATATAAATTTGATTTCATTATATATATTTATTCCTTGATATAAGAAAAATAACAATTTTGCGTAATTTTATTCCTCGTATAATACTCATATTATTTTATTATAAAATTTATTGTAATATAATGTCATTATGTTGATTTATACAAGTTATAGATGTAGTATTCTTCTTCTTTTTGTTTTATGTAATTACAATATTTAATGTATATTCATATTATTTATTAATGTAATTAATTTAAATTATGTAAATAATTTAAAGTAAAACATTTTGTACAAACATTTTACAAAATATACACAATTGTTTTTTAGAATTTATTTTTTTATAATAAATAAACATCTTTGAAATTCTATGCAATTATTAAACATCGTTGATATAAATTCAAAATCATTATTGAATTTTATGCAATTATTAATTTCGTCCGATGTTATATGAAACAAATCATTCGGAAATGTAACAAAATGATAAGAAATTTTAATATTTAAATTTAAATTTGAAATGAGACATGTTTTTTTTAAGTTTATCTGTCCGATTTTATTGCAAAACACATCAATTAAGGATGAATTAATGCAAACCGGTTTTTTAGCAATAAAATAATAATAAAATTAAAAAAATTGATGGAAATAGAATGCATTAAAAATCTTTTAATTTTTCTTGCTACTAATTTTAGTAAATAGGATGCTCTTTATATAGATATAGGTATAAATATAGAAATAGAAATAGATTTATATATAAACTTGAATGATTCCTAACATTTTTGGAAATCTAGGCCACCTATTATTTTCATGGATTTTTTTATGGAATATTGGATAGTCATGAATTTGAGAAAATTACCCCCTCTACGTCTCCAACTTTCTATTCCACTCAATTAACGAGTTTAATAATTATATTTTATTTATACGAGCCTTTATGCCATTCAAACGAAAAGAAAAGTTTATTATGACATAAAAACATGTTTGGCAGTTTTTGTATTACATATTATTCATTCCTTAATATAGAAAGAAAACGAGATTTCAGGGATAACATTGCTACCATTTATTGCTATAGTAGGTAGGCAATATTGAATTACACGCATCCGAATATTTTTTCGCTCAAAACCCTAGTTTGTATTCAGTTCATGCAGTCATCATGTGTACGCATTATTATAGGTATACGGTATACCCATATCTATACAAGTTTATATAATGGTATATATTTGGTTTATCCGAATATTATTCACTTGAAGTTCAACTAGTCTCTTTTTATTCACTACTAGAAAGTTTATATAATGGTATATATTTGGTTTATTCAATCTATATAGTTTATATTAGGACATTCACATATATAAATTAACCAACATATTTTACTCATAGTATATAATTTGCTTATCTTTTCTTTCCTAAATCTATATATAATCTGTAATATATTTATCATATATCCATATAAAGTTTATGTCACAATATTCAAAGTTTAAAGTAAAGGTTAAACTATATGCAAAGTATATATACTATTAATAAATTCGGTAGTGTAAGACTGATATAAATTTAATATAATTAAAATATTTATTATTTAACAAATATATTTNACTGCGATTTCAATCTACCATACGACTCTCACATATACACACACATATAATATACTTTAATTAAACTGTTAGTTTTATTTTTTTCTATTCTATTAGCAAATAATATTAATATACCATAAACAACACATATACTAATTATTCTCAACAGATCCGTTTCTATTTGGTATTTTTTTTCCTTCTTAAATAAGGCAATAGTTTCAGTTACAGAATGATTTGCAGAAGCATGGTGAGTTGCCTTTTTTTGTTTAACTAGTACGTAGCCCGTGCGATGCACGGGACATAAATATTAAATGAGTCATTTCCACAGAGTTTGTCCGTTAAGTAGCTCGTGTGATTCATGAGAGATATTAAATGAGTAGACAATAGGGCGTGTCAGTTCACACCTAAAAAAATAATAGAGTTTGATCATCTATTTTTTTACCTCTTTCATCACGTCATCTTTTTTGTCGAGACATTAAACCTGAGTCTGGTAGTGGTAGCGGTAGACCGTAAATTAATTAATATATTATCTCGCTCACATGTTTATAATAATATAAATTTGATTTCATTATATATATTTATTCATTGATATAAGAAAAATAACAATTTTATGTAATCTTGTTCCTCGTATAATACTTATATTATTTTATTATAAAATTTATTGTAATATAATGTTATTATTATTATTATTTATACAAGTTATAGATGTAGTCTTCTCTTCTTTTTGTTTTATGTAATTAAAATATTTAATGTATGTTAATATTATTTATTAATGTAATTAATTTAAATTATGTAAATAAATTTAAAGTAAAAATAATTGTACAAAAATTTTACAAAATATACACAAATGTTTTTCTAGAATTTATTTTTTTTAAATAAATAAAAATCTTTGAAATTCTATGCAATTATTAAACATCCTCGATATAAATTCGGAATCATACTTGAATTTTATGCAATTATTAATTTCGTCCGATGTTATGGGAAACAAATCATTCGGAAATGTAACAGAATGATAATGAATTTTAAAATTTAAATTTTAAATGAGACATGTTTTTACTTGAATTCTATGCAATTATTATTTTGTCCGATTTTATGGAAAACAATTCATTTAGGATTTTAATGTAACAAAATAATAAGAAATTGTAAAATTTAAATTTAAATTTGAAATGAGACATGTTTTACTTAGAGTCTTATCTGTTCGATTTAATTGCAAAACACATCAATTAAAGTTGGAATTAATGCAGACCGATTTTTTTAGCTATAAAATAATAATACAATTGGAAAAATGATGGAAATATAATGCAGTAATTGTCCTTTGACTTTATTTCCTACTAAATTTAGTAAATAGGATGGCTTATTATATAAGTATAGATTGCAGAATGTTCATTTCTACGTGTTTGGTGCTTCGTAATCGTATGTGTCGAATTATAATAAGTTTTTTTATATGTCAATTCTGGTGTTTGGAAGTAGTTTCTATAGGTCAGGATTATATTCATATTGCATATATAAAATAAAATAATATATTTTTATTAAAAATAATATAATCTTTTCATACTAAGTAAAAATTAATAAATTTATATTCAATTAAAAAATTATGTATAAATTTATAATGTTAGAATATCACTTGTGAGTTGTCCCATATCATTTATATAGGAAAAATAGATCTAACTTATAAGTCTAGTGAGTTACTCTTCCTTCCACCAATTGATTTTGGGATGAAAGACCACACTCATTTTCCTCCATTAAAAAACTATTATAATATAAGGCGAGAAATATACAAATCCGTGTAATCAAAGGTAGGTGTATGTTACTAGTATTGTTTATACGTGAAATTTTTTTTTTTCCTTAACGATAAACTTCAATTAAAACTCAAATCAATAGTAGTTCGTACAGGCATAACCAACCGGTTATAAGTGCACTAGTCCTTCCTAAGATCGACTACCACACACGAATGGAAACAAATCTTCACTCTCGAGTGGAACACAACCACAATAATACACCAAATACAAGTTCTAATGACAAACTACAAAATCACACAAAGGAATATCATCTAGCAATGATAATATGTCTTCACCATGGACCGTGTCCTCGCCTGTATCTGTGGAAATTCCATCCAGTTTCATCTTAGTTTCTGGCAGGCCCACTACACACACCATATATACGTGAATAGGAATACAGATTTGTGTCAAATAATTTTCCATTCAAACTGATTTGGGTAAACGGATTTATTATGTAAGGGAAGTAGGACTTTTCTACCTAGAAGAATTCCCCAACCAGAAATTAAAATCCAAATTGACTTGCACAACACTACATTTTCTCTCCCCCCAAAAGCATCAGACAATATAATATATAAACCCCATTTTGGGCTGTCAATACACACCATAGTGGTTTGTTTAATTCACAATCTCAAAGCTTTTGAATTTGTTCAGAACCAAAAAAGCAATGGCGGATCAAGTGGTCGTTCTCGGAGCATATGTTAGCATGTTTGCGATGAGGGTTAGAGTCGCGTTAGCTGAAAAGGGCGTGGAGTACGAGCACAGGGAGGAGAATCTGGCAAGCAAAAGCCCGGTTCTGCTTGAGATGAACCCGGTTCACAAGAAAATCCCGGTCCTCATTCACAACGGGAAACCCGTTTGCGAGTCGCTCAACATAGTTCAGTACATAGACGATGTTTGGAAGGACCACTCTCCGTTATTGCCTAATGATCCTTACAAGAGAGCTCAAGCTAGATTCTGGGCTGATTTTGTCGACAAGAAGGTACAATTTTATTCCGTTTCATTGATTATATATTTTAATACAATAATTTGCCAATTCTAACATTTAGTGATAAATTTAATAAGTTGGTGTACCAATTTATATATCAATCATGATCATCATATGGATTGTCCAATTAGGTACCTGAATCCAGTAGAAAGATATGGACAACAAAAGGAGAAGAACAAGAAGTGGGCAAAAAAGAGTTTATAGAGGCCCTCAAGCTATTAGAACCTGAGCTGGGGGACAAGCCTTACTTTGGTGGGGATAGCTTCGGTTTTGTTGATGTGGCCTTAGTTCCTTTCTACTGTTGGTTTCATGCCTATGAAACTGTTGGCAACTTCAGCATCGAGGAGCATTGCCCCAAATTGATTGAATGGGCTAAGAGGTGCATGGAGAAAGAGAGTGTGTCTAAGTCCTTGGCCGATCCTAACAAGATTTACGAGTTTGTTTTGACTGCAAGGAAGAGAAATGGCATCGAGTAGGCCCGTGATGTTGCTCGGGTGTCGGTTTTGATGTATTCTGTTGTTTAATTCAAATGTGTTTTATGACTGTGTTAAGTATTTATTTAACACAATAAAGGCATCTTAGCCTGATGTAGTATGTGGTGTGAACTGGGGATGTTACCTTCCCCTGTGTAGCTTATGGGTGTTTTTACATGTGTGTAATCCCAAATTATACTATCTGCTGTATCATTGTTATTTTGTTAGTTTGATACGATTATAAAAGATGTTCATGACGTTCCATCATTTAACAGAATGAAACTACAAAATTGGTAAAGTTCCATATGAAAACAGATGACAAATTCGGTCACCGACATTAAAACCCAGCGATATTCTGATCTCGACTTCTAACACTCACCGACAGAGTTTGTAAGGCCTGAAAAAGGCCACGTCCGGTTCAATTATCTCCTCCAAATATGCCATGATCTGTCTTACATACATACAGGTAGAGTGGGAGGTATGGAATAAAAGAAAAAAAAAAAAAAAAAAAAAAACTATGATAATATTGATAAATTAGTTCAATAGATAAATTCATCTTTCCTAAAAGCAAGTCAAATTTTGGTTGGATATTGTGTACTAATTCCATCGGCTGGTGTTTAGAGTGCACCGATCAAAAATTGTGCACACCAATCTGTTTAGTTCTAGTTGAAAAGTTCAATCCGGGAGTTGACTTTGGTCAGCAGCCGGGAGTTGACCAGCAGGCGCACGAGGCGCCGTAAGCAGGTGGATCTCGAGCCGTTGATTTTAAGGGAGTCCGTTAGTTGGGAGATTGTGATGGGGCCGTCATGTTTGTGGATGATGTCGGCGAGGCCGAGTTCGATGGCGCATTTTAAGGACATTGAGTTTATGAAGCATAGAGTGTGATTCCAAATGTGGGCTTGAGCCTCCAGTAGCTCTTCACTGGATTTTATCCCGTCAGGCAATGCCATTTTTTTTTTTTTTTTTTTTTTTTTTTNNTTATTAAATGATAACGTGGTTCATGTGTTTAGT
This sequence comes from Striga asiatica, assembly GCA_008636005.1. NCBI lineage: Eukaryota > Viridiplantae > Streptophyta > Magnoliopsida > Lamiales > Orobanchaceae > Striga > Striga asiatica. The sequence continues at coordinate 780,008 of BKCP01011626.1, read as the reverse complement.
TTGATTTGTGTGATAATAATGTCTAATTGTCTGCTATTTATAGGAGCGGGTTTGATTTGATTTGTGTGAGTGTCTCTAATTCGGTCCATCGTTGCTCACGCCTAAGGTTGTGTTTGGTAAGCCAAATAAGCTAGCTTATAACTATTTGGTTAACTTATAAGCTTTCTGTATTCAAATAAGTCACGTTTGGTAGGACGAGCTTATTTAAAAAGCTCGAGCTTATCTCATAAGCTATTTTAGGTAGCTTTTCAAATAAGCTAGTTGAATTTTTTATTTTAACTAGCTTATCAGCTAATTTTACCAAACACTTTTATCGTATAAGCTAGCTTTTCAGCTATAAGTCATAAGTTATAAGCTATAAGCTCAAAAATTACATATAAGCTATAAGCTAGCTTATCAGCTAGCTTTACCAAACACAACCTAAATAAACATAATTGGTTTTATGCAATTTTAATCCAACAGTTGCACTTGGATCCTTTTTTACTTAATGGGATTCAAATTTAGTACAACAAAATTTGATTTGTTGCACGTATGATGTATAATTAATTAATTCAGTATTCACCATCGTTTCCTTGGCTAATAAGAAGCATACGCCATGTGATGTCTAGTGCTAAATTAAAGATGAGGTTAAATAATATTAACTAATAATTATAAATTAAAGATGTGAACTTAATATGTAATATAATTTATCGTATATGAGTTGTAAATAATATATAATTATCTTGTATAAAAGAATTTGAAAAAATGAATGTTTAAAGTATTAAAAACGTCTAAAATATTATATAACATATGTAAAAGTATCTAAAATATTATATAACATATGTAAAAGTATCTAAAATATTAAATATCATTATTGAAAGATGTGGAGTCATCTAAAAATTTTTTAAACTATTTTGTAAAAAAAAACATGCCTAAAACTATTTATATTCAACATATGTATATGTATATGTGTACGTGGACATGTATACATAGATAGAATATGTACAAAATTGTCTAAACAATATGTTTAAAATTATATAAAATATTATGAGTCTAATAAGAGATATTGTCTCGCGAAACCAAGTAAAAAAAAAAAAAGCAAAGCAAGGCATTGAGATGATATCGATAATTATAACATAACTTCCATGTAAAGTTATAACAAATAAAATAAAATTTTATATCTAAAATTACCATGCTTTATAACTCTTATTCTCTTTTTATTTTAACACAAAATCTTATATCACATATTTAAAAGGTATTCAAAATATTTTACATTATTTTTGAAATATGTGTGAAGTCACCTAAAATTTTTCTAAACTATTTTGTAAGAAAAACAATTTCTTAATCTAGAGAATATGTAAAAATTTGTCTAAATATTTTTAAAACATTAAGAATACCTAAACTATTATATAAAGTGTGTAAAAGTATCTAAAATATTAATTATTCTTGAAAAATATGAAATTATCTCATTTTTTTCTAAATTATTTTATAAAAAAAAAATATCTAAAATCACTTAAAGTTAACATTTCTCTCTCTATATATATACACTTTAACGAATGTGTAAAAAAATTGCTCAAACAACGTGTTTAATTTATGTATAATATTATATATAAAAATATATTTAGTGTTATATCCACTATTATACTATATTATAGTCTAAAAAATCGTTGGTCTAACAAACATTAATAATTTTAAGCAAAAATATTAATAATTACAAATACCATACAAAAATAATTAGACAATACAACTAATTTTTTTATAGAGTAGATATCCTAAAAAATTTTTATTAGACAATAACTCGGACTTATATTTTGGAGAATTGCTTTTTTATATAGTAGATACTCTAATAAAATTATTAGACAATAACTCGGACTTATATTTTGGAGAATTGATTGACCAAGGTATTCGTGATTTTAAATAAAATTCGAATGGAGTTTTGGAGAGACCGATTTTTTTTTTATTATTAAATAAGTGCTGACATTTAATTTATAAGTTTCTTTAATTTGTGAAGGATTGAAAATCAAAATCCGTGATATTATTATTTCTTAATATAAAATAATAAATAAGTGTTATATTAAGGAGATTTAATAGGATAAGATTTTTTAATGGGATAAGATTTTCTAACGCAAAATCAGTGCATTGGTCAATTAGAAAATAAACATCCCAAAAATCTTGGAAAGCATTAATTGCACGGGGAAGCTTTAAAAAAAATATTTATTACCATTAATGGCAAGTAATTAATGCAAAATATGTTGACTAAGAATTTGACTTACCATTTTTAAAAATGGTTATTCTTTTTATAGATGATATATTAACGTCTTAGGGGGAGTAAAACATATCCAGTTCGTTTATTTTGTATTACATTTTTTTTCTTGTATAAATTTTATTGCCTTGTATGAGGGCCGTATAACAGTACTTTGGCAATTGCATTGTTTAGGGGGTGATTGAATATGAATTCAACTAGTAAAAAACTAGTTTTTTTAACTATAGTTAAGTTTGAAAAAAAGAAGTATGATTAGTTGTTAGTGGATATATTAAAATAATTATTAAATTAAATTAATTAAAGTTGATTTGATGTAAAAGTATGAGAAAATGATTGGAAGTGATAGTTAGTTAAAATTATGTGAGTGGGTGAAGTGAAATAAAGTTGATGTGATGTGTAATAATGATTGGTTGAAATTATTTAATTATATTAATAATATTAGAGATAGTGAAGTTGAGTTAAATTTGAGTTTTAAATGGAATATTTACTGTACAAATTATATACAATCACACCTTAAATGTAATTAGCTCAGGTTGAACAGGAGAAGAGAGGCCACAATAATACCTCTTGCAGAAGTATAACAGAACGAGTTTATTATTTTTTTGTTTTTTTTAAAAGTTGGTTTTGGTGTCATTTGCCTAAATAAACAAATGTAGCAACATTTTCCATATCATGGGAGTAAACTTTGAAAAAACAAAATCATATCATAATAATAATAAATAACNTTTTGAATTTTGTCCAGATTTTTTTTTTCACTTGATTTTTTTTTAATGTAAATAAATATTCATCCGAATATGATTGAAACATAAAACAAAATATAAGCAACGATAAAAGGAAAATGAATGAAAACGAGAGCAAACACAAGCTCCAAACTAAACCCCGAATGGAATTGGGGTCGGCCAAGGTGGATGCAAGAGAGCAAAGGACGCAAGACCCTCGTCGCCTACAGATTCCGGAAGCTCGCCGAGCCTGCGACACGTGTCCTTGGAAATCCCACACTCATAAACACTCTTTCCACATATGACGAAAATCGAATCATAATCTTTTGGATGAAAAACGGCCGCCACCACAGTATCCCGGTCACCATCTGCAGTGACGGCATCCGGAAAGCTCAACTCCCTCTCGCCAACCAACGCCCACATGTCGTCCCCACGGTCCAATTCCCAAGCCCTCATGACAAAGCATTTCCGGCCCGGCCCGGCCCTCAAAATGTGCAACAACCTCAACTCATCCCTCACGGCACCAATGTGGACCCTCGAGTCGGGTGTGTCATTGGTGGTGTTGTCACGCACAATGTCTGGGAAGTAGATTACGGGAAACCGATTATTGGCCAGATCAAAAGAAACAATGCGGTCGAGGTTATATAAACCGTCCATCCAGTACAGAATCCCATTGCACGAAACAACATTGGTGATAATGGCATAGTCCCTTGTTGGGCGAGGAGGAAACAGGAAGAAAGATCTGGTCCATTGCCCCGACTCGGAGCAAAACACCGACACTGTATGTCCATATGCATCGACAAACTCTTTTCCTTTTGCATCAACCGTAGTAAACTTGTCGAGAAGTACCACCTTGTAAGAGTTCTTATTGCATATTAATGCAAACCCTGCCCTTGTTCCAAGAGGGGTTTCTCCAGGAATGAGAAACCACTTTTTAGTCACCGGGTTACAAATGTAGTACCTCTGATGGTGGTTGCGAAAACGACCATCCAAATAAAACGTATCGGGGGACACAAGCAACAAGTCATTGCACGATGCTCTTACGACCATGAGTGAAGGCATGAAGTCGAGATAGTTAGACGGTGATAATAATGCACGCTTTCCGTGGATAAGCAAAGATTCCTCCGAGAAAAGAGTGCAAACCAATTGATAATACTCTGGGGTGTCACGAATACAACGATAATTCATGCGGAAAAGAATGGTGTAGGATTGATCTCGATCTTGGTGGAGGCGGATGAAGCTAGGGATGAATCGGGGTTGAGAGATCAATGAATGCCAACGCCGACAGACAGAGCTCAACTGAATAGCAAATCGACAATTTGGGAGTCTAACAAGGATCTCCGACAATAGGTCTTCGCTGATATTGGACAACAAAACTTCTGATGCTCGAAAGTGGATAAATGAGTATTAGCAACTGTTTAAGAGTATCTAATTATGTAATTGATAATATTACAACAAACCTCAAATTCTCAATTACCGAGTCCATTGTCAAAATTGCTGTCAGCAGCAAAGACCTCAATGCTTGTCCTCACTCTTTTACTACTACCGCTTTCCTAATCACAAATATATAGGTATGTATATGTATATATATATATATATATATATATATAAAATGTACATTAATTTGTATAAGTTACACACAACCCCTTTGTAATATCAAAAGCAAGTTCATGGTGTTGGGTTGGATACACTCACAACACGCGACCAATAACAACAACGTAATTACTTTATTAGATTAACAAAGTAAGTATACATATACAAACACATTAACACAACAACGTAATTACTTTATTAGATTAACAAAGTAAGTATACATATACAAACACATCAACGTAATTATACAAACACAATATGACCAAGATACAACAAAACACTTCACTAATATACAAAACGAGAGCGTGCCAATCTATTCACATATTCAAATGGTTGATACATCTATTCAAATATTCGAATGGTTGATGTTTATTATGTTGAGTTACTGTATTCAAATAGCTGATATTACAGAAAATTAAAACCTGAAATTAATTCAAATTAATTAGAGGATTAAAGTTAGTTGGAGAATGGGACCTGAACAATCAGAAGATTGGGATTATTATCCAATTGAGGGGCGGCCACCAGAAGAGTAACATGTATGGGTGATATTTTCATGTGTGATTTCCTTCCAGATAATCCGAATACAACTCTTGGGTCTGTTATGAAATTATCAATTAAAAAAAAAAATCGAAATTATAAATACAAGGAAAAGGAGAAAAGGACAAGAGAAAGTTTGAGTACCTCGGATCCACATAATGCTTGAATCCTCTTCTTTTTCCTCAGTGTTGATTTTAGAAGAAAAAAAAAAATAACTCTATTATGCAAGTTTAAATAGCAGAAGGGAAGAATGAAATTAGGGCTAACGAACACGCTGCATAAATAAATAGGAGAAGGGAAGAATGAAAATAACTCACCTTTAGTTAAGAATAGGAATAGCCGAATAGGAATAGAATCCGATATGTGGGCCGAATAGGAATAGCCGAATAGGACGCGTTTGGATAGGTTTGCAGAGTTCGGAAAGCTCGTTTATTTTGGCCGGCCCCGCGAGATAAATCCATATGTGGTGGAAAATGAATCCAATTGCGATAAACAATACCAGGTAAAGCAAAATTCGAATGAGTTATACCATAAGGTGTGATTGTATATAATCTATTCTATTACTATAAAACTAGTATGAGTCCCGTGCAGTGCACGTGTAAAAAATATTCATTAATATTTATAAATTAAAAATTTTTATTAGATAATATTTATAAATTAAAAATATGGAATCGATATATAATACAATTTACCTATATTAATTTATTGAAAATGATATATAGTTTAAATTGACTATAAATTAAGTAGTTGAGTAATTTACTAAACTATAAATAATTGACTATTTCGTTTACGTCCTAATTACTATTGACTCGTAAGCATAGTTTTTAAACCAGGCCCGGTAATGGACTCGGGCAGTTCCTCGGGTCACCGGTTCAACCGTCGGGTCACCGGGTCAATTATTAAATCGGATAATTAATTTTTAAATTATATATAGAGTATTTTTGTCATATAAATATACATAAAAATAACAAAATTAAATATTTTGTGTATGAAATTTGTACATTAAAGTGTTAATAATATGTAACTCATGATAAATATTTATCATATAAATATATATACATAGTTTTATTTTTAAAAAAAAAAAAAATATCTATATATATATATATATATGGACCGGGTCAACCGAGTTGACCTGGCTGGGTCAATGCCCCGGGTCGGCGGGGTTTGACCGGGTCCTTTGTTGTCCGGTCCAAATAGCCCACCCGAACCGGTTCTGGCTTCGGGTCGACCAGGTCCCGGGTTGACCCGCCGGGCCGGTCCGGGTGAAAAAACAATGCTCGTAAGTTCTGTATAATTATTTTTTATTTTTAATTTTAAATAATTTTTTTTTATTTTTTTCAATATATTATATATCAAATTTAAATCATGCAACTAATAAAGATAATAGCAGCAAGTTTTGTCAATATATTATATACTAAATGTAAATCATGCAACAAATAAAGGTAATAGCCGTAATATTTGACCAAAATGATTTTGTACATTAATTACATTTAATTTAGTCGGGATTTTTCAAATTTTAGCCAAAAAAATTATCCAATTTAGTAAATCTGAATTTTTAGGCAAGAAATTAAATATTTTTTTACTGATTTTTAATTATTATTTCAAGTAAATATCTTTGTCTCTCTATATATTAATAGATAGATTGGTGAAATATTGTTTAAATTAAATATTTTCATAATTTTTTATTGGCATAAAATAAATTGGAAAGAATTAATCTAACTGTTTAAATGAGCTAAAATTTTATTTTTGTTATTACCAACATAATTATTGTTTTATTACCAAGACAATCACATTTTAGGTGGAATTTTTTTAGGTGGAATTTAACATAGGCGTAGTGGGATTTTAGGTGTAGTTAAAAAAGTAAAGAGCATATAGATAGACACAACACAAACTTAGTGCCGATATTTTTTCCAAATTGGCCAAACTGCATCCGATTTTCTTTCCAAAGTGGCCGAAACCAAACAGTTCAAATTTCTAAAAGAATTAGAAGTTAATTTAAAGAAGGCGGGATTTTTTAAATTTCGCCAAAAAATATTACCTTATCTAGTAAATATTATTGTTTGGGCGGGAATTGAAATCTTTTTTTTTTTTGTTGATTTTCTACTTGATTTTTTCAAACAACTATCATTCCCTCTTTATATATTAATAGATATAGAGAAGAAAAAATATTTGAAAAAATATTTTAATTCCCCGCTTAAAAGCTGTTTTCCCCCTTACAATTTAATTTGAAATTTTTCATGCAGGTATTTGAATTGTTTTTATTCCATGCATGCACGTTTTCAGATTTTTTGGGATTTGGATTTCATTTGTATAGATATATATATATATATATATAAAAGATTTTGTTTGACTAAACTCACCTATCTACAAATCACATTTTCATATGTCTACCGATCTGTTTTTTATTTCCTGTTTTTTAGGTAATCAAGCCGAGTTTAAATTATGGTATCATCCATCAAATGAGTAATTGTTTAAGATAATTAGGCGTGAAAAAAAGAAATGAGTTTGTAATTTATTTGGTTAAATTCAGTTTTTGAGTTAATTCTTCTCTTATGAACACGTTTCTGCGGACGGATGTTGTGGTATTGCAGGAAAAGATGATTTAGATATATACAAATACATTAGCATGAAAACCTTATTTTTTTATTAATCTTTTTACACGTGACAATTATTTTGTTAAACTTTTTACACTAATCATGGTAACAATTTTTTAAATGGGAATGCTATAATAAAAAATAAAAATACAAAATTTAATCTTTATTGAAAAATTAATATAAGTTTTTATATACATATATATAAATCGCATATTTCAATAGAAAAATATTATATTTTTAACATATAGTTATGCAATATATACAACTTAAATAATAATTAAAAAAAACAAATACATTGTAAAGAGTTCATTTAAAAGTTATACAGATAAAGTAATCAAATTGGTCGAGACTAATGATAAAGGTATATATTCCATATTATGTTTTCATCGATTTATTATATTTAAAAATACAATTATGCTGGATATATAATCCATATAAATATAATAAATCTACCCTAAAAACGATGAAGAGGACTTCGCGATAACTAAACTTAATTATTTGGAATGTACATCTTTTTATATACATATAAATAAAAAGCCAACGGTTCACCATTATACAAATCATATAGAGATCTTTTTACTTATGTTTATTGTTTTTCACTCCACACGTATAAACTTAATTTAATCTAAATTTCTTTTTATTAAAAAGAGGTAAAATAACATTTGGTTTCCCGCCTAAACTATTTGATTAATATTTTTTGTCAAAATTTGAAAAAATCCCGCCTAAATTAATGTACAGAATCATTTTGGTCAGATATTGCGGCTATTGCCTTTATTAGTTGCATGATTTAATTTGAAATATAATATATTGACAAAACTTGCAGCTACTACCTTTATTAGTTACATGGTTTAAATTTAGTATATAATATATTACAAAAAAATAAAAAGATTTATATTTAAATTTAAAAATAAAAAATAATTATTCATAACTTGCGGGTCAATATTTACTTGGACGTAAACGAAATAATCAATTATATAACTTATGGGTCAATATTAACTTGGACGTAAACGAAATAGTCAATTATTTATAATTTAATAAATTACTCAGCTACTTATTTTTTTTTTATTTTAATAGTTTATACAATAATAAATTATTTGAAGTAATGAAACAATATAAATTTTATATTTATACTTATCATTCACATAGACTGTTAAATATATGATAACATTTTACCAAAATAACTATTTTATGGAATCACATATAGTCAAATCGATTTTCTGAATCAAAATTTTGGAATGGTACTTATTTTGAAACGAATATAATGTAATTTATTATCAGTTATGTGCACCACACGGGTTGTATACTAATTTTAAATAGACATTTTTATGTAATTTTGCACAATTTAGACTTTATATAACACTTTCAATAAATTAATATAAGTAAATTGTATTACATATTTATTCCATATTTTAAATTTATAAATATTATTTAATAAGATTTTTTTTTGGTAAAATTTAATAAGAATTTTTAACTATAAATATTAATAAATATCTTTTACCAGTGCATTGCACGGGACTTATACTAGTTTGTACAGTAAATATCGCACTCAAAATTTAAATTTAACTCAACTTCATTATCTCCAATATTATTAATATAATTAAACAATTTCAACCAATCATTATTACACATCACATCAACTTTATTTCACTTCACCCACTCAAATAATTTTAACTAACCATCACTTCCAATCATTTTCTCATACTTTTACATCAAATCAACTTTAATTAATTTAATTTAAATATTATTTTAATATATCCACTAACAACTAACCATACTACTTTTTTTCAAACTTAACTATAGTTAAAAAAAACTAGTTTTTTACTAGTTGAATTCATATTCAATCACCCCCTTAGCAATTTGTACAAACTGCTATCCGCCTCATAACCTCCGTCATTATAAACTCGAAGTGTATGTTAGGGGAGTTCTTACCTGAACTATTTTTTTACTGCTATAGCATGAAATTAAAAAAGGGAACCCATTACCTAGGAGCTCACAATAAGGCTAAATTCTTACACGACATGTCTTCGAATGTTTCTTCGTGGAAAACAAAGTATTTTTCGTTGACTTGCCACCGACGTTTATAGTTTTACGGACCTGGTTGACTTCACTCGTATCCCATAAGAAAAAAAACCCCGTAATAATAAACGTTTCGATGAGATCATAGCTAGTTGGAAAAAAACTCCATAGAATGCTTGCAAATTAGCTGCAGACCCAACCTTGCGGTTTCTCTACGGGCAAACCAATGAGGCTGATGCACCTCACATCTCTGACATAGGTAGTTGTTGGTCCTGTCTTTGTAGCTTGAAGAAATGAATCAATAGGCATATAATATGTAGCGCTTCGGAAATCTGCTACTCAAATTTGTTATTCTACCTCAAACCCAATAGAAATGGAAGCTAAAGTTGTTTGTACAAATCCTCTTCATCTGCTACTGTTTCACAAGTTCTGCCTTTGTTTACTTAATACTTGTAGTTTCGAGTTGTATTTAGTATTTACTAAAGAAATATATTCATTTGAGGATGAGGGAGTAAAAGATTTGCAGGAAAAATAGGCACTCTTGCTGTTTAGGGATTGGCAACGGCTAGCACGACATAAAATACCAATCTGAGGACACAGTTAAAAAAATAAATAAATTATAGATATAGAAACATGAAATGAAAAAATATATTAAATTTAAATTTACCATCATATTATAATCAAATAAGATAAATAACATGAAATATCCACCCCCACTTGAGGAAAGCTAGTACTTCCCAAAGAAATCATTTTCGACGCATGAAATTCCACTGACTATTTCTTTTTAATTGTTCTTATTTAGTGTCATACCGTATGGTATTATTTACAATTACACAAAAGTCGAATAAAATAAACAAAAAGAAAAGGAGAAGAAATGTGAAAGTCCATAAAAGTTAATGGCCAATTTACATAGTTACCTTAATATTTGCAAAATAATTGTAAAAAATACTAATTGCAAAGTCGAGGTAATACACGGCATATCTAACCCTTTCGGATTTTGGTATGTCACAGTAAATACGTCATTCATTTTTGGCACCATCAGCAGCAAATGATGTCATCTCCTTTGAATTTGCCGTTACTGGTGGTTTGGTACGCAAATGTGGAGATGCTCTGCCGCTGCTTGTGCTTGGGATTAGCAGAACACAGAACATAAGTCTCTTCACCGTTGGGCAAAACTCACACATCTTTTTCACAGACGAACGGACCTTCATCCTACCACAAGCCAAAAGGAAATATATTTAAGGTACAACAACGCTGCTCACGAAAAGATTCCTCGGAAAACAAAGGTAGGAGAACCAGATTCTTGATTTAAGAAAAAGAAGCACTTCAAATTAAAATCCGATTAATAACTCAAGAATACAAAAGCAGGAGAACCCATTTCTTGATTTAAGAAAAAGATGCAAATGTGAACACTTAAAATTAAAACCACAACAAAAGATTACTGGTGGCACAAAAACAATAGAGAGGGTAAAACCACCACAGAAAGTCCACATGGATGAACAGGGACAACTCAGCAACTTTAAGTAGCCCTTTTGTTTTTCTTACCTTTCATAGTTTTTCCCATCTGAATCAATAAATTGTATTTCCTTCATTTCCAAGCTACTAAATTTCATATTATTATGAATTTCCCATAGAGAAAGAAGGGCACATATTTCACTAACGCGAGTAGGGCAGCAAGCCATCAGAGGCAAAGCAAGGAAAAACATGAAATCAAATCAAATACATGAGTTAAATCAAATCAAATAAAAAACATGAGTCACAAGAAAAAAAAAATGGATTAAACAATTTATGTATCACGGCAAATTCATAACTTTATGCCTATGTGGCAATTAACAAGAGCAGTTACCAATAAAGACGATCCAAAACAACTAAGAAATCACTTAAACATATATATCACACCTGGGTTGATAATAAGGTGGTTCACGAATCACAGCTCGAATATGGGCTGTGAAATCACTTAAACATATATATCAAAACGGGCTGGCAGGGCAGGCCGGCCCGGCCCACCATCTTCGCGGTCCTGTAAAAGGGCAGACCGGCCCAACCCCGCCACGGGCCACGGGCCAGGAGAAGTGCATTCTTTGAACTGTATTCTTCCTCTCCTTCACTGCTACTCAGTCACAAGCCTGCATTCTTTGAACTCCATCCAATGACACTGAGCAGCCCTAAGAAGTAAGAAGTGCATCATCAAGCATCCAAATAGCTTCAAATTTCCAGAGATTCCGGGCTTTCCAAAACCACCAAAATATGTATGTAAGTAGTAAGCTCAATCTTGGATTCTGAAATATATCTTTTGCCAACTGAACATACATTCCACCACCATTGCTTGGAAGTGTCTGTTTGGTTATTCTCAGTCCATTGAATTGGAGCTAACTTCCAGATGCTCTTGGCTAACACAATGAAGCAGGACATGTTCTACTGATTCCCATTCCTCACCACAACTACAGCATGTGGGATCCACTTCAAGTCCTCTTTTCTTCAAATTCAGACAAGCTGGGAGTGTATTACTATTAGGCTGAGCATGGGACTTCGAAAATTTCAAACCGTTCCAAAAACCGAACCTAAATTACTCCAAACCGAAGAACCAAATTATAAAAATAGATGCGTATTATTAATATAATTTATGTCAACTTTGATCCTATATAATTTGAGAATTTTTAAAATGCAAATAAAATATGGTAATAACACTTGAAATTCACTTAAATTTCATGTTTAGTAATACTTGATCTACAATTGAATTTCTCCTATTTAAAAGAAAATTAAAATGGAATGAAAGGTTAAATATTTAAAAAAAGAAATATTTAAGCTTTACTTAAAGTTGTCGATACTTAGCATTCGTTTATCTTATAACTAACGTGGTATGGAAGGTTAATAAATATTACTTTAATATAAAACTAGTACGTAACCCGTGCGATGCACGGGATGTAAAATTTGGAAGAATAATATTACTTCACGTGCATTAGGATCGAAATTGAAATCATTAAAATACATGGGAACATTGTTGAATCATAAAAAGTTCGGTAACAATCATATATTATTAAAAACCTTCTTGTACACAACATTATAAGTTTGATTATTTGGTAACTCCTCATTATCACAAACTAATATTTTCAAAAGAGACAAATCCTAAAAATCAAACTAATATTTTTGGTGAACAAACTAATATTTTAGGATTTCTAAGATTTGTCTCTTTTTGGTGAACAAACTAATATTTTAGGATTGGTTATATGAATAAGGCTACCTGTTTTTGGTGTTCTTTTCATTCATTTTCATTCAAACAATCCGATGACTTGTATAATGAAATCCGAATCTTAAGCTGAAATATTTAAAAAAAGAGTTTTTAAAAATTGAAAAGTCAAGGCAATCAGTTCAGATTAATTAAAGGTCAAAGAATATCCGCTCCTTGAAATAAAGACGTGTGCTATCATTGACCAAATATCCGGTTATTGATATAGAGTGGTTACCAAAAAATAGAACGCGATAAGGACGCTTCATGAAAATATCAATGGGATAAGGTCATAACAGATCGCTATACATTTTAACGATAAAGCTCAGATGGAATGATTTATGATAATTATGTCGTAATTAATGAATTAATTAGATGTGTGAAAAGGACATAATTAATGAGAAGTGTGAAAATGACATAATTAATGAGAAGTGTGAAAAGGACAAAAACTTACCAGTTTTGGAAAATATTTAATGCAAATCCGACATTAACTATAATTTGACCTACTATTTTGGATAAATGTTAATTCTTATTATATAAGTATAGATTGTATTATATTTTGTTTGAATTTTAAATTTTCAATGTTAGTTGAATTTAGTCTTAACTAAAATTTAGGGTTACTTCTAAAGTTGATTTAAAAATAAAATCTTTAGTATGATGAAGTATTCATTAATGTTGGATTAAAAAAAACATATAAAAAATAAAATATAACTAGGTGGTCATTCAAAAAAAATTTAAAAATGATAAGAAATCTCCAAATATCCGACCCGAACCAAACCGAACTGAACTGTTCCGATAGTCTCGAAAACAGAACCGAACCGAATCATATATTTAATTTAATTTAATTTGTTCAAATTGCAATACAAACATTATTTTTTGGCGCATCCACAATCGAGTGTTCAAATCACAATAAAACCATTATTATTTGGCACATCAACAATCAAGTCTGCTATCTATATCTATCTATATAATATAATATATATAATAAGAATAATCATTTACCAAAAATAGTAGTAAAAAATTTGGAGAGAATTTAATGCATACCTTTTTTGGAAACTTTTTAAATATATACATTAATAGCTTCCATATACACGTTGTCAAATACGTTCAAAATATGATAAAAAATATTGTTTCCTTCAATAATTTTATTAATATCATAATTTCATTAATATCCATTATAATAAATTACAAAACTGATTTTTCGTGATTTATGTTGATAATATTTTGGTCAACATAAATAATACAATACATTTTAATTTTTAACCCTAATATTTTTTTTTTTCACAAATATTCACTTTTTTATCATAAAAACATTATAGAAAATTGTAACATGTTAGGTAATTTTTTTTTCCAATTAATCATCTGAAATCAAGTTGATGAATTAATCTTTGCCAATATAATTTATTTCTTAAACTTTATTTTGTTATATATATAAAAATTATTTTTCAAATTAATGTAATTTACAATTTAAGAGATAATGACCAGATACATTAAATGGTTTTCACTAATGGCCAGAAAACCGTTCTTTAGAATTTATTTATATATTATTGGAAATCTTGCTTAATGTTTTTTTATCATTTTTTAAATTTTGATTTCTTTCTGTAATGAAATTATTGTAAAATATATTTTCATTGCTAAATAAACTATAAATCCTTCTAATGCAGATTAAAAAAAAAAATCTTGATTATAGAAGAGATTGAGTTTTTGGCATTTCCTAAATCAAAGTTGTTTAATTAGTATACAAAATTAAATTTTAAAAAAACATGTGTATATTTTGTAAAATATGTATATACTATTTAATTTTAAATTCATTTACATATTTTAAATTGTTTACATAAATAAATAATACTAATGAGCATTAAATATTTTTTTATTACATAAAATAAAAAGAAAAAGAAGATATATAAATTCTATAATTTTTATAAATAATAATGACATTATATGACAATAAAATTTGTAATTAAAATAATAATTAAGTATTATATGGTAAATAAGAATAAGTAAAACTGTTATTTTCTCTTATATTAAGGAATAAATATGTATATTAAAATCAAATTTATATTAGTATAAATTTGTTGGTAAGATAATATATTAATTATTTTACAAGCTAGCCCTAACATGCTCATATTTACATGTTGATAATATTTTGGTCAAGATAAATAATACAATATATTTTAAGTTTTAACCCTAATATTATTTTTTTCACAAATATTCACTATTTTATCCAAAAATATTTATAGAAAAGCGTAACATGTTAGATATAATTTTTTCTTCTAATTAATCAGGCGAAATCAAGTTGATGAATTAATCTTTGCCAATATAATTTATTTCTTAAGCTTTATTTTGTTATATATAAAAAATAAATTATTCTTGAAATTAATATAATTTACAATTTAAGTGATAATGACCAGATACATTAAATAGTTTTACTAATGACTAAAAATTAAAATCAAAATATATCAACCGTTCTTTAGAATTTATTTATATATTATTGGCAATCATGATTATTTTTTTTATCATTTTTTAAATTTTGTTTTCTTTCTGTAATGAAATTATTGTAAAATATATTTTCATTGTAGAATATGCTAAATAAACTATAAATCCTTCTAATGCAAATTAGAAAAAAATCTTGATTATATAAAGGAATGAGTTTTTGTCATTTGCTAAATCAAAGTTGTTTAATTATTATACAAAATTAAATTCTAAAAAAGATGTGTATTTTTTGTAAAATATGTATATACTATTTAATTCTATTCATTTACATATTTTAAATTGATTAGATAAATAAATAATACTAACGAGCATTAAATATTTTTTATTACATAAAATAAGAAGAAAAAGAAGACGTACAACTTCTATAACTTTTATAAATAATAATGATATTATATGACAACAATGTTTATAATTAAAATAATAATTAAATATTATATAGTGAATAAGAATATGTAAAATTGTTATTTTCTCTTATATTAAGGAATAAATATGTATACTAAAATCAAATTTATATTAATATAAATGTGTTGGTAAGATAATATATTAATTATTTTACAAGCTATCTCTAACATGCTCATATTTAATGTTCTGCAAAAAACAACGTTGATTAAAAGGAGTGAAAAATAGATTATAACCTTGTTTTTTATTTTTTACGTTGATTAAAAGAAGTGAAAAATAGATTATAACCCTTGTTTTTTTTTAGACTTAAAAGAGATGATAACCCTATTATTTTTTAGGCTTAAACGTATATAACTTGTGAAAATAACTCATTTAATGGCCCCATTTGGTAGATAGCGGATTGAAAATAAATTAGGCGATTGGACTTAATTGAGCCTGTTTGGTAAATAACTTATTTGATAAGCTTTTTGGACCCAAAACTCTAATTTAGAAAAAACTCATTAGAACATCGTTTTGGGATAGAGGATTCACAAAATCATTTACTTGGAATTTTTTAATTTGTATTATTTAATTTACAATCTACATTGGTTTATGGTGCTAATAAATAATAATATGTCATCCATATGATTAATTTATCTAGAAAAATGTAAAATTCATAACTTATTCATCAAGTGTTAGTAAATTTAAAAAAATAATAATATATTTATAAATTACAAACTAAAGAATATTAAATGTTTTAATATATTATTATTAAACGAATACACCTTAAATAATAAAATGTCCTTATTGGTCATTTTGCAATATCAAACAGTTATAAGCTTTCAGCTATTTACCAAACACTTATTTAAAAACCGTTAATGCAATCCGCTAGTCAAATCAGCTAATATAAACCCGCTATCTGCGAATATAATCCGCTATCCGCTGATCGCCAAACAATGCCAATATATCTATGTGTCGTGTATATCTATATATATATAAAGAGGAACAACAAAGCATTTAATTTTATTACCATGCATTAAATTTTATTCTCATGCATTAAATTTTATTCTCCCTCCAAAATTTTCAGCATTCAATTTCATTTTTAAGTTACAAAAATGCAATAAATTATGAGCATAAACCAATAAAGGGAGTTACAAAATTGTACTCAAATTTTAAGTCACACCAACTCTAAAAATGGCCGAGTGTATTAGCATAAAGGAAATGGTTATAACGGCCCTTGCATATCTATTACTTGATCAAAATTAATTTTGAGAATTATTTTCTTAATTCATAGTTTTTTTCATGAATTAAATTATGATTTTTTTTTTTTAATATTTTTATGTTTTTAAAGTATTCGTGTGTGCAAATGCACAGGTTGATTACTAGTTATAGATACTCAAACATGTTCGAAAATTATATACATGAATTAATAATTTAATACACACCTAACAATATACTCAAAAACGAAATCGTACCAGCTTTTCTAATTTATAGTTGTACTTAATTTCTGCATATCCTTAAGAGAAATTGTCACATCTTCGTCGATCTGAGATTTCGACTCCGTCGGTGAACTCGGCAATGGCAGCGATGGCCAGGGCAGGTTCCGGCTTAGCTTACCCGGAGCGATTCTATGCGGCGGCGACTTACTGCGGCTTTGGCGGATCCCCAGACACCGTGGCCAAAGGCGTCACCTCCAAGTTCTCAAATGACACTGCACTGCTCCTCTACGCCCTTTATCATCAGGTTTTTAGCTGTTTCATGTTTAATCTACTGATCTGTCATGTTCTTCGCCAGTGCTTGTGCAGCTCGAGAAATGGTGTCAACTTATTCGGTTGAATTTCTTTTGATCTACTGGTGTTGTGTATTACTCTTCAGATTTTTCTAAGGAAATATGGATGATTGAATGAGATTCAGCAGTCATATCAATACGCAGTTAGCTAATTAAAATGGCCTGATCTGCTGCCATGGTCATGCTGTTTCCATTGTTGAGCCTCTTTTTAAAGCTCTGTCTATATTTTATTAGAAATCACAAGCTAATATTAATATTCGACATACGAAGCCCGTATTGGGGATGTGTAGTTCCAATGAGATCTAGATTTATTTTCCATTCACAGTGTTAAACTGGTTTTTAAAAATGGAGAAACATCTTCATTTTCTGTCTGGGTTTCTGCATTTCCAGTGTACTATTCAATATTTAGTAGCTTCATAACATTGGCTTGATCACAATATCACATTCAGTCATGCTTGTATCCATGTTGAGTCTTGAAAACACTCTTCTTACTGCTTTCTTGGCAAGTCAGCATCTAATGATGGATTCCAAGCCAATTTATGAGTTCATATATCATATAACTTGAGATGATCTAGGTATTATTTGCGAATAATGCTGTATTTTTGGTGGTTGCAGGCAGCTATAGGGCCTTGTAACGTTCCTAAGCCTAGGGGTTGGAATCCTGTTGAGCAAAGCAAATGGACAAGGTTTGCAGTGAACGAACTCCGTGGCATTTATTCATCGATTTGATCATAATGTTTTTTTAAGGAATTTATATTGTCAAATAACATTTTAGTATTTGAACAAGAGCTGGTATGTCTCCTGCTAAGTTGGAGAATTCCGGTTGGTTGGACATGTGCACTTCAAATATTTGAGACAATACTAATATATTTTTTGCTACCGATGAGCGTGTTTCATGAAAAGCTGTTTCTGCTTGCGTTGAATGGCATTTCGGTTTTTCATTAATCTATTAGGTCTGACACTGATATATTAATCTAGCCTTTTCCTGTATATAGTTGAAATTTTGCTAAGTTTTGAATGGAATAAGATTGCATGATTATCATGTCAGATCAGTTATAATGGGATCTTCGATGTGTAATGTAGATTTACATGGAAATGATTTGCTAGTTCTGTTTTCTTATGTATTTACATTGATTTCCTTTTGTTTGAACTGAAGCTGGAGTGAACTTGGAAACATGGCTTCCGCTGAGGCAATGCGCCTCTTTGTCAAAATATTAGAGGTCAGTGAAACTTGTTTATGGTAAATCTCATAATGCAATTTCTTGTATTACAATTTATAATATACCGAACAGGAGGAAGATCCAGGATGGTATTCAAGAGTATCAAACTTTGTTGCAGAGCCCAATCAAGATGTTGAAATAAAAGTGAGTTTATAATATTATGAATCTTTTGCTACGTTGTATAATTTTGGTCCCTTCACCCCCTTTTTTCTTATGAAAACTCAATTTTACTTGGTCGATTTGAATTTTAAGAAATATTTGAGGCATGTAAATCTTGCATGTTTCTTTTTATCCAACTACAAGATATAGTATTTACATACTGCACTTCAGTGTCTGGCTATGCATATTTCTGCTTTAGCAACTTTGATTGGATTTCTTGCTTTTGCATTGGTGGATTCTTTTAGTTCATGTGATCTGATGCACTCATAGGAAGTCAAGATTGTTCATCATCTAAATAATCATTGGAGCTGTAGGGAAGAGTTTTGGAGCTATGCATTGAGAGGAAGCACATTGACATTTAATATGCATTAGTTGCTTAATTGATAGCTAGAAGAACTAGTTGGATTCAGATAATATGAATTTGACACATCTACCCAGCATCCTCATTACAGTATGCTAGGCACTTTCAGCATCAATTGAAACTCGATCAGCGTTTCATAAGCATGTTTTTGTGCTGGTTCCTCAATTGTACCAGAGCCTGTATTAATTTTTTCATTATTTATTTATTTATTGTATTTGCTTATTTATAAATTGTAAAAGTTTGTTTTTGAACTTTTTACCTCCAAGGAAAGTGGAATGTTAGATGCCTTCAAATGTCACTGCCTTCATTGGTCAGTTTAATTAACAAAAGTCCATCATTAAGGAGATTACACATCAAATTCAGGTTGTATCAAATAATATTACAGTGTCATTCGAGGAAGTTTTTAGCCGTTTGAACTGTTTTCACTCTCATGGAAGCACATTGAGTTGAGCTAATTTTGTTTAAATTGAGACCACTCATTGCTGATTGTAAAGATTTATTAAATTCATGGGCAAAGACTAGGGTGGTCGTAGATCAGGAGGTACGAGTGGAGCTCTTCTCTTTCCAACCGGCGAATTTGTTGATGTCTACTATAGCGATTTATTAAATTCATGGACTAGTTAGATAGCAACAATCCTGGATGGTGGTGCAAAACTTCCGTCCTGGACTATGTCTCTAGCACAGCACAAAACTAGCCTTTATTCTTTACATCTCAAACAGTCGGTCGGAGTGTTAGGTTTATTTGGTAATGATGCTCTATAAGTACTTTCGTTAGTTAAATTGCTTGTGTGCATATTTTAAGAATCATGAAAGATGCCCAGGCTGTCTAAGAATCTGAGAATTTGACTAGTAGAGAGGCTGTTGATGTATTAAGTGTTGCTAGACACAAAAATGAATTACTGGAAACAATGATTTAAGTTCTTAGAATGCAGTATGAGAGACATATATTTGGTCCTATTTCATTACTGTGAGGATTCACTGCATTTAGGAACTGATATTTGTAATTGGCCTGTGTTCATTAATTCTCGTAGAAGATGAATGAAAAATCTGTAGTCAAACAAAAAAAAAATCCATATGTTCAATATGGAGGAGACATAATAGCGTTTACATTTAGGCCGTCGTTATAGATATCCTTGTATAGTTAGTTATCCATAGAAATGAAACTGTCTATGAAGACTTGAACTTAAAGGTCGAAACCCGCAATTGAATAGAAAATCAGGTTTTTACTGTATCTTGAAATTCAATGTATATGCAGATTCTAAAAGTAATGACAGCATGAAGTAGGTGCTTAAGAGTTTGTTACTTTCACTAAGGTGTTCAGTTACAGTCCTTGTCTGGTGAAAGGTGGGGGTTTCAGAGTTTGATACTTTTGTCGAGTTGTTCCGTTACACTCCTTGTCTGGTGAAAGCTGGGGGGGTGGGGTGGTGGTGGAGGGATTCGATAGATGTTATAAGTGAATTGGTCTCTGGGAGGAATGTAAAATGAGGGCATATCTACAAAATGCTCAGCTTGGTTTACTTTTTCACTTGGAAATCTGTTCTGAATTTCGCGCTTGTTAGTTTCGAGAGTATCTCTACTTTTCTGCATGTTGAACATTATTTATACTGTAAATGAACTATATGATAAGACAATACACCTAAACTAAACATCGAAGTGACCCTTCTTCTCCATCCCCTCTCCTTCAATCATCAACCTTAGTCACTACTCACTCGCAGCTCCATTCCAACTCAGCCACCCTTCCATTTAACGCTGCTAGAGCCCTCTTGCGTTCTCTATTCCTTTCCCTATACATAGATCTACCACCAGAATTATCACCATAAATGATCTAGCAACAAGTCTGTACCAAATCTCTCCCCTCAAAGTCTCAAACCACCACCCTTCACCAATACAAAATGCCTTGTAAAATAAAAATAGACACAAACCAATGCTTAGTATAAAAATGCAGATTTTATATCTTGGATTCCTTCCTTAGGTTTTGATATATAATTTCTGACCTAGATTTTTTTTATTCCTGCTGGCTCAGCATAGCCCAGAAGTAGTGGCAGTCTCCGAAAATGGAAACAATATCCTAGAGGTGAAGACTGTTCCGATTGAAAATGGCAACCTGTCTGAAACACAGGATAAAGATGTTGTATCGGAGGGTCTTGGGGTAGTTAGTGTATATGACCAGTGGATTGGACCTCCAATATCTGGCCCGCGTCCAAAAGCCAGATACGAGGTACTCTCATTATTGTACTTCTTTTACATGTATACTTCTCCTTTTTCAACTTTAAAACATGATATCTTTTATAAAAATAAATAAATGCACAACAGCATGGAGCAGCTATTATTGAGGATAAGATGTACGTATTTGGTGGAAACCACAATGGTCGTTACCTAAGTGATCTCCAGGTACTATATTAAAGTTTTTTGCATATATGTGTTACATATGTCATTAGTATCATGTCTTGCAATTGGAAACAGTTCTGTATCTATATTTTGGGCCTTGAATACAGTACATGCAACATTAGTAAAGTTTTGAGCATGCAAATCAAATCGGAGAGTTACTTTAGAAATATGTAGAGGTTGTACCCGGGATTTGTAACAGCCTTCTGATTCGAATCACGTTGGATTTATGTCATTACTGATCGTAATCGCATTATATAGTTTCAGCTTTCTTCTCGTAGAGGATGATGAAGGTTCGGCAATCTTAAATCCTCTTTTCTTGCATTAGGTTCTGAATATGAGAAGTTGGACTTGGTCCAAAGTTGAAGTTCAGGAAGGGACAACTCCTTGTGCCGGCCATTCGTTGGTTAGTATTTGGAATAATGGTTTACCTATGCGATGAAGCTCCTTGACATTTAAAGGGATTAGTAGACAGGAAGTATTTAATATTTATTTTATCCTTGTATGTTATGCTTATGCTTATGTGTTATCTTTGCAGATACCGTGGGATGGGAAGCTTCTTTCAGTCGCTGGACATACAAAGGATCCTTTTGAAACATTACAAGGTTTTCATGTCAAATTCTAGTGATTTTATTGTTTTTGTCCAATTGTTCTATTTTAATATCTTAGGCTATAATAGGGTGAACAGAATATAAAAAATCTCTTAAACATTGGTCACTAATCATTATGCCAAAGAAGTGTGAAGAAAGGTTTTGACGAAGTAGATTAAAAAATCAAAGCTCAAGGATTTTGAAGTCCATTATTATTTAGTCGAATTACCATTTTAAATGGCTTTGCTATTGAAAATTTTGAATTCCTTAACTTCAACTCTATTTAAACATCTGAAGCCTTTTCAACCTATTTTTTGCGTTTTCAGTTTTTTTTGTTTTAATGTGTTTCTAGCTATCTTTTTCTTCTTCTTCTTCTTCTTCTTCTTCTTCTTCTTCTTCTTCTTCTTCTTCTTTTACTATTATTCATTTTGAAATATTGCAACTGCATTGGATCCATTTGTTTTAAAAGGCAAAAGTTATTTCCCTATTTCAGTGTGCTTGTGTATCTTCTCTGAAATGTGACGTTAATTTATTATGGATGCCAGTGAAGGTGTTTGACCCGCAAACTTGTACTTGGTCTACGCTGAAGACTTATGGAAAGCCTCCGGTATATCATTATTTATCCAAGGGTTATCTTTTTGGCTTTAAGTAATAAATCAGACTGTAGCAAGTTCCATTTACTGCATTATAAGACATCGTTCTTGATTAAAGCATTTCCAAGGTTTCAAACTTGGTAGCTTTATCACAATGGATAGTCCAAGTTATGATGTCCGGAAACTTCACGAATTTATGTTTGGTACTTGTACAGAGATGAAGTCCGTTATACTTATTCTGAGTAGTTCTAATGCTTGTCTGTGATTTGTAGGTATCTCGTGGAGGACAGTCAGCGACCCTCGTGGGAATGACTCTCGTCATATTTGGCGGACAGGATGCAAAGAGATCACTTTTAAATGACCTGCACATTCTGGACTTAGAAAGCATGACTTGGGATGAAATGGAGATGGCGTATGATTTCTTCTTTATAAAAACTTAGGAATTAAAATTATTTGATTTCAGACTGTATTTCTAGTCTGTTTGTACAACTACAATGAATCACAAACCCTTTGGGATAAGGATATTCCAGAATTTAGTGCACATTTTTGACATCTGTTTGTTCGACTAAGCATTACAAAAAACACGTAGGATTTTGTTTTATAGATCATGCTTTATCATGCAAATGCATCTGTCTTATAGGAGAAAGATATCTTATAGCATCTTGATATGTGGTTCTCATTTTTCTTTTCCTTTTTTCATTCTCTTCTAAGTCCCATCAGTATCTAGGGTTTTCAGCTGTTGGGTGATTCAGTATTTTTATTTGTAACCTTCATTTTAGATTTGACGCACATGGAAAAACAATATATGACAAATCATTTTTTTGATGCCTTTTCTGGACTAATTTGTTTTGAGTAAATGTGTGGTTTTAGTTGATAAACTTGCACATCTAACTTATTTCTGATTGCCTTAATTTTGTAGGGGGGTTCCACCTTCTCCAAGGTCTGATCACGCTGCAGCAGTACATGCAGATCGTTACCTTCTTATTTTTGGTGGCGGCTCACATGCAACTTGCTTTAATGACCTTCACGTTCTTGATCTTAAAACTGTGAGATGAATGAAAATTTTAGTTTTTATTTGTCGCTAAGTACTCTATGTTTCATTTCAGTAATTTTCCAATACATGGTTTCTTGGTCATGTTTTATAATGTCCTCTATATGCTGTAGATGGAATGGTCAAGACCAACACAGCAGGGTGAGATACCTAGTCCGCGTGCTGGCCATGCTGGTGTTACAATTGGAGAGAATTGGTTCATTGTTGGCGGGGGGAACAATAAGAGCGGTATGGTTTTCTATTTATAAAATTCACTTGTTTCTTGTACCTTGTCACGCACAAACAAAAGAAAGAAAAGAAATATTAGTATGGTTTTGATGCTTTTCTTTAGTTATTGCCATTGTTTAAAGGCGGAGGAGACCAATCAATGTTCATGTTGGGACTTCATGTTTATTGGATATGACATATAGTTCCATTGGGTACTTCCGTATGATCATGAAGTGAAATGCCTTGGAGAACCTAGGGTTTCTTCTTGCAGAAATATAGAATTTGAAGATGGCAATATAGAAAGTTTTGTATAATTTTCTTGCATGGTCCTGTATCAGACCACTCCTGTTTTCTATAGTTCATTGTACAGCATCAACTGAAAGATTCATCTTGTTGCATTATTTGATCGTACATATTTCAATCTACTGGAGTGCCCATATTTTCTCATTTCTGGAGATTTTTGTTTAATGTCTGTTGGATTCTCATGCTATATATTTTAATTTTCGGTCCCTTAGCTGTTCCAAATAAAACTAGGATTCTTTATAGTTTATAGTGAAAAATGAGCTTCCATGTTATTAGATGATTTCTATTTCAATATTGTAATACCACTAGCTTTTCACCAGAGTTTGCTATTGTGGTCGAATTACAATGTTGATATTTGATATTCAGATATCATATAGTTTGAGAATCTAATTACATACTGTGATAATTTAAAGTATTCTCTTAGGCCAACTCTAATTTATGCTTTTGATCCAGCTCCGGATTCCTAATTTAGGGGAACACATGCGATTTTAGAAGAACACTCACATTTTCTTACTTCTGCATGTTCTTACTACTGCATGCAGGAGTCTCAGAGACTGTTGTCCTCAACATGTCCACATTGATCTGGTCGATTGTAACTACTGTCCAAGGACGTGTTCCTCTTGCTAGCGAGGTATTATTGTTGAGATATCAGTTGATTATAGTGAAGGACTTCTATTGTTTGTTCTATATTTGCCTGTGCATCTATTTTATTATGAAGGATGATTTTTTTTTTTTTTCTTTTTTTATTATTATTATGTTACCTAATTGGTGCATTGAATTCGAAATGAACTTTCTGAAGTCCGACGTCCGAATTTTCTGGAACATGACGCAATAAAAAAGGGAGTTTTTAGCTTCTTTTACACTATTGAAAATTAATATTTCGGCACAAAGGTACTGGACCTTATTAATGAGTCCATAAAGTAGGATTATTTCCCACCATACTGCAAAATGTTTATGAAATTCTCTTTTGATGAGCCTTATAGGGATTCGTAATTGTTTGTGCACGAATAGCTACCTGAACCATAGTTTTCATTCATTATGAATATAAAGTGTACATGAAAATCTAGCCAATGCATTTAGTTTGACTCCTATCGAAAAGCAGCATTTATTTCTGTATAAAGGTCATTTTGGACATTTGCAGCGCCCGGAATATTTTCGGTGGAGTTGGTACTTGGTATATTTAGGCCAACAACTTGCAAGTTGCAACTGTAATGGATTAGTAGAAACCACTCTCCAATCTTGTTTCACATTATGATAATTTTAAAGTGAGTTCTTTTGATGAATAGAATGATACTTAAGAGTCCGTATCAAGATTGTGTTATCAGTTATCAGTTATACACAACAAATTTGGTCCTTCTCAGATATTTTTAACTGTGAGTCAACAATAGCCAGTGAAATTAATTTACTTATTCTGGTTTCAGGGTTCGAGTTTAGTCCTTAGCTCTTACAGTGGTGAAGATGTGCTAGTCTCATTTGGCGGATACAATGGGAGGTACAACAATGAGGTCTGGATAACCCTGTTACTTTTGCCTCTTTAATTTGGAAATAATTTCAGTTCAGTCAATCCCTGAAAAAGGCTTTAATTATTGCCATCAGGTTAATGTACTTAAACCAAGTCATAAATCAACTTTGCAATCAAAGATGGTGACAGTAGTGCCTGATAGTGTATCAGCTGTTCAAAACATCACTAATGCTACCAGAGATTTGGGATCTGAGCTTGAGACAGGTCAAGAAGGAAAAATAAGGGAAATCGGTGTGGACAATATTGATGCTGAACCAAAGGTAGGCGTTATGTAAGACTCCTTACCAGCATCTATTGCTGTGATTATCATAGTATTTTCACATGGACAGTCTTCAGAATTACGTATTTCACATCTTTTTAGTTTATCCGATAGGAAACATTATTGATGACTGAATTTTGTGTTATATGGTAATTAGTTGAAACAAGTGCAAATATCGTATTACATTTGCTGTCAGGGAATCAAATTAGTTAATTTCCTTCTTTAAGTCCATCGAGTATAAAACATGAAAGTAATCACTTTGCTCCAGCTATGGAACCAAAATATGCATTTTCACAATGTAGATTTGAAAATGCATATACTTAGAAATGTTAATATATTAGTAAAGTGACTATAATATGATTTTTCACAATGGAGATGAAAATGCATATACTTTAAGAAAAGTTATACTTTGAATTGTCAGAATGCATATTACTTTTCCAATCTTGTTCATTCAATATGTAGCTTCATTCACATGTGTTGCGTATTTCAGAAAATTGTTACTTATGCTTGGAGCTCCCACGTGTAATAAGTTATTTGTATTCATTCCTAGGCTTATACCGAAGTGCATATTACATTCCTGATCTTGTTCAGTCAATAATTGGGCTCATTCACATGTCTTGTGTATTTCAGAAAACTGTTACAAATGCTTGGGGCTCCCACATGTAATAAGTTATATATATTCCTAGGGTTACAGCAAATTGCACATATAGCTGAAGAATTTGTGAGTTATATTTCTGTACTCTGCACAGATTAGCAAGAGCGAAGAGACAAGTGATCGTCTTTTAGAAGCCCTTAAGACAGAGAAAGAACAATTAGAGTCATCTCTCACTATGGAGAAAATGCAGACCCTACAATTAAAGCAAGCGTTGACGGATGCTGAAACTCGCAACACAGATTTGTACAAGGTAATTTTTGTGTTGATTCTTGATTTATTTCAAAGTAGTAATTGATATGATAGCTTTAATACTTTAAGTTTTGGTCTCATGAATCTAAAGGTGTAACTACTTTAATGTGTTGGGGGTGAGATTCTCAGTTAGCAAACCTACTTCAAATCCAAATACAATTCTCTAGATTATAATATTTTAGTAGGATTAATGCATAGAATTTATTGGTCTGAGCTGGTGCAAATTCGGATAGAGGTTGATATGTCGTTACATGGCTATGGGTATATGACATTGTACCGATTAATTATACACATGTAAAATATTCTCATTAGATTAGAGGTTTTTAAACAAGGACAAAAGCATGTCATATTTTAATTTGTATTGGATCTAGGTACATTCTCAGAGAAACTGATCCTCGTTAATATGTAATGATAAATGCAATTGCACTAGACGAGAGTGGTTACATCTTGGGACATTATTTGAATGTATACAACAAAACAACAACATACCCAGTATATTCCCAACAGGTCGGGGTCTGGGGGGTCAGTTGTACGCAGACCTTACCCTTGTAATTATACAAGGAGGCTGTTTCCGTAGCGACCCAAGGTGCATTGCGTCGTTTGATATATTTTTTTTTCTAGAAACTTCACTAATAGAAGAAGCACTAGAAAAAAATGTATGTTGCATGTGAGGGGAGGCAATATCTGTTCGGGCAGCGTTATGCAGAAATGAACATATGAAAGGATTGAAAGCTATTGTTAGCTCAATGCTTCAGGAAGACGAACTTGTAATGATTTATTTGACGTATTGAACTGGAAAATATATAGCATAAGCAGGATTCTTTACTTTTCCTTTCTGTTTACATTTTTGCAAAGAAAATTGTTTAACCTATCTACCTGAGCACTTATAGACTGGATTGAGTGCAACCTTAAGGAGCTAGAAGAACACTCTGACTGAGTAATAGACATGCAAGTTTTGCCTTTCTTTCTGTCTAATCTATATAGATGGTGTTACCTTAGGCACAAGTTTCATACATATATGACAATCTGATTTTTTATCAGAATAAATTTGTCTTTGAATAAGATTCATGTGATATGGCAGGAACTTCAATCTGTGAGAGGCCAGCTTGCAGCAGAGCAATCTAGATGTTTCAAACTTGAGGTATGTGTCATTTCTGTTCAGATATACACTTATTTGCTATTTCTGACGAACTTTTCACACGAATTTCTGTTACCTTTCTAAGTCACTAAAGTTGAACTCGGTAACTCTCATATTTGTTGGATGTAATGTATCAGTTTTCCTACTTTCCACCATTTGTCTCCATCTTCACTTCTTCACCTTAAGCCTAGGGTTTTTTTTTTCCGGTGTTTTAGGAGTCATATTTTGAAGATTGTCTGCACTGAAAACTATATAAATAATATAAATGTACTCATAGTTGTATATATACATAATATTTTCCGAATTGACTTTTAAAATTAGTGCTATATTTCTCATAGACACCCCAGCCTTGATAAAATAATCAATCTGACTGGCCTATTTTTCTTAGGCCACAGCTCCAGTTCTATAGACAATTGTCCACGAGAGTAATCTGGGTCTCTTTGTTTACTGGAATACGAACAAGCTCCTAAAAGAGCTTCAATCTTAATGTAGTACGAATGCCACTAGAAATTATACGTGGATGCATTAGCTATTGTTACTACTGTTTCAATGGTTGGCTGCACTTATTCCAATATCCCCAAAAGCTTGTATGCTAATTAAGGAAAAAATGCATTTTCAGTCGTGTTGGTTTAACGCCACAACAATTTTAGTCTCAAGGTTCCAACTTTTCGCTCTGCGATTTAATATTTTGCTGCAATTTCTGCAATTTCAGTCGATGACTGAAATTGCAACAAAATTTTAAATTACAGGATTGAAATTGCAATAAAAATTAAAATTACATTACTTAAATTGCTAATAAAAAATCCATCCCAAATATAAATTGGGAATTTGTTGCAATTTCAGTCCTTTGAGGACTCAAATTACAGCAAAATATTAAACTACAAGACCAAAAGACAAAACATTAGAATCTTGGGACTAAAATTGCTATGTCGTTGAACTAGTAGGACTAGAAATGCAATTTAGCCGCTAATTAGTGTTGCTTGATCTTAACAGGTAGATGTTGCAGAACTAAGGCAGAAACTGCAAACGATGGATACTTTACAGAAGGAGCTCGAAATCCTCCAACGGCAAAAAGCCGCTTCTGAACAGGCTGCACTTAGCGCAAAACAACGACAAAGCTCAGGTGGCGTATGGGGTTGGCTTGCTGGATCACCACCTGGCGAAAAAGTTGGTGACACGTGACCACAGATTCTCATACATATTGATTCCTAGGTTGAGATTCTTCGACTCAGTTTTCCTTAAAATTATTCATGTCACGATCCATATCTTTTGTTTTGGGGTTATATAAACCGTATCAAGTTTCTCAGCCAGCGAATAATATATATATACACACACACACACACACACACGGGTCAGAACTTTCTAAGTAGGTTAAGGTGGTGAGTCTATTTTGCTCGACAGTGGGATTCTTGTTCAAAAGTTTTGTATACTTACAAAAAATTAGCTGTGTGGAAGGAAGTACTGATTGATGATTTGCCGGAAAGTTGGAGAATTTTGAATGTTGTAATTGATGTTTAGTTTTATTTGTGAGATTGGTGAACATGAGTGGTAATATATGCTTGAGCTGTACATTTTATTGCATGTATTCGTGTAACATATATTATAATACATGCCCATGCCCAGAATTTATTTGTTGATAACTAACTGTTTGTTTGCCAGAATACCTATTGTGCATTTCACCACATTTACCATTTCAAAATGGAAGTTTGACAGTTGAATTGAAAAAAAAATTAGAATTTGGACGCATTTAAAATTGAGGAGAACTTGCAATTAAAGTTCTTTTAGGATTAATAATTCCAAGTTTATTTTAGTTCCGAGATTCGTGTTTTGGGAAGTTAAGTGATGTACAAATTACAGGATTTGAACATCAAATTACAAATGATGTGGATGCCCAATGAACATTATGGGGACTAGGGATTTATACTTTCAGGGCTTGTATTAAACTGAAGTAGATGTAACAAAGTTGCATTAAACTGAGATTTTTGTGAGAAAGTTGTATTAAACTGAAGTCCCCCCTTAGTTACAAGCAATATTGCAAATCATACCTAATAATTTGGGGTGTTTCAATTTTTTTAGCAATTGCAAAAGTGTCAACCGAGAACATTTCGCTCAATCACGAAAGTTGAACGATATTTTGTTCAATTTCAAGCTACATCCTCAGCCTAAGTCGCTCAAGCAACAGTCTCCAGCCGGCAAGTTCTGCACCTAAATAACTATAATTCCACAAATCAATTCTCTTAGCAAGAAACTGAAACTGTGATGAACAAGAAAAGCACTTGATTTTGCAGATAAATACATTCCCAGTCGAGCAATATAATCGTAGAACAAATTTAACAGGGCAGTATCATTCACTTGCAATTGACAGAGAATGTTAATTGAAACATTATACTCACCATAACAAATTATATCTCATTCTCTCCACCAGCGGTAATTAAATGTAAATGCACTCAGTTTATTTTCTACCTAACATCATAAAATTTGAGGTGAAAGCATATATAAACCAAAACACAGCTCATCGTACGTTAACTCTAGGCCTTAGGTGTCGTTCGTCGTCCAAATAACTGTCAGAGGGATAATTCGACCTTCCTCCTCCTCCATGCTTGTTAAATGACTTATTACCTTGTCTACCATCACGGCTTTGAAACTTTCTTGACGAGTTACCATCCCTAAAATTCCTTGATTGACGTTAAACGAATTCTCCCGACTACTTCCTCTATTGTTTCTTCTCGGGTTCGAGTCGAAATCTCTTTTTAGTTGAAACCCATGCCTCCTCCACGGCCTCCTTTATTTCTTTGATTATTACGACGATAACTTGGCTGGCCATCAGATTCCGATTCGGAAAACTTGTTTCTAAAACCCGACCGTCCTCCTCTGCTACTGTTCATTCCATTGGAGCTTCCCCTTCCACTTACTCTCTTTGTGGATCTTAAGGTGACATCATCATCATCGAATCCCGATTCGGAAAATTTGCCTCTAAAACCCGATCTTCCCTCTCCTACTATTCATTCCATTCGAGCCCCCCCTTCCGCTTCCTCTCTTTGTGGACGTTAACATTTTATTGTTAGCACCCGAGCCAAACCCAAGTTCATCCTCGTCATCATCATCCATCATTGACATCATCCGAAACAAAATTCAACGGACGCCTCTCTCCTCTATCCCTCCTCTGATTACTTACATGGCCCTCTGATTACTTACATGGCTCAATTTCCAGTTTGGGTGAACCTGCAAATCATCATCAGTGTCAAACCCCACTCCAACATCTTCATAATCCGTGAAATGAGAAATGCTATAGGTACATAATATTGTACATAGGGATAGGGGTGTACATAACAGTCACATTGAGTGGGACCTATCAAAAATAAAAAATCAAGTGGACCCCACTCCATGTGAGTGTTATGTATATCTGTACATTTATTATGTACATGTAGCATTTTCAATAAAAAATCAAATGTACTCTACTCTAAGTGAGTGTTATGTACACCTTTATTATACACTTGTACCATTTTTATACATTGAGAAATGCTATGGGTACTTGAAATCACACTAAAAGCATTATTTTGTGGCAAACCAACAATTGAGTCTGCAGTGACTCAAACATGTTCCAAAATTATATACATGGATAAATAAATTAATGCACACCTAACAATATACTACAGCTTTTCTAATTTATAGGTGCATTCTGCATATCCCCAAGAGAAATTGTCACATATTCGTCGATCTGAAATTTCGATTCCGTTGGTGAACTCGGCAATGGCAGCGATGGCCAAGGCAGGTTCCGGCCTAGCTTATCCGGATCGATTCTATGCGGCAGCGACTTACTGCGGCTTTGGCGGATCCCCAGACACCGCGGCCAAAGGCGTTACCTCCAAGTTCTCAAATGACACTGCACTGCTCCTCTACGCCCTTTATCAGCAGGTTTTTAGCTGTTTCATGTTTAATCTACTGATCTGTCATGTTCTTCGCCTGTGCTTGTGCAGCTCGAGAAATGGTGTCAACTTATTCGGTTGAATTTCTTTTGATCTACTGGTGTTGTGTATTACACTTCAGATTTTTCTAAGGAAATTTGGATGATTGAATGAGATTCAGCAGTCATATCAATGCACAGTTAGCTAATTAAAATGGCCTGATCTGCTTCCATGGTCATGCTGTTTCCATTGTTGAGCCTCTTTTTAAAGCTCTGTCTATATTTTATTAGAAATCACAAGCTAATATTTGACATACAAAGCCCGTATTGGGGATGTGTAATTCCAATGAGATCTAGATTTATTTTCCATTCACAGTGTTAAACTGGTTTTTAAAAATGGAGAAACATCTTCATTTTCTGTGGGGGTTTCTGCATTTCCAGTGTACTATTCAATATTTAGTAGCTTCATAACATTGCCTTGAGCACAATATCACATTCAGTCATGCTTGTATCCATGTTGGGCCTTGAAAACACTCTTCTTACTGCTTTCTTGGCAAGTCAGCATCTAATGATGGATTCCAAGCCAATTTATGAGTTCATATAATCATATAACTTGAGATGATCTAGGTATTACTTGCAAATAATACTGTATTTTTGGTTGTTGCAGGCAGCTATAGGGCCTTGTAACGTTCCTAAGCCTAGGGGTTGGAATCCTATTGAACAAAGCAAATGGACAAGGTTTGCAGTGAACGAACTCCGTAGCATTCATTCATTGATTTGATCATAATGTTTTTTAAAGAAAATATATTGTCAAATAACGTTTTAGTATTTGAACAAGAGCTGGTATGTCTCCTGCTAAGTTGGAGAATTCTGGTTGGTTGGACTTGTGCACTTCAAATATTTGAGACAACTAATATATTTTTTCTACCGATGAGCGTGTTTTCATGAAAAGCTGTTTCTGCTTGCGTTGAATGTCATTTCGGTTTTTCATTAATCAATTAGGTGTGACACTGATATATTAATCTAGCCTTTTCCTGTATATAGTTGAACTTTTGCTAAGTTTTGAATGGAATAAGATTGCATGATTATCATGTCAGATCAGTTATAATGGGATCTTCGATGTGTAATGTATATTTATATGGAAATGATTTGCTAGTTCTGTTTTCTAATGTATTTACATTGATTTCCTGTTGTTTGAACTGAAGCTGGAATGAACTTGGAAACATGGCTTCCACTGAGGCAATGCGCCTCTTTGTCAAAATATTAGAGGTCAGTGAAAAATGTTTATGATAGATCTCATAATGCAATTTATTGTAATATTACAATTTATAATATACCGAACAGGAGGACGATCCAGGATGGTATTCAAGAGTATCAAACTTTGTTGCAGAGCCCAATCAAGATGTTGAATTAAACGTGAGTTTATAATATTATGAATCTTTTGCTACGTTGTATAATTTTGGTCCCTTCACCCCCTTTTTCTTATGAAAACTCAATTTTACTTGGTCGATTTGAATTTTAAGAAATATTTGAGGCATGTAAATTTCTTTTTATCCGACTACAAGATATAGTAGTTACATACTGCACTTCAGTGTCTGGCTATGCATATTTCTCCTTTAGCAACTTCGATTGGATTTCTTGCTTTTGCTTTGGTGGATTCTTTTAGTTCATGTGATTCTGATGCACTCATAGGAAGTCAAGATTGTTCATCATCCTAATAATCATTGGAGCTGTAGGGAAGGGTTTTGGAACTATGCATTGAGAGGAAGCACATTGACATTTAATAGTTTGCAGTAGTTGCTTAAGTGATAGCTAGAAGAACTAGTCGGATTAAGATAATATGAATTTGACACATCTTCCCAGCATCCTCATTACAGTATGCTAGGCACTTTCAGCATCAATTGAAACTCGATCAGCGCTTCATAAGCATGTTTTTGTGCTGTTTCCTCAATTTTACCAGAGCCTTTATTAATTTTTTCATTATTTATTTATTTTTTGTATTTTTTTATTTATAAATTGTAAAAGTTTGTTTTTTAACTTTTTACCTCCAAGGAAAGTGGAATATTAGATGCCTTCAAATCTCACTGCCTTCATTGGTCAGTTTCATTAACAAAAGTCCATCATTAAGGAGATTACACATCAAATTCAGGTTGTATCAAATAATATTACAGTGTCATTCGAGGAAGTTTTTAGCCGTTTGAACTTTGAACTGTTTTCACCCTCATGGAAGCACATTGAGTTTAGCTAATTTGGTTAAAATTGAGACCGCTCATTGCTGATTGTACTTAAAGATTTATTAAATTCATGGGCAAAGACAAGGGTGGTGTAGATCAGGAGGTACGAGGGGAGCTCTTCTCTATCCAACCGGCGAATTTGTTGATGTCTACTATAGCGATTTATTAAATTCATGGACTAGTTAGATAGCAACAACTGGCCTCCTGGATGGTGGTGCTAAACTTCCGTCCTGGACTATGTCTAGCACAGCACAAAACTAGCCTTTATTCTTTTCATCTCAAACAGTGGGTCGGAGTGGTAGGTTTATTTGATAATGATGCTCTATAAGTATCTTTCGTTAGTTAAATTGCTTGTGTGCATATTTTAAGAATCATGAAAGATTCCCAGTCTGTCTAAGAATCTGAGAATTTGACTAGTAGAGAGGCTGTTGATGTATTAACTATTAAGTGTTGCTAGACACAAAAGTGAATTACTGGAAACAATGATTTAAGTTCTTAGAATGCAGTATGAGAGACATATATTTGGTCCTATTTCATTACTGTGAGGGTTCACTGCATTTAGGAACTGATATTTGTAATTGGCCTGTGTTCATTAATTCTCGTAGAAATATGAATGAAAAATCTGTAGTCAAACAAAAAAAAATCCATATGTTCAAATTTCAATATGGAGGAGAGATAATAGCGTGCACATTTAGGCCGTCGGTATATATATCCTTGTATAGTTAGTTATCCATAGAAATGAAACTGTCTATGAAGACGTGAACTTAAAGGTCGAAACCCACAATTGAATAGAAAATCAGATTTTTACTGTACCTTGAAATTCAATGTATATGCAGATTCTAGAAGTAATGACAGCATGAAATCGGTGCTTAAGAGTTTGTTACTTTCATTAAGGTGTTCAGTTACAGTCCTTGTCTGGTGAAAGGTGGGGGTTTCAGAGTTTGATACTTTTGTCGAGTTGTTTCGTTACACTGCTTGTCTGGTGAAAGCTGGGGGGTGGGGTTGGGGTGGAGGGATTCGAGAGATGCTATAAGTGAATTGGTCTCTGGGAGGAACGTAAAATGAGGGCATATCTAGAAAATGCTCAACTTGGTCTACTTTTTCACTTGGAAATCTTTTCTGAATTTCGCGCTTGTTAGTTTCGAGAGTATCTCTACTTTTCTGCATGTTGAACATTATTTATACTGTAAATGAACTATATGATAAGACAATACACCTAAACTAAACATCGAAGTCACCCTTCTTCTCCATCCCCTCTCCTTCAATCATCAACCTTGTCACTACTCACTCGCAGCTCCATTCCAACTCAGCCACCCTTCCATTTAACGCTGATAGAGCCCTCTTGCGTTCTCTATTCCTTTCCCTATACATAGATCTACCACCAGAATTATCACCATAAGTGATCTAGCAACAAGTCTGTACCAAATCTCTCCCCTCAAAGTCTCAAACCACCACCCTTCACCAATACAAAATGCCTTGTAAAATAAAAATAGACACAAACCAATGCTTAGTATAAAAAATGCAGATTTTATATCTTGGATTCCTTCCTTAGGTTTTGATATATAATTTCTGACCTAGATTTTTTTTATTCCTGCTGGCTCAGCATAGCCCAGAAGTAGTGGCCGTCTCCGAAAATGGAAACAATATCCTAGAGGTGAAGACTGTTCCGATTGAAAATGGCAACCTCTCTGAAACACAGGATAAAGATGTTGTATTGGAGGGTCTTGGGGTAGTTAGTGTATATGACCAGTGGATTGGACCTCCAATATCTGGCCCGCGTCCAAAAGCCAGATACGAGGTACTCTCATTATTGTACTTCTTTTACATGTATACTTCTCCTTTTTCAACTTTAAAACATGATATCTTTTATAAAAATAAATAAATGCACAACAGCATGGAGCAGCTATTATTGAGGATAAGATGTACATATTTGGTGGAAACCACAATGGTCGTTACCTAAGTGATCTTCAGGTACTATATTAAAGTTTTTTGCATATATGTGTTACATATGTCATTAGTACCATGTCTTGCAATTGGAAACAGTTCTGTATCTATATTTTGGGCCTTGAATACAGTACATGCAATATTAGTAAAGTTTTGAGCACAACAACAACAACAACAACAACAACATAGCCTTTAGTCCCAAGCAAGTCGGGGTAGGCTAGAGATGAAACCCAAGAGAAACACAAAAAGACTCGAACCGAAAGGAAGAGATCGAAAAAAAAGAGAGAGAGAGAGAGAGAGAGAAAAAGGAGCAAAAGTCACGGTTCTGGCACGTTGATAGCGAGCCTCCAAGCGCTCCTATCCACCGCTAAATCCCTGGAAATATTCCAATCTGAGCATGCAAATCAAATCGGAGAGTTACTTTAGAAATATGTAGAGGTTGTACCCGGGATTTGTAACAGCCTTTTGATTCGAATCACGTTGGATTTATGTCATTACTGATCGTAATTACATTATATAGTTTCAGCTTTCTTCTCGTAGAGGATGATGAAGTTTCGACATTCTTAAATCCTCTTTTTCTTGCATTAGGTTCTGAATATGAGAAGTTGGACTTGGTCCAAAGTTGAAGTTCAGGAAGGGACAACTCCTTGTGCCGGCCATTCGTTGGTTAGTATTTGGAATAATGGTTTACCTATGTGATGAAACTCCTTGACATTTAAAGGGACTAGTAGATAGGAAGTATTTATTTTATCCTTGTATGTTATGCTTATGCTTATGTGTTATCTTTGCAGATACCGTGGAATGGGAAGCTTCTTTCAGTCGCTGGACATACAAAGGACCCTTCTGAAACATTACAAGGTTTTCATCTCAAATTCTAGTGATTTTGTTGTTTTTGTCCTATTGTTCTATTTTAATATGTTAGGCTATAATAGGGTGAACAGAATATAAAGAATCTCTTAAATATTGGTCACTAATCATTATGCCAAAGCTGTGTGAAGAAATGGTTTGACCAAGTAGATTAAAAATCAAAAGCTCAAGGATTTTGAAGTCCATTATTATTTAGTTGGATAACCATTTTAAATGGCTTTGCTATTAAAAATTTTGAATTCCTTAACTTCAACTCTATTTAAACATCTGAAGCCTTTTCAACCTATTTTTGCGTTATTTTTTTTATTTTTATTTTTAATGTGTTTCTAGTTATCTTTTTACCTGCATATGGTTGTGTTTGCCTTTGCCATCTGCATTCCCTTCTTTTCTTCTTTTCTTCTTCTTTTATTATTATTATTATTATTTTTTTTTTAATTTTTTTTTTTTATTTTGAAATATTGCAACTGCATTGAACCCATTTGTTTTAATAATAAAAAGTTATGTCCCTATTTCAGTGTGCTTGTGTATCTCCTCTGAAATGTGACGTTAATTTATTATGGATGCCAGTGAAGGTGTTTGACCCGCAAACTTGTACTTGGTCTACGCTGAAGACTTATGGAAAGCCTCCGGTATATCATTATTTATCCAAGGGTTATCTTTTTGGCTTTAAGTAATAAATCAGACTGTATGCCAGTTCCATTTACTGCATTATAAGACATCGTTCTTGATTAAAGCATTTACAGTTTTTCCAAGGTTTCAAACTTGGTAGCTTTATCACAATGGATTGTCCATGTTATGATGTCCGGAAACTTCACGAATTTATGTTTGGTACTTGTACAGAGATGAAGTCCGTTATACTTATTCTGAGTAGTTCTAATGCTTGTCTGTGATTTGTAGGTATCTCGTGGAGGACAGTCAGCGACCCTCGTGGGAATGACTCTCGTCATATTTGGCGGACAGGATGCAAAGAGATCACTTTTAAATGACCTGCACATTCTGGACTTAGAAAGCATGACTTGGGATGAAATGGAGATGGCGTATGATTTCTTCTTTATAAAAACTTAGGAATTAAAATTATTTGATTTCAGACTGTATTTCTAGTCTGTTTGTACAACTACAACGAATCACAAACCCTTTGGGATAAGGATATTCCAGAATTTAGTGCACATTTTTGACATCTGTTTGTTCGACTAAGCATTACAGAAAACACGTAGGATTTTGTTTTATAGATCATGCTTTTTATCATGCAAATGCATCTGTCTTATAGGAGAAAGATATCTTATAGCATCTTGATATGTGGTTCTCATTTTTCTTTTCCTTTTTTCATTCTCTTCTAAGTCCCATCAGTATCTAGGGTTTTCAGCTGTTGGGTGATGTAGTATTTTTATTTGTAACCTTCATTTTAGATTTGACGCACATGGAAAAACAATATATGACAAATCATTTTTTTGATGCCTTTTCTGGACTAATTTG
Organism: Striga asiatica; assembly: GCA_008636005.1. Taxonomy (NCBI): domain Eukaryota; kingdom Viridiplantae; phylum Streptophyta; class Magnoliopsida; order Lamiales; family Orobanchaceae; genus Striga; species Striga asiatica. Next base: position 741,307 of record BKCP01011626.1, on the reverse strand, counting down.
TTTTGAGTAAATGTGTGGTTTTAGTTGATAAACTTGCACATCTAACTTATTTCTGATTGCCTTAATTTTGTAGGGGGGTTCCACCTTCTCCTAGGTCTGATCACGCTGCAGCAGTACATGCAGATCGTTACCTTCTTATTTTTGGTGGCGGCTCACATGCAACTTGCTTTAATGACCTTCACGTTCTTGATCTTAAAACTGTGAGATGAATGAAAATTTTAGTTTTTATTTGTCGCTAAGTACTCTATGTTTCATTTCAATAATTTTTCCAATACATGGTTTCTTGGTCATGTTTTATAATGTCCTCTATATGCTGTAGATGGAATGGTCAAGACCAACACAGCAGGGTGAGATACCTAGTCCGCGTGCTGGCCATGCTGGTGTTACAATTGGAGAGAATTGGTTCATGGTTGGTGGGGGGAACAATAAGAGCGGTATGGTTTTCTATTTATAAAATTCACTTGTTTCTTGTACCCTGTCACGCACAAACAAAAGAAGAAAAGAAATATTAGTATGGTTTTGATGCTTTTCTTAGTTATTGCCATTGCCTAAAGGCGGAGGAGGCTAATCAATGTTCATGTTGAGACTTCATGTTCATTGGAAACGACATGTAGTTCCATTGGGTACTTCCTTATGATCATGAAGTGAAATGCCTTGGAGAACCTAGGGTTTCTTCTTGCAGAAATGTAGAATTTGAAGATGGCAATATAGAAAGTTTTGTATAATTTTTTTGCATGGTCCTGTATCAGACCACTCCTGTTTTCTATAGTTCATTGTACAGCATCAACTGAAAGATTCATCTTGTTGCAGTATTTAATCGTACATATTTCAATCTACTGGAGTGCCCATACTTTCTCATTTCTGGAGATTTTTGTTTAATGTATGTTGGATTCTCATGCTATATATTTTAATTTCCGGTCCCCTTAGCTGTTCCAAATAAAACTAGGATTCTTTGTAGTTTATGGTGAAAAATGAGCTTCCATGTTAATAGATGATTTCTATTTCAATATTGTAATACCACTAGCTTTTCACCAGAGTTTGATATTGTGGTCGAATAACAATGTTGATATTTGATATTCAGATATCATATAGTTTGAGAATTTAATTACATACTGTGATAATTTAAAGTATTCTCTTAGGCCAACTCTAATTTATGCTTTTGATCCAGCTCCGGATTCCTAATTTAGGGGAACACATGCGATTTTAGAAGAACACTCACATTTTCTTACTACTGCATGCAGGAGTCTCAGAGACTGTTGTCCTCAACATGTCCACATTGGTCTGGTCGATTGTAACTACTGTCCAAGGACGTGTTCCTCTTGCTAGCGAGGTATTATTGTTGAGATATCAGTTGATTATAGTTAAGGACTTCTATTGTTTGTTCTATATTTGCCTGTGCATCTATTTTATTATGAAGGATGATTTTTTTTAATTATTATTATTATTATTATTATTATTATTATTATTATTATTATTATTATTATTATGTTACCTAATTGGTGCATTGAATTCGAAATGAACTTTTTGAAGTCCGACGTCCGAATTTTCTGGAACATGACGCAATAAAAAAGGGAGTTTTGAGCTTCTACTTTTTTTTTTATCAAAAGTTTTGAGCTTCTTTTACACTATTGAAAATTAATATTTCGGCAGAAAGGTTCTGGACCTTAATTAATGAGTCCATAAACTAGGATTATTTCCCACCATACTGCAAAATGTATATGAAATTCTCTTTTGATGAGCCTTATAGGGATTCGTAATTATTTGTGCACGAATAGCTACCTGAACCATAGTTTTCGTTCATTCTGAATATACAGTGTACAAATTTGTTCCTTCTCAGATATTTTTAACCGTGAGTCAACAATAGCCAGTGAAATTAATTTACTTCTACTGGTTTCAGGGTTTGAGTTTAGTCCTTAGCTCTTTCAGTGGTGAAGATGTGCTAGTCTCATTTGGCGGATACAATGGGAGGTACAACAATGAGGTCTGGATAACCCTTTTACTTTTGCCTGTTTGATTTGGAAATGATTTCAGTTCACTCAATCCCTGAAAAAATGGCTTTAATTATTGCCATCAGGTTAATGTACTTAAACCAAGTCATAAATCAACTTTGCAATCAAAGATGGTGACAGTAGTGCCTGATAGTGTATCAGCTGTTCAAAATGTCACTAGTGCTACCAGAGATTTGGGATCTGAGCTTGAGACAGGTCAAGAAGGAAAAATAAGGGAAATCGGTGTGGACAATATTGATGCTGAACCAAAGGTAGGCATTATGTAGAACTCCTTACCAGCATCTATTGCTGTGATTATGATAGTATTTTCACATGGACAGTCTTCAGATTACGTATTTCAAATCTTTTTAATTTATCCGATGGGAAACATTATTGATGACTGAATTTCGTGTTATATGGTAATTAGTTGAAACAAGTGCAAATATCGCATTACATTTGCTGTCAGGGAATCTTAACTAATTAATTTTCTTCTTTAAGTACATCAATTATAAAACACGAAAATAATCACTTTGCTCCAGCTACTGAACCAAAATATGCTTATACTTAGAAAGAAATGTTAATATATTAGTAAAGTGACTATAATATGAATTTTCACAATGGAGATGAAAATGCATATACTTTAAGAAAAGTTAGAATTGTCAGAATGCATATTACCTTTCCAATCTTGTTCATTCAATATGTGGCTTCATTCACATGTGTTGCGTATTTCAGAAAATTGTTACCTATGCTTGGAGCTCCCACGTGTAATAAGTTTTTGTATTCCTAGACTTATGCCGGCGTACATATTACATTCCTGATCTTGTTCATTCAATAAGAGTGCTCATTCACGTCTTGTGTATTTCAGAAAACTTTTACAAATGCGTGGGGCTCCCACATGTAATAAGTTATATACATTCCTAGGATTACATTGAAGTGCACATATAGCTGAAGAATTTGTGAGTTATATTTCTGTACTTTGCACAGATTAGCAAGAGCGAAGAGACAAGTGATCGTCTTTTAGAAGCCCTTAAGACAGAGAAAGAACAATTAGAGTCATCTCTCACTACGGAGAAAATGCAGACCCTTCAGTTAAAGCAAGAGTTGACGGATGCTGAAACTCGCAACACAGACTTATACAAGGTAATTTTTGTGTTAATTCTTGATTTATTTCAAAGTGGTAATTGATATGATTTCTTTAGTACTAAGTTTCGGTCTCATGAATCTAAGGTGCAACTAGGCGGTGATCGGGTGGCTGATATGCTGTATAACACGTTTACTTATATTTGTCAGTTAGTAAACCTTCATGACCAAATACAATTCTCTAGATTATAATACTGCAATAAGATTAATGCATAAAATTTATTGGTCTGAGCTGGTGCAAATTCGGAGATAGGTCGATATGTCGGTACAATGGCTATGGAGTATATGACTATTTACTGGTTAATTATACACATGTAGAATTTTCTCATTAGATTAGAGGTTTTAAAACAAAGACAAAATTATGTAATATTTTATATATATATTAGATCTAGGTACATTCTTAGAGCAACATCCTTGTTAATATAGAAATGAATAAATGCAATTGCACTAGACGAGAGTGGTTATATCTTAGGACATTATTTGAATGTATAACTGGGAAAAAATGTACGTTGCATGTGAGGGGAGGCAATATCTGTTCAGGCAGAGTTGTGCAGAAATGAACATATGAAAGGATTGAAAGCTATTGTTAGCTTAATGCTTCAGGGAGATGAACTTGTAATGATTTATTTGATGAATTGAACTGGAAAATCTATAGCATAAGCATGATTCTTTACTTTTCTTTTCTGTAAAGAAAATTGTTTAACCTATCTACCTGAGCACTTACAGACTGGATTGAGTGCAACATTAAGGAGCTAGAAGAACATTCTGACTGAGTAATAGACATGCAAGTTTTGCCTTTCTTTCTGTCTAATCTATAAAGATGGTGTTACCTTAGGCACAAGTGTCATACATTTATGACAATCTAATTTTCTATCAGAATAAAATTGTTTTTGAATAAGATTCACGTGATATGGCAGGAACTTCAATCTTTGAGAGGCCAGCTTGCAGCAGAGCAATCTAGATGTTTCAAACTTGAGGTATGTGTCATTTCTGTTCAGATATACACTTATTTGCTATTTCTGACGAACTTTTCACATGAATTTCTGTTACCTTTCTAAGTCACTAAAGTTGAACTCGGTAACTCTCATATTTGTTGGATGTAATGTATCAGTTATCCTTCTTTCCACCATTTGTGTCCATCTTCACTTCTTCACCTTAAGCCTAGGGTTTTTTCCGGTGTTTTAGGAGTCATATTTTGAAGATTGTCTGCACTGATAACTATATAAATAATATAAGTGTACTCATAGTTGTATATATACATAATATTTTCAGAATTGACTTTGAAATTTAGTGCTATATTTCTCAGACACCTCAGCCTTGATAAAATAATCAATCCAACTGGCCTATTTTTCTGAGGCCACAGATCCTTTCTTATTTAAACAATTGTTCAAGAGAGTAATCTGGGTCTCCTTGTTTACTGGAATCCGAACAAGCTCCTGAAAAAGAGCTTCAATCTAATGTAGTATGAATGCCACTAGAAATTATTCGTGGATGCATTAGCTATTGTTACCACTATTTCAAAATGGCCCGGTTGGTTGGCTGCATGTGTTCCAATATCCCCAAAAGCTTGTCTGCTAATTAAGGCAAAAATGCATTTTAGTCATGTTGATTTAACGTCATAGTAATTTTAGTCCCAATGTTCCAACTTTTCGCCTTTTTGTACTGCGAATTAATATTTTGCTGCAATTTCAGTCATTTGAGAACTGAAATTGCAACAAAATTTTAAATTACAGGACTAAAATTGCAATAAAATTTTAAATTACATGACTTAAATTGCTAGTAAAAAATCCATCCCAAAGATATAAAATTTCAGGACCAGAATACGAAATGCTAGAATCTTGGGACTAAAATTGCTATGTCGTTAAACCAGCAGGACTAAAAATGCAATTTAGCCGCTAATTAATGTTGTTTGATCTAACAGGTAGATGTTGCGGAACTAAGGCAGAAACTGCAAACGATGGATACTTTACAGAAGGAGCTCGAAATCCTCCAACGACAAAAAGCCGCTTCTGAACAGGCTGCACTTAGCGCTAAACAAAGACAGGGCTCAGGTGGCGTATGGGGTTGGCTTGCTGGATCGCCACCTGGCGAAAAAGTTGGTGACACATAACCACAGATTCTCATACATATACTGGTTCCTAGGTTTAAGATTCTTCGACTCAGTTTCCCTTAAAATTATTAATGTCACGATCCATTTCTTTTGTCTCGGGGTTAAATAAACAGTATCAAGTTTCTCAGCCAGCGAAGAATATATACATATACACACACAAGGGTCAGAACTTTCTAAGTAGGTTCAGGAGGTGATTCTATTTTGCTCGACAGTGGGATTCTTGTTCGAAAGTTTTGTATACTTACAGAAAAATTAGCTGTGTGGAAGGAAGTACTGAATGATGATTTGCCGGAAAGTTGGAGAATTTTGAATGTTATAATTGATGTTGGTTATATTTGTGAGATTGGTGAACGTGAGTGGTAATATATGCTAGAGCTGCGTATTTATTGCATGTAATTATACATCCCCAGAATTTATATAACTGTTTGCTTGCCAGGATACCTATTTGTGCATTTCACCACCTTTACCATTACAAAATGGAAGTTTCACAGTTGAATTGAGAAAAATTTAGAATTTGGAGGCACTTAAAAATTGAAGAGAACTTGCAATTTAAGTTCTTTTAGGACTACTAATTCCAAGTTTATTTTGGTTTCCAGATTCGTGTTTTGGGAAGTTGAGTGATATACAAATTACAGGATTTAAACATTAAATTACAAATGCTGATGTGGATGCGTAATGAACATTATGGGGACTAGGGATTTATACTTTCAGGGCTTGTATTAAACAGAAGTAGATGTTTGTAACAAAGTTGCATTAAACTGAGAATTTGTCACAAAGTTGTATTAAACTGAAGCCCCCCTTAGATATAAGCAAAGTTACAAATCATACCAAATAATTTTGGGTGTGACAATTCTTTTAGCAATTGCAAAAGTGTCTCAACCGAGAACATTTCGCTCAATCACGAGAGTTAATGATCCAAGAATAGAACGATGTTTTGTTCAATTTCCAGCTAAGATCCTCAGCCTGAGTCGCTCAGGCAAAAGTCTCCAGCCGGGCAAGTTCTGCACATAAGTTCATGGTTTGAATACAAAATTTGCCAAAAATATTCAATCATTTTTAACTAATTACATTTTTTAACTCAAATTTAATTAAATTTTAACTTAACCTCAATATCTTCAACATTATCAATATATTATATAATATCACTCATCATTCTTACATATTATATCAACTTTAATTACCTATTCATCCACCCACATAATTTTAACTATCTATCACTTCACATCACCTCTTTTACTTTTACATCAAATCAACTTTAATTATTTTATTTTAAATATTATTTTAATATAACCTCAAAATTCCACTAACAACTCACTATATCATTTTTCTTTTCAAAATTAACCATACAAACCAAAAAATCCAAACAAAAAGCATTTGAATTTGCAGATAAATACATCCCCAGTCGAGCAATATAATCATAGAACAAATTTAACAGGGCAGTGTTCACTTGCAATTGACAGAGAATGTTAACTAAAACATTATACTCACCATAACAAGTTAATCTCATTCTCTGCACCCGCAGTAATTAAAATGAAGATGACTCAGTTTATTTTCTACCTAACATCATAAAATTTGAGGTGAAAGCATATATAAACCAAAACAAAACTCATCGTACGTTAACTCTAGGCCTTAGGTGTCGTTCGTTGTCCAAATAACTGTCAGACGGATAATTCGACCTTCCTCCTCCTCCATGCTTGTTAAATGACTTATTACCTTGTCTACCATCACGGCTTTGAAACTTTCTTGACGAGTTACCATCCCTAAAATTCCTTGATTGATCGTTAAACGAATTATCCCGACTACTTCCTCTATTGTTTCTTCTCGGGTTCGAGTCAAAATCTCTTTTCATAGATCCTTTCCTGAAAGAAGCCATGCCTCCTCCACGGCCTGTTTTATCTCTTTGATTATTATTACGACGATAACTTGGCTCGTCATCAGATTCCGATTCGGAAAACTTGCCTCTAAACCCCGACCTTCCTCCTCTCCTACTATTCATTCTATTCGAGCTTCCCCTTCCACTTACTCTCTTTCTAGACCTTAAGGTGACATCATCATCATCATCATCGGATCCCGATTCAGAAAATTTGCCTCTAAAACCCGATCTTCCTCCTCTCCTACTATTCATTCCATTGGAGCTTCCCCTTCCACTCACTCTCTTTGTGGACCTTAAGGTGACATCATTGTCATCATCATCGGGTTCCGATTCAGAAAATTTACCTCGAAAACCCGATCTTCCTCCTCTCCTACTATTCATTCCATTCGAGCCTCCCCTTCCGTTTCCTATCTTTGTGGACCTTACGGTTTCATCGTCATCATCCGAGCCGAACCCAAGTTCATCCTCATCATCATCATCATCATTGACATCATCCGAAACAAAATTCAACGGACGCCTCTCTCCTCTATCCCTCCTCTGATTACTTACATGGCTCGATTTCCAGTCTGGGTGAACCGGCAAATCATCATCAGTGTCAAACCCCACTCCAACATCTTCAGAATCCGTGAAAGATGATTTTTTCCGCTGCATTTGTTTCTTTCCCCGAGACGGGCCTCGACGATTATCATTTTTTTCCGCTCTTTCTACATCATCTTCAGATTCATAGTCGGCTTCGAGCTCCGAGAAATCTATCTTAGGCGTAGTCCTGTGCGCTTCATTCTGCGAAACTACCTCATAATTCTCGATATCATCATCATCTTCATCGTCAAAATCGTTGAATCCCGTCCCAGATCTCTCTGAGTCGGGATGATACTCCCTGTCGAAAGCCTTCGGAGGAGCTCGACTGCCGAGCTGGAAATCCTCGTCGATTTTCTGAGAATCAGCATACTCAAAGGTGGCGACATCAGCGCCATCAGATTCGTTGTCGTCGAAATCGAAATTCCAGGCGTTGGAGACATCGTCTCGCCTGTTGGGTAGACGGTGGTCGGTTTTGGTTCTGGGGCCGAGGTGATGATTACTCTCGGCGAACTGATTTTCGGCATATGTGTCGGGAGGACGCTTGTGCTCGCAATGGAAACATGCTGTGTTTCGCCTGTAGTTTAAGAAATTGCACCTGCACAAACATCGGATGATTCATCAATATGCTTTGTGTGTGTGTGTGTGTGAGAGAGAGAGAGAGAGAGAGAGAGAGAGAGAGAGAGAAGAGAGAAGAGAGGGAAGACATACTGGGGGCATTCCCATTCTCCTGGAAGCAACTGTCTCTTAGGACGCTTAGCATCACACTGCAAGCATACAGTATTTTTCGCGAAGTTCAAGAATTCGCACCTGTGATAATGGATATTAGGAAAACAAAGAAATGTTTTGAGATAAAGTCAACAACAAAAAAAAAAATCAAATGATGACCCTTGGTTTCTTATACATATCTAATTTCCAGCAACCTGACAGCTGAAGACAAGTCCTCTTAATGAACAGCAACATTGTCTAGCAACCTTTTATTAGCTGAAGAAAGCAGGATACTAACATTGTCTATCAGAGGAATAAGGTCAAATAGCATTAGATAAAATACTACAGTACAATTCCGATTCGACTATAAGATCTTCCACTTATGTCTGGTCGTCTGATATTCTATATGAACTATTTACGTGTGGGCTAAGATCTTTTACATAGTATTCTACCTTCCTGGAATAGAAACTAGGCATTGAGTTATGATGCATTATATGTGATGCTATCAAGATATTATGCTATTCTACATATACAAACTTCACACGGCCACTTTTTACTATTCCCTTGATTAGCATAAAAAGTGTAATCCGATATAACCCACATTATTGTTTCCAGATTTCAAAGTTGTTGTTTTTCCTTTGGAAACTAGTGTACAACTCAAAAATACATGTTCCTATTTTTTCAAATTCTTAACTGAAAGTGGAAATGGGGTTTAAGAAAGGAAAGTAAAAGAACTTTGGTTGACAATATCTCAGAAATGCATACTACAGATGTATAACCAAAAGACTTTTATATATAAATAAACTCAATCCATACTCATCTAATTCAACTTTACCTCAACCTCACTATCCTCAGTATTATCAATATAATTAAATAATATCAACCAATCATTCTTACACATCACATCAACTTTAATTCACTATTTATTCACTCACATAATTTTAACTATCACTTCATATAATCTCTCTCATACTTCTATATCAAATCAACTTTAATTATTTTATTTCAACATAAAATCAAAGCCCCACTAACAACTAATTATACCACTTTTTTCAAAATTAAACGTGGTTAACCAAAAAAATCGTTTTGAGCAAATATATTTGTATACAAACACGCAGATTTTGATAAATATCACAAACAACAAATAAAACAAATAAAATGGATAGTCAAACCTACTTGGGGCAGAGCCAATCCCCTTTTTTCATCTCAACGTCTCTTCGGCCAATTCTTTTTCTCGGAGGCGGAGGTGGTTGCTTCACCTTTGGCGGAGGCTTCTTAATAACCGGAGGTGGGAGGTTTGGATCTATTGGAACTGCACTCAGCTTGACTACATCATGGATCAATTTTCTAACAACTGCCTTCACCGATTTCATTTTCAATAATGGTTTGTTTGCAACCGATCCATCAATTGCATCAAAACCATATGCGAGTAAGATACGCATGACGTCAATTGTCCGAGCTTCATCCTCTTTATTTGTCAGCAAATATGCTTTTTCACAAGAGCTCCTCAGACTGCAGGAACTGCAAACCTGACACATGAGATAGGAGAAATGATATGAATTGATTTTTTCCACAATGAACAGAGAGATATGGAGCATGTGGCACATCCTGGGATTATTATTTAGTCGACATAAAAATTATGTTAATATAAATGTGGTTGCGTGAAGCATGATACTCAGTTAAATAGATGTGATATTCATCACTAGTACCAAATTGCTGCTGAATTTTTATGGTGAATATTTTCCAGGACACAATGTAAATTAGTCGAGGTATTTCTTCTCTAGTGTAGATTAGCAAAAAAATGTATAAGAAACTATGGATATGTTGGGGTAACTTAGTGGCACCACAACTCTAGGATACTTGCTTTTAATAAAAAAATCTGAACCCTCCGGAGAAATAAATTTAGTCTCAGCCCAAAAAGTGAAAAAATTAAAACATATCACACTAAATAAGAGAATAAAGTTTGGAAAGCCATGATTATTTCTTTAAGGCCGCTCCCAACAATGTCAATATGTAACTAAACTTTTAACAATCAAATGACCACCATGTGATTATCTAAACAAACTTGATGGAGCTATTACTATGAATTTGGAGACAATAGCTTCAAATCCATCAGTCCAAATTTAAGCATTATGAATTTAACCAAATATTAATTTCCATTGGCCTCAACAGATTGATGCTCTTTAGAACTCAATGAAGTGTTGGATAATGTAAAAAAACCAAACCACTCAACAATTTAATATGTGAATGAAGAGAGAGATAATGAGCTAAATTGAAAATGTCTCATAGTGCAGCAAACTGAACAAATAAAGCCTTCCTTTCCAATAGTAACTGAACAAACAACTATACAGTGCAATTCCGACTTGAAAAAACAAAAATGACCACCCTTTCGTGAAGAAAAAAAAAAAAGTGTGCTCCCTGTATCAGGATGATCTAAATTCTTCCATGATCTGTATTTATCAATCTAAAAATTTGTAAGTACATATCCATAAATATATTTTATCTTGCTAATCTTTCGAATGAAACATCTGGCACCTCCTGAGAGTATATTTCAGCATACTGACTGAATAACTATGTGTTATACACCTAATAATAAACATGACACACAAATAAAATAGTACTTTAAGCTTACATCTCCTTCATCCAAATGGACATATTTCCTCAACAGTTTGCCCGAATATGAAACCTTCTTATCTGCACTTGGACATCCATAACCCACCAATATTTGAAGATCCTGTCTCGACAATGACCTGGAAAAATTGGATCCTAAGCGAGCCTCAAATAGAAAGAGGTAATAGGGATAATGGATTTACAAAAAAATAGCAACCAAAAATGGCACGTTAAAGCAAGTTATCAGAATCAAACAGAATATAAGATCCAACCCACTCAAGGAACATCAAGCAAAAACATAAATAGAGGATATTTTCGCAAAGAAACACAACTCAATAGGAAATTAATGTGAGAAAATAAAATACCGAATATGCAACCTCACTAAATTTCATTTGGTACGATTGAGTATGGGGTCCTAGCATATACTCTGTACTTATGTTGCTTGTATACCGCAAAAATAGATAATTAAATATTCTTTTCTCCACTTTTTTCTTTAAATCAAGACATTTGATAGAACAATATAATACTAGAAAAGCATCATAAGCATGTTACATCACCCGACACCTTTAACTGAGGTACAAGTCAGACCCAAAATAAAGCACTTACACAATGTCAAAATGAATGTAAGCATATTTATTTCATCATTTGTCAACTTTCATAAGAAAAATTAAAATCTACAATCTCGAAAGTAAACAACAAATTCTGGCAAACGGATTATATGCAGCAGCTTATAATGCTTCAAGTAGGCAAAAAGTAAAAAAGAATTTGCTTTGAGAGAATCCAAACATCAGTACTACAGGAAACTATTTGTAGCACGATTACAAAAAAAAAGGCCAGAAACGATAGTCAAGATATTACTTAATAGAAACACGTCAGTTGAAGAAGAAATCACCATTCATGAAGAAACTAAAACATCCGGGTACGGAAGAACAGGAGACCACTAAAGCGTGGTTCTAACTCCTATAGACCCCAAATACAATTTACAGTTCATTAAATTTCATCGTTGTTCGTACATATATATGTACACACACACATTAGAAGCAAGTACAAATCACAAGAATTGCTGCATGAAAGCAAAATTGTTTACACACTGAAAAACACGTGAAAACAATATATTACGACAAATCAATCAGTCTACCTAATTCAGCAACACTTCCTTAGAGGACAGGCCAATTTCTACCAACTGCCCAGTAATTACTCAATACTCATAACCTGTCCAACTTGTCCTTCTAAGGTAGGCTATTTAACTTGCAATTTACTGCCATCAAAGTTTCTCCGTTGTATTGAAGTCAGACTACTGTTCGGTTACAATGACTTGCAGAAAAATTATCATAATCTCCCATCTCTATATCACCATGGATTCTGCATTTTTTACCATTTCTTAATTTAATTTCATCGAACACCATGTAATCTGAACAAAGTGACTCTACAAAGTACACACACAAGAAAAGCATCAAAAAGTACCATCTTTTCAATGAAAAATAAAAAACCAAAACCTCAAGATATCAAAACGGTCGCGGCCGAAATTAACAATCGCGGACTGTACGGTCTTGAAATTCCGAGTGAAGTCGAGCAGCCTGTTGTCTTCCTCAGCAGTGGCCTCTGGCACGTGGAATCCAAGGCCCTCCATCATACCATCCTCGTCCTTCCTCCTGTGATCAAAGTAATTCTGCTGCACGAGCCTCTCCATCAGCTCCACCCACTCAGGCCACGGGTGCACCAGCTCCACCTCTTTCTTAGCACCACTTCTATCGGACAATAGAGCTTCGCTTTTCTCCAATTCCGCCTTCAGATCCTCCGCCGGCGTCTTCACGACTGGACCTTCCTGCTGTTTCTTCGACTCGCGCCAGGCGCGTATGCGCTGCAGGGATTCGTCCTTCTCCTCTCGTTTCCTGTCGATTTCGTCGATTTGATCGAAGATGAAGCTCATGCGGGCGGAGAGTGACGGAGGTTTGGCTGCGGGGGCGGATTGGGTGGCGGAGTCGGCGGCGGTGGAGATGCCCACGGCGGCGGTTGGGAATCGGGACAAGGGGTAAAGGGAGAGTGGTTGAGAGCATTTGAGACGCCTCAAGAGAAGATGAGACGGTGCCATTTTAGGTTTTCGGGAGAAGAACAATCGAGCTCTGTGATTAAAACCCCGCCATGGAAAGGGGAATGCGAAAACCTTCACTCAGTCACAGAGAGCCTAAAACCCCAAACTAAAAGTAAATTTATTTTTATTTAATATTTCTGCCACATCGAATATTATGTATATCATGCAATTCATTAAAATTGGCTATCTGATTAATGTTAAATAAGAAAAAAAAAAAGCCTCATTTTCTCAGTTATTTATGAAAACAATCAGTTACATTTTGTAGCATAATCATTTTTTACATGTAATAATTATTATTTAATATAATTAATTATAAGCTTACATTAAGGGGTATATGAAAGTTAGATAATTGTATTTTCTAAAGTTATTTATTTTAAATTAATATTAATCTTTTTTTTGTCTCTCATGAAGTGATTTTTTTAAAATTTAAAATTAATTAATGGTTCAAATGACATAGAAAATCCTTAAAATTAATTGCTATAGTAATACCGATAATTTTAATATTTTTTTCAACTAGTTAATTAGTTATGATCCTCAAGATTGCATAATTTACATATGTATTACATTTTATTTAACTATGTACCAATAAATTTTATATTCCATATTGCTCAATTTTATTAATGATCAAATTTTATAAAATGTGATATCAAGTTATTTACGTTATATTTAACTTATCATACTTTAAGATGAGAGTACTAGTTTAATATTATTCGTAATATATATTCGTTGTCCATTATTTATACACTTGTCTATTTCGTTCCATCTGTTTTCTTAAGCTTTTGCAGGCATATCAAGTTATCAAATATATGTTTATGTTTGTAAGTTTCATCGAAATAATTAATTTTAGTTATTGCTCAAATTTCGGGATACAATGTTTAACTATAGAATGATTAATTTAATCAATCCAAACGAAACAATGTTAAAAAAAATATATAAGACCCATCTTAGGTTACTGAGCATCCACAATACTTTGAGTTCAATCACTAAAAAGCATATGCCACATAAGAAATAGACCAAGTCTAAAAAAATATATTCTCCAATGCAAATAAATGCAGATTGGGCCCTGCTAATGTGACAGCTAGAAAAGGAGACCCGGTCTCTCCTTAAGTCTGTTTTAGACTCAAGTAGAGACTCAGTCTCTTTGCATTAGAGTAGATTTTGTTAATTATATATAACTTTATCCATGTCATCGAAGACTTAAGTTTATTTACATGTCACATAGACAAGACTAGACTCAATGCATTGTAGATGCTCTAGAACAATGTGGAGAAACATGATTGGTAGGGATGTCAATAAAACCCATAGGGCCGGGTTACTCGCGGGTTACCCGCATTTTTGGGTCGGGTAAACCCGAGATGGTCGGGTTTCGGGTCGGGTTCGGGTAGAATTATGTTACCCGAACACCGGGTCGGGTCGAGTGCGGGTATAGTAGGAAAACCCGTTACCCGACCCGATTACCCTACCCGTTTACCCGCCACCATTGAATTTTATATATGCATATATATAAATATACATTTATAATTTATTATAAATATAAAAGTAGTCATGTGTTATTAATATTAAAAATTAGATTATTTATTATAATTTGATCAATGGTTGAATTTTATTTTATTTTTTATGGTTTTATTATCATTTTTTGTTAATTGTACAATAAAAAAATTAAATACTTTATTTTTAAATGTTATATTATTAAATAGACTATAAAAGATAAATAATTATATCTCATTATTTATTTCAGAAAATTATATAAATTTTTTTATAGTTTTTATTGTGAAATTTAGTTAATAAATTATTTGTTACATTATAATTAATTGTAAAATTATTTTATTTTATTTTTTCATATGAAACGAGATGGGTCGTGTAAAACCAAATTTAAGAACTCGGGTTACCCGTTTACCCGACGAAAACCCACTAACCCGTCGGGTAAAACCCAACCCGAACCCGAAGATCACTAACCGGGTAACGGGTCGGGTTTGGGTAGGGTAAATTATATGCGGGTCAGGTTCGGGTTTGGCTAAACCCGTACCCGACCCGACCCATTTACATCCCTAATGATTGGGCATAATTTTTACATTTAAATTCAAAATCGCTATTATAAAATATATTGTCATAAATGAAATAACGATTTTGATTGAACTCATTGAGTGATCCAAGACCGAAGATCCGATATACATATATAAACAGATTATTAAAGGTTTGTTTTTACACAAATGACAGCTACAAGGCAAGTTTTCACTTTTTACTGAAACCTTCAAATGTCTAAATCGCTTATATGAGCACAATACAACAAATACTATGCTAAGTCCAATAGAATTTAGCACAAAGCCAATGTCCCTCAAGATTGAGGCTATAATCAGATTTTTGTGTCAAATTTGGTAGTATAACCCAGAGAAGAACAACATGAAGAAAATACATATATCAGCATAAACACTATAATCAGAATCCCTTAAGTGAGTGGAAAAGGGAATTTACATGATGAATCTCCTAATTTTTTCATGTTCCACCAGCAAGTAACTTTTTACATATCAGTGGAAATTACATGTGAAATTCTTTGTAATTTTTTTTTTTTAAGAAAGAGGAAAAAAAATTCAAATTGCTTGTATTTAGAGTTAAAAGTTAAAACCACTCTACCATACACTTAGGGTACAAACCAGACTTGGTAACAACTTCAGTGAGTGACATCAGCTCCTTCTGGACTTTGACTCTCTCGTAGAAAACCGAGCACGCAAGTGATTGGCATTTCACTCCACTTTCGACCAGCCAATCTCCGCCCCCACAATGACGACATATCTGCTTGAGAGAGAGAGAGAGAGAGAGAGTTAAAAGGTGACTCTAAGTAGAAACTCGAATGAAATGCAAAATCTACGTGAATGAGAATATGTAACGACAAATACGATACATTTTGGAGACGAGATTGTGATGGCCTTTTTGGACAAGCATGACTGTTTAGATCATTAGTTTAATTATTTATTTTCTTTATTTTATTATAATTATTTGCATCGTAGATTTCGTAGGCAATTTATTTATTTATCCTAGTCCCAGTCCTTTACTTGCTTGCTGGGCAAGTTATTTACTTACGGTTTTAGGAGTTCTATTTAAGATTCTTATTCTATTGTTTTGAGGGAGTTGAGTTTTGATTGAAATAAAATATATTGAGAGTTTTCTCTTGATTCTCCCAATAGTTTATGCTTTCGCTACGTCATTCTTTGAACCACAAGTTATCAAACAGCTAGGTTCCAGTTAAATAGAGCGAGAGAGAGAGAGAGATAAAACGTGACTCTAAGTATGAAACTCAAATGAAATGCAAAAATCTACGCGAACGAGAATACGTAACACCAAATATACAAATACTTACAGCAACAAGGTGCTGTAAATCCTTCTCAAGTTTTGAAGTTCTCCCTGTCAAGGCTGCGGCAACAGTTCTTTCATCCTTACAGCAGTTGTGACACAAATGGGCCGATCCATGAACCAAATCGCCACAAAGAACACAATGTTTCGATTCATAATAATAGTCAATTCTCATCCTCTGTGGATTCTGAGCAAAAGAATATCGTTTTCCGATAGCTTCACGTGCCGGTCGAGGCATATCCAAGAACCACTGGTTCAAATCGGCCCCAACAAGACCAAATACTCTCTGTAATGCTGGGATTATCTGTTTCCTAATATAGTAAACATCGTTCAGTCTGAAGGGGGAATTAATTGACAGAAGTTCAAGTGGGTCCACTACCATATCGACTAAACGGGCCCCGGGCTCACCATGAACGACTACATAAGGTATTCGCTCGGCGTACCGTGGTTCTGCACGTGGGTCGGATTTTATTGATTTAGTGGCCACAATTGCAGCGGGAGGAAGTGAATAAGCACCTGCACTATATGTCCCTAAGCGGACTTCCTTTGCGAAAACGAAATCCTGAAGAGAGATTCTACCTGATAATATCCTAGTCCACTGGCGCTGCAAATATTCTCTGACCTGAACAAAAAAGGAAATTAAGAAGGCCGGCAGATTAGAGAAAAATGGAAAAAAGATAAATTTTTCTATGTGCTCGTGATTATCGTAATCAGGTTTATCAAATCAGTTTGCAGATACACAGTAATATTATGCCAGAAGTTTGCGAAAGTAGTGACCAGGTACCAAGTTTTCAAAGGCGAAGTATGTGATGAACTAGAGATTGAAATGTTTTGCAGATCAAAACTTCGAATTGACCAGCATTGCTCGAAGAAACTTTCAGCAAGAGAGCAACCTAAAAGAGTTGCATCATAAATTGCATGCATAAATCAACATGGATTTCCATATATAAGAATGATCAAGCCTCTATCAAGTTCAAACACGATTCCTACTATATAAACCACCAATAGCCAACAAGAAAGATGAACACAATCACATATTGTTCATTATTGTGTTCATCGGCGGTGAACTTGAGATAAGATAGACTTAATAAGTTATATAACACATGCAATGATTGAAACAAGATCATAGAAGAGAAAAAGAAAAGCGAACTCTGCACCTTATCAATATCCTGACTTTCGAAGTAGATCCTCAGTGACTGCTCCATCATTTTAGATACAGCCCCGCAAGTATCTCTCCTAACCGTCTCAACACCCTTAGCATCAAAGGTTGGTTTGCTCTGATCGGGGGACTCATAACTATAACCAACATACCGCTTTTTCGTAAGGAGGAAGCACGGGAAGTAAACTTTTTCCATTTTTAAAGTGACGGGATTTGGATTTATTTCAGTTACAGCTGATGCAATTTCTCGTCCAATCGTGAAAGCTTCCCTAAGAGAACGCCCTTTTAAAAGTACAAACATGCTGCACCAAAGATGATAAACATATACTTAGTCCCAGACAAAAATAGATAAACATGCACAAAATAAACATGCATATTGATATCATCATGGCGTGTCTACAGGCAAAGTTCACCCCAGATTTTCATTTAAGTTTCATTTGGGAACTAATTGATAAAAGAATTAACAAGAACATGATACGCACCTATCAGTATCACCATATAAAACTCTGGCATTCCACTTGTCATTCGAGTTGACATAAGAAATAGCAGATTCCAGTGTTCTACGGCCACACTGCACAATACTGTCAGCAAGCTCAGCACAAGGCATGCGTCCACTAAATCCGGCAGCGGCGTAACCATAAGTAACATTTGCTATAAGCTTCAAAGCAAGCTGTCGGGCATTTAATATCCTGTGAAGAACTAGCTGAGATGGAGCCAACTTCTTCATCGCTTTTTTCACCATGATTCTGGTCGATAATATCTCTTCTAACAGCCTAGGTAGTATCCCTTTCCGAACTTTTGAAGGAACATAGACAACACCATTCGGTGTCAATAGTAATTCACGTTTTAAATTGCGTAAAGTATTTACATCTGGTGAATATGAACTGACACCAAGAATATTCAAATTTGGAGATGTAAACTTCCCTAGACAGGTACAAAAGCAAAGGTTATACGCGATTACCATTGATGGATACAGAGACTGGAAATCCAAAACAATAACAGGATCGGCATAAAATTTAGATTCTGGCTCCATAACAAGAGGTAAGCACTCCATTGCTGGTTGACCGGCAACCTGTTGCTTTCCAGGAGATATGGCAAGAAAGTTCTGTGTGTGTGCTAATCGAAGGAACATCGATTCAACACGATACTGTGAGCCTCGAGATAAAACTGAAAAAAAGTCGATACCAAACACTCGAGCAAGTTCTGATGTTCGATTTATCATATCGAGCTGATTCATAATCTGCAGGTTCAACTTTGCTCTCTCCAGTGTATAGTCAATAGATCTGTATCGTGCTCGTCCGGGTCCACTTGAAAACCATTGTTTTAGTACTTTCCAAGGGATATATGGAATTTTTCGCCTCAGAACTGCTTCAGCTACAGCTTCAACTGTGTACATATTGAGTTTAACTTCATTCCGCATCAGTCTCCAAATGTTAAGCACAATTCTACCACCTACATGAACACCACTTGCGTGTGTTCTTCCCCACTCGTCCTCTATTAATGTATTTTCAATATGGACTGCTTCAGCAGTTACTGATTGGGAAAACAATGCCCCCATCTCCTTCTGAGAAGTGTCAGAATCTCCAGGAGGCACATTTATTTGCGAAGGTGTCCTTGATATACTATTTAGCAGGCCAACACCCAAAAATGCAGCCCTTTCGGCCAAAAATCCAAGAGAACCGCTTTGTACGTCCCAACCCATCAAAACATCTGGATCAGTAGCATGAACAATTTTTATAAAATGTTTAAGCAATTCTTGTTCTTCAGTAAAAACAGAGACCGTGGACCCTGAAACAGCGTCAAGGTCTTTCTCAGCATAAAAAGATCCACCACGCAGAAGCACAAGGGTGTCAAGTGTAGATTCATTGTCCTCTTGAAGAACAAGAACAATGATATTGATGGCATCAAATCGCGGGTCAGGTCTTAAATCTCCTCGGGATTCAGCTTGGACCTCTATACTCATCAACGTTAGCTGCTGCCCTTGACCATCACTTGCTGGATCACGGAAACCGATTTGACTCAATGGAGTCTGCCTCGTATTCTTATCTGGGCCGGATATTTGAGAAATGTCCATCGAGCAGGCAGTTGATATATTTTTCTTATTCACATTAATACTCTCAACTTCCACAGTGCCGTTCTTTTGATCAAGCTTTTCTCCGGACAAAGGAGCACACTCAGGCAAAGGGGAATCGCCGTTGTGAGCTTGAGAACCCTGCAACTCCACCATATTCTGAAAGGGTGATGGAACGTTTGTCTTCTGCTCCAAGATATTATTAGAGGAATTGGATGTTAGCCATCTGTTAACAGATTCTG
The DNA here is from genome assembly GCA_008636005.1 of Striga asiatica. NCBI lineage: Eukaryota > Viridiplantae > Streptophyta > Magnoliopsida > Lamiales > Orobanchaceae > Striga > Striga asiatica. The sequence continues at coordinate 721,390 of BKCP01011626.1, read as the reverse complement.
TCGATGGAGGTGAGGCAGCAGGGGTCAGCATGAATAAATATGACCCATCATTCTGAAAAAGTGTAGGAACACCCAGTACTGGTTCTCGGTTTCCATCACTTTTGCACTTTCTAGGGCTAACACCATCAAGTACTTTCTCTGGGGAGAAAAAAGGGAGGTAATTATCTGCAATATCTCCCTGAATAGATGTATGAATGTTACTGCCTTCTCTCGTGGGCTCATCTGTCCAATTTATAGTTGGAGGTCTCACAGAGAAGGTCATACCAATTAGGTTTTCAGTTTCATATTCCTTGTTTAAGTTTTCTGATGTCCCACAAGGCTCAAACAAACCAGGATAATCTTCACAGACAACTTCAGTTTTTGAAACACAAGCAAGTTCGAGCTCGTTAGGACCAAGGCACAAGTCATATCCCACATCCCCCGGATTCGTATTCTTTGCCAGATTTCCCTCCTCTAAGTTCTCTTTACTGGATGACAGAGGTGACACTTCAATGGCAGCAATAGAAGAAGTGGTTGTCATTAAATGGACAGCCTCATGGCACACCCTCGCATCCTCGTTTTTCATTGGAAAATTATGCAAAATCGAAATAACATCCCTTGGATCTTGAATACTGTTACATAACTTTGAGTCAGGATTAATATATCCCATCAGGCACTCAGCATCAGGGCATGATTCTGCTTTCAAGTCTTCCTGACTTCTACTCTCAAAGATTTCAGTTCTATGTGACCGTTTTCTCCTCATCAAATCCCTTGGTGAGCATGCCAATCCAGCACTAGATTGTTTCATGCAACTAATACCCTTCTGCTCATCATCCTGTACAATTAAAGATCTTTTTGATTCATCCCCCAAACATGAAGTTCCTGAACCTTCTTTTCTCTCTTCAATTCCTTTGGGAATGCACAATGTATCAGGAGGAACATTGTCATTTGCTCTTTGATGAGAGATAGGCAAAGAACCCCAGCGAGGTCTCTTCATTCTGTTCTTACCTATAAAGGTCGAACCCGATTGCGGCCATGATTGGCGTTCCACATGAGGCTTTGCCTTTGCTTCACTTTTGTCCTGGCAAGATACTGGCTGTAAGTCATCACTGGAGCCATCCACTTGTGGTATTTTTCTATCTAACAGAGATTCAAATGACTGATTAACCTCCACAGGACAAGAGGCTTTGCATTCAGATTTCTCGAAATTAAGCATATCAATAGAATCAAGGATGTCCTGACACTCTTTCTGCGATTCACTTTCATAGTCAACATTGGCTTTCTCTAAGACCTTCTCAATGTGTTTGGAAGGGAGTAAGGGACTCAAAATTGTTTCCCGAGCAAGTTCATCATCTGAATTGATATCTTCTGCAGCTTGAGAAGATGCAAGCCATTTTAAGAGACTTAAGGCATCTTCATCCATGGCCTAACGAACAAATTTGATAAATATTAAAATACGACTTAAATATAACGCGTAATTATGACAGTAAAAAGGAAAAAAGAGAAAAGAATCCAAGAATAATGTGTGCTACCTCAGGGAAAAAGGCGACTGGATATTTCAATACCATTCAGTAAACTGCTGCAATAAGGATAAACAATTTTGTTTTGTAATTTGTTCTCTGTTGCAAGAATGTTCTGTTTTAGGTAAGTTACTGGCTTATTGTATGACTAAGATGTAAAGAGATAAGTGACATAAGGCATGCTTTTTCAGAAGTCAACAAGCATAAAGAGATTCTGATTCAA
>BKCP01011626.1:693670-719659 GCA_008636005.1 Striga asiatica | reverse complement strand
CGCACGTCCAAATTAAGCTAAAAAAAAAAACTTAAAATTACCTTTGCAGTTGATGGTCCTTCAGTTCCAGATAATTGCAGTTCATCACCCGCATCTATGACATCAGTTCCGGCTGCATCAGCATCCCGAAATGGTGAATCTAATAGTAATAATGATTCGACCCTGCCACTTGCCTTTAAATATTTTGAAGGCAGATCATTGTTATTTGCAACATCAGCAATTTCAGAGCCAGCCAAACCTCCACAAACTTTAGAAGATTCAAGTGATTCTGGAGTCAAAAGTGGCCTGTTTTCTGCTTCAGGTCTCAATTCCACAAGATTTTCAAACTCAATCCCGTCTGAAAGATTTCTTAATACATCCTGGGGAAGTGGTTTCCCATGGGAAACTGAAGGTGTGGCCTCAGGCACTCCATTCCTCTCGTGTTCTTCCTAATATAAGAAAGAAACAAAACATCAATGAATCATTCAATTGAATATGTGTGCATTGGAGAACACGTAAAGGGAAATCAAACCTCCCAAATCGGGATTAGTGACTGAACCATTTTCACTTTGGAATCCGTTTGTGAGAGAGATGCATACGATATAAGCTGCTGATTTATGACATCTGAAATCAATGTATGACATGAAGTTAGCTATTAAAAAAAATAGAGAAAAGATTAACTTTCAGACCTCAACAACAAACCTTGTACTACAGCATCTGCCTCCAACCCACAGGTACTCTGACGTCTGGGGAGTGTAATATCTTCATTTATGGAAGAACCAGGTCCAGGTGAAAATTGCCCGATCCACCCTTGCGGAATAGTAGATGATATCCATATTGGTGTTTTTGGACATAAGTCGCCACCTAAATCATCCTAAGTAAGATACACAGATAGCACAATATTAACATATCCTAAATAAGTCTTCTCATTGGGGGGAAAAAAAAACACCACAGAAACCTGAAAGTCCATTTGAGTTGAGTCATCTTGGGATCGCCTCAGTTTGGCCTGGTGCTTATCTTTCCATCGGGAGAAAACATCTGGAACAGGATAGCGAAACCTCACTTTTGCAACATGTAAAAGGCCCATTCCATACAAATTGTAGTCAATCTGGTAATTATGTAAAAATAGAAATGACCTGGTGTCAAAAACTCATCCAAATTAACATATTGACTTCTAAAGTTAGACAATCCATACATCTTATGATTCAGGAAGCATGATACATAAACGGCAACCAGAGGTAAACAAAGTGATTGCTCCATAAGAAAAATTAACACCAAAAGACAAAGGGCAATTAGCATACGACAGCTTTTGAGCAAAAATGATGATAGTGATGATAAGTTATTTCGCATGCAAAGGCTGTATATACAAATGCTGACAACAAGATAGGCTAGAGAGCAGTATAGCTTACATATTCAACGACAGACATACCAAGAACTGAAGAAGAAAAGGAATGTGTGATTCATATGGCTGCAATGTCTTTTCCAATACTGCACCTGTCTGCACAAAAAGCAGAGCATAAAAAAATGGTAAGCTAACCTCCGAGCATGGATTTAAGGAAGCAGATGCAGCTGATAACCAATGACAGGTTTTGAAATAAAAAAATAAACTGGGATCTGCAGCAAATAATATTGTACAACAACAACAACAACATAGCCTTTTAGTCCCAAGCAAGTTGGGGCAGCAAATAATATTGTAAGATATCTAAAAATATTTGTTTGAAGAGATGTCACCCACTCAAGTATCATGGAGAAATATATATACGACTACTGAGAGACAGAGAGGTAGGGAAAGAGAGAGAATTTCCTATGAACCAAACTTTGTATAGTCCAACTAACATTTCATTTGAAGTACTGCAACTTTAAAATAAACTTATTAATCAAACTTGGTAACTTAAAACAAAATAGTTTGTCAAACAACAAAATAACTAGTTAATACACTAATTCAATTAAGAAGCTCGAACATGTTACCAGAAGAAGATCTGCAGCTCGAGAAACATCGTGTGGATTATAGCTGATTGTCTGTCAAGGTCTATCATGGAAACTTTCAATACTGGTGGAGAGAGAGAGAGAGAATAATCCAAAGTTGCATTAATATCAGGAAATGTACACAAATAAGGATATGCAAATGTGAAACACGAAGCAGCAGCCTTTATTTTGTATGATTTCATTTGTGCACAATTTAGACAAATATTTTGCCAGTATAACATGATTTTTGACTGTTACATCCAACTGAACTGGGACTTGCAACCAATTTTTCAGTTGGACCGGTGTAGCCAGCTATTATGGTCCTATGCTACTACTACGAGTGTACTCTATCCACACAAATCATGCGGTAGCATTCAGAGGTTCCATCAGAATAAATCTTAAGCATTCGTAGCATCTATTTCCGTGACCACCAAGTTAATCAGTCAAAGAAACGGAATACACAAAACTTGATTACTGAATCCCTCCTGCAGCAAACTAGATAATTTCTAAACACAATAAGAAAACACTGTATAAATTGAATGAGGACGCCTATCCCAATAACTGCAGTATTAAAATTCAAGCGCTTTAAGCCAAAATAACAATGATGATGATGATATCCATAATGTTGCTTGTCAGAAACACAGACTAGCTAATATTCAGCAACTGGGATTTCTAGAGCCACAAGCCGGAAACAAGGTTCATTTCAGCTTCACCATTTTCGTGCTAATTAATTGATTGAAGTATTAATTATCGACTTGTCTTAAGCAGGTCTTGAAATAAGAATAATCAAGCATAAGGATACAAATAAATCTTCACGAACAACTCCTCTGAAGGATGATATCCATAGAACTTCTTTCCCTGTACAATATCACAACCGTGCACATGCTGACGCTTTGAGCCAGCATTACCTTTAAGCTGTTGAATGTCAAGAACGCAATATATGTTACACTAGATTGACAGGCTATGAGCAAAACAAATTGGCCACATCTAAGCAATGATACCTTCAAAGCCTTCTCAAGGGCAAGGGAAATAGAGCCTTTGCATGAATCAACTGTTACAAAAACGGAACAAGATTATTAGGTTTGAACTATGAGCCCAAACTAAGTTTAGTTCATTTTTTTATACAAAAAGATTATACAAACATGTCTCATGAAATACAAGAAAATGAAGGCTAAGGTCAAAAGTCTGCTTGCACAATCAAATTTGGCTGAGAACATGGGATTGGCAACTGAGGTAGTGAAAGGAATGGGTTGGAGATGCACCCAGTACCTCCAAGATACCAAAATCTTTATTTCAGTTGTTAATTATCCATAATGGATAACTTGAAATGTAGAAATAATTTTGAATTAATAAACTTTTGTTGTTTGGTAAGGCCCCATCTTTCCTCATGACAACCAAAGTGAGTTCTAAAAACTAAACTTTCAAAATACATAACAAACGTTAGCTGCCTGATGCCTGGATGCCTGAATCATAAAGCTTATTCACAACTATAACTGGCTGATCTGTCTCTGGCTAACAACCAGATGTCTTACAAAACAAATTAGCATTCCCCAACTTGGCAAATCATAAGTAAATATATTTAACTAATCTAAATCATGAGAAAAGAAGTACAGAAATGATTTCCATCAACCAGTTATTTCTCCATGTATATTAACATGTCATCATGAGAAGGGATCTTGTTGTGTGTGTGTGTGTCTTTGGTCAGTTATAACAGAAACAAAAAATAAAAAAATAAAAAGGACGATGATCTATACTACATATAACAGTCCGTGGAAAAGTACCTTCATCATTTTGTATAGAGCCCAGATCAGAGCAGGGTATGTAAAGGTAAGGTAAAACCTGTAAATAACCAAAGCAGATCAAGCTTGGCCAAACAAATGCAAACTCCCATCAAAGCTAATAATATAACATACAAAGTTAAAGAAACAAGGTACAGAGAATTCATACTGTTGAAAATTCATCCCACAGCTTTGTGGAGAAAACCTTGGAAGACATATTACATATGGATGGGGAAGTATGGCAATATATCTTAATTATTAAAATTTGACCTGCCAGCTGAGTTAGGGTAAACTTAGGCTTTAAAAGAAAGGAGCTGGTACAGAAATACTCAGCAACAACACAGTACAATGTCTTGTCTTCAATTTTGATTTTGTTAAGTATTAACTTCTGTTTTCTTGGATTAAATTCCGTAGATATTTATCTTATCTGAGCCGATAAATAACTGCTACGTTAAAAAGCGTTGCGAGTGTATATTTTGAATATTTGGGATTGCCACCAGAAAACTATCACAGCACCACCTTCAATTAATTAACAAGATACAATCATACAAAGAGGTCAGAGAATATTGGAGCTCTGTCCAACAACACATCAGAGTATCTCCAAGGTGATCAACGGAGGACCAAACTACTCTCTAGTCGGCTTTATCATAGAACAACTTTACCTTTAAATTTGCAGCCAGTTTTGTTTCTTAGTAGAATTTTGTTATGAGAATCAACATCACCAGTATTAATTCATACGTGAGCAGATTGAAAACGCATGTGTTATCAATAATAGATAACCTCTGGACTATTTAAAAGCCTAAATTTACATTTGGAACTATCACTTACTTTCTTTACACTTCAAACCCAAATGTCAACAAAAGTAAAAAACAAACAAACAACCCAATGTTCAAATTCTTTCAGTAAAATTTCAAGTCCATGCATACAGAATACAGATTCATCTATGCACAAGACAAAGAAACAGGAAAAAGCCCAAACAAACAAACAAACATTTGAGCAGCAAAAACATACTCTATGTACGTGCAAACAAGTTTTCTGCCCAGCCGGCGTTGACCCATATATTCTTATAACAGGAACCTCATTCACCTTCCCACCTGGACATAGCAATTCCAATTCTCATATAGCCTCAAAACCCTCAAAAATTCAACACGAAAATCAAAAGAGAATTTTCTTTTTTTTCTTTGTTAACGGAAAATAGCATCCAGACGCATAAAACTTTCCATAAAGAGCAAAAAAAACTGTGTACTAGAGAATTCACCATGGAAAGAGCTGTAACAAATGCCAAGGCCCGGAACAGGAGGGGCCATGTAGTAGTCAATTGAAACTATTCGAACGCTAAATATCGGCGGCTGAGAACCTTCCATTTTCGCTCTCTTGATTTGTGTGCTTCCTTCTTTTGAGTGTATTTCCACGGCAAAACGGCGAATTTGTCGACGGAGACCGGCGGTGGAGGGGTTCGATTTGGCGCCCACTACTGTGACGGTCCGCGGTCGTTTTATGTTTGTGGAAATTAACATTTGAACCCCCATTTTCTAACCTCTCTCATAGTGACCACAGTAATTATCTTTTACAATTTTTTACTTTTTAGATTTTAAAAATTTTGATGTATTTGTTTGAATTATTTATTAAAAAAAATAAAATTTCTAACTTTGAGATTAAAAAAATAAATAATTTCAAAGTGTTCATTTGATATTTTGAAAGAATTTGTTATCAAATATTCAATTTATTTATACCACTTATATTTGTTTGAAAATTTTACAACTAGTTAAAATCTCGATGACAAAATATTACATATACAAAATCATATTTCAAATTCTATCTGTAAACTTAAGATTTTCAAAGAGTATGTGAAATAAAAAAAATCTCAAAAGCTCTAAAATTTTAAAAAGTCTTAAAATGTTATACAAAGTTCAAAAAAATACATCCTTCTTAAATCTTAATTAAGCTTATAAATTGAACTAATTTTCTTTCACCTAGGTGGATCAGATTGGTTTAGCAGATTCAGCTGAATGTTAACTTGGGTTATGGTTGATAGCTAGTAGTTATTTTAATATGTAGATATTGCTTGATAAATTATTTTCAATTATGTTTTTGAATTTGATGGTTAATATATAATTTTTTATTTTGTAAATTAATTTATCAAATCATCATTGCATATATTGATGCAAGCAGTATATTGATATATAACTTTTCCTGATCTTGACCTACTTTAATTCTAATATGAGATACAAAAGACAACGGATAAATGACTAAAACCTCATAAAATTGTCTGGAAATAATGTAGTTCTCTCAACATTAATTATGAAATCCCCATAACAAGAACAGTATATTAGGGGGAAAATTTCAAAATTAGTCCCACAGGTATAGGGGGGTGACAATTTTGGTCCCGACAGAATGCAGAAAATATGAATAGTCCCACATCTTTTAAAAAATGATCAAAAGTAGGACTTTTTCGCCGGATTTACTATTTCCGGCCCGAAACGCCACGTGGCATCCTACGTGTTCATATTTTTTTACAAGTTGTGGGACTAGTTTTGAATTTTCTGCATTCCATCGGGACCAAAAATGTCACTCCTCTATACTTGTGGGACTAGTTTTGAATTTTTTTTCTATCTACGTCGGATGCCAGCGTGTAAAAAATAAGCCACGTGTGCGCCACGTGGCGCTCCGGGCCGGAAATAGTAAATCCGGCGAAAAAGTCCTACTTTTGATCATTTTTTAAAAGCTGTGGGACTATTCATATTTTGTGCATTCCGTCGGGACCAAAATTGTCACCCCTATATCTGTGGGACTAATTTTGAAATTTTCCCGTATATTAGGTAAAGTCAGATAGTCCTTTTTCAACTTTTTCAGTTCAACAGGGTTACAGGCTTATATGTTATCTGCACTATAATTACTCATCAGTTTATCTATGTATTGTTACATAATTAGCAGTTTTCGTAATGATCTTATTTTCATAATGATCTTATCTCTAATAAAGCAGTAATATATCAATCTTTAAAACGAATCCCAATGAACTGATTTGCATTCATATGTTTTTTTAGCATGCAAAAGGCAAAATGTGTTGCCTAAAAAGTAGGTTATATTCTCTCGCTTCTCCCTCTTTCTACAACTATAAAGTTCCCAAAATTATCTTGACTTAAATTCATTTAGTAGTTATTCCTTTTTCTTCCTTTAAAAATTAAGAAAGGTGGTGTATGATAGAATAAAGTTGAAGGAAATTGGCAACAGAATAATTGCCAACGTACAGTTACCAATATAGTCACAATGGATTATAGTATTAATTGACAATTTTTCCAACATATTATCAACAAACTTGTATCAATATAATATCAATAGATTTTTAAATCTTTTTTCTTATAGTGAATTACCAACGAACATGTTTCTAAGGAATACTTTCCAGACATATCTATCAATACACTTTTTTCAGACTGAAATGGACATTTTTCTAATGTTGTGATTCTAGATTATATATATGTTTTATTACTACAGAACGATTTTTCTAAAATTCTAATTATTTTCACCAGTGAGGAAAAGAAATGTTAGGTCAATCTTCTTGATAACTGGTTCTCATTGTCTTTAATAAAATAAATAAATTTCTATTGACATTAATATCATGACTTAAAAATCACAAACAAGTNATTTGTAGTCTAAATAGACTCCCCCAAATACCCAACTTTTTATTTGAGATGTAGGTATTACCCATAGAGAGCGTTCAACTGTGTTAGAACACGGAAGCTTATAAATTTCAATTTATATATGTTGCAACACCAGAATATGTTGAAATAGCGGAAGCACGAAGCAAGAGATATGAACTCTTCGGGGAGCATTTCAGTACCTCTTAAAGACCTTTCATTGATAAATCAATTGTGCACACGTGTATAATTTGGACTTGCAAATCTAGAACTCCATTCTAGCCTAGCCACACCTACACTCAGTTCTACCAACTACTTCTCTGGTCATGTCCCGTGGACTTTACACACTCGAATCCCTCGAGCAAACCAAGTACTTAATCTCTAAGTACTAATAACAAAGTGTGTAAATAAATAATAAAAATCTAAACAGAAACAACTTCAATTCTTCGATGGCGTAAGAACATCGAATTATTTAACAACGAAACAAAATGAAACACAAAGCACTTGAACTCTCAATTGAAGCTTGAATGCTATGCAAATGATAATAATCTCAACAGTCTTCGATTGAACTTCAAGTAGGTTATTTATAATCTCCTTAGACGTGAAGTCTTTTCCAACTCTTTTCGATTTCCTTTCATATTATTAAGGTTGAAACATAGTAAGTGAATATTATCTTGTTCTCTCTCTCCAAAGATTTTCTCTTCATGCACATCCACGCAGAGTCCAATTTTCTACAAAAACATAACTTAATAAGATTATGCAAATCTTTCCAAAATATACATAATATTTACAAAAACTGAAACATATATAGACGTAAATAAATATAGATTTTCCCTTTAAATCCTTTGGCTTGCTAGAACATATCTCCAATATATTATTTTTGAAATTGTTGCCAAAAATAAATCTTTCATTATTTAATAAAATAATTCTTATTTATTACATAAAAAAAAAAATTGTTAGAAAATGTAAGCATTAGTCCCTATTCGCAGGATTGGTATTTTGGTGGAAAATTCGATCCTATATGCCTTTTTTAATAATCTGATTGTACGCACTCAAGTAATTAATATGTGTTGATTCTAACAATTTAAAAAACTTCATGAAAAGTGGTCTCGTTTGGCTTCCCAAAAAATCATGGGATGTTTGAGTTAGGTAGCCCCAAAATGTAACAAAAAATGTAGAATTTTTAATAATTGATATATGTGTATTCAAAAAATAATAATGATCGTTATACTGAGTTAGATACACAAATTAAAAAAAGTCTATATAAACAGTTAAATTCTATGAAAAAGTTATTACATGTATAAAAAAANTATGTAAAAAAAAAAAAAACATGTAAACCATAGCCTTATATTACATGTATAAAAAAAGTCTATGTAAACCAACAAATTAAATAGTTATTTAACAAATCCTAATCCTAATCATATCATGATTAAGATACACAAAATTAGGACATCTCGAATCATAAATCTCACCGCATGCACGCATGATTACAAACTGAAATCACGTTCCCATGTTCCTAATTCACTTTTTCAATAACACATGGCAAACAAAGTCCAAATTAGTCAACTCTTTATTGTTATTTTATTTTGATGAAGATAATTAAAAAGTTGATCATGCAAAGTCATAGTTCAACTAGAAATAAGAGGAAAATTACGAATATTCATGTGACGATGCACGGGATTATAGTCTATAGTCAAATGCTTTGTTATCAACATAATCATGCATTTAGAAAGTGATTATTATTAGCTATTTATCTGATAATGGCGCAGGTGCGTGATATCATATGGGATCAGATTGGATAACCAAAATTCAATGGTCTCTCCACTATTTATTTGACTTTAAGCAAAAGCCTATCTCCTAATCCTTTTTTCTTTATGTAATTAATTTGTGTTATGAGTTAGCATGCTGAAGTAATCAGTCCAAAAGTAGGATGAAGTGATAAATTATTTAATCTTGTTTAGTGCTTGTTTATAATTTTTTTTTTTCAATAAATTGAATTACAATTCAAATTTAACTCAATTTTAACTCAACTCAACTATTCTTAATTTTATCAATATAATTAAATAATATCAATCAATCATTCTTACACATCACAATAATTTTTAATTCACTATTCATTCACTTATATAATTTTAATTATTCGTCACTTTTAATAATTTTTTTCATACTTTTACATCAAATCAACTTTAATTATTTTAAAAAAATTATTATAATGTAAATTTAAAATCTCACTAAAATCTAACTCAACTAATTTTTTTAAAATTAAACACGGTTAACCATAAAATCAATAAAAAAATCTCTAAACAAGCATTTAGGTTGTTTCTTATGCAAGTGATTACCATATTTTTTTATACGATATTTAATACTCTAACATTTGGTGTGATTTTTTATTTTATAATAAAAATGATTTTTATATTATATCATACTTTATTTACATTAATATTAAAATAAGATATTTTATATCATTAAACAAAATATGGTTGTTCAATTAGATCTGTCTAACATGAGATTTAGATCTCCTTTTGATGTTAGCAAATTGATATAAAAATAACATATTGAACTTCATTTGAATGTTTTGCCTATCAAATTTACTAATTAATTTAAGATTTAAAGCTCATTTGATTTTTTCTTTTTACATAAAACGCTACATTATGAAAAATGTCAATATAATAGTGTTTATGAGTTGATAGAATTAATAAAACAGAACAACAATATAATCTTTCCACTATTTACATAACACACATCTATATATATATAATTGCTAGCTAATCCCATTTAATAATACATTTAATAAAAATATTTTCACTTTCCCTCCAAAAGGAGTTACATTTTTTTTTAATTAATTACTCATTAATCTCACATTTAAGAAGGTTTTTTATAGTTAAATTTAATTAGTTAATGACTAAATTAAAAAAAAATTATTTTAATTAATCCCACATTTATGTTAAGTACAGTATTATCTTAATATCTTATCAGTTATTCAAAAAAATAGTAACTTTTTTCAATAAATTTTATAAAAATTAGTCAAATGTGCTTATATTCATATAAATCAGAAAAAAAATTAAATCTTAGATATATAAAAAGAACATCGTTGAAATAACTTGAATCCGCGAAGGTAATTCTATACTCATTATCAATTACTTTAAATTTTTTGTTTATAAAATTAATATTATATTTACTCATTTATATTTAGATGGTATTTTTTTATTAAGAAGCAAGGACAATCTCTATCAATCAATAAGAGTCGAGGACAAACAATATAAAGAAGTGTTTCCTATGCTATGACATGATCAATAAGAGTCAAAGACAGTCTCTGTCGCACATCGGCTTACTACTGAAGAGCTCTGCATTTAGTCATGAACAATTATACGTGGCGCTTTTTAGAGTTACGAGTCAGTGGGGTTTGAAGATTTTGATTTGAGCTGAGGGAGATTTTGACGATAGAAAAACCACGACGTTGTTTTATAAAGAAGTGTTTAAGAATATTTATATTTTTTTTCTTAATTTTTTTCAATGAATTTGTTATGACTTTTACTATTGTTTATAATTTTTATTATTTTTTCATGTATCATAAAGTTTTCCGTGCAAATGCACGGGACAAAAACTAGTCTATATCTATATAATTGCTAGCTAAGCAATAAATTTTACCTAATAAATAAAACCTAATAAATTTTACCTATGTGGCAAATCATTAATAAAACCTAATAAATAGAACCTAATAAATTTTATTTACGTGGCATTAATACACCCAATCTCTTTAATAAAAAATATTTCATTATATTTTTTTGGGTTAATTATGACAAAAACTATTATATTTTATGTCAATTGATGAATAATTATATTTTTTATTGAATAATATAATAGTTAATATTAAAATTAGTAATTATATTTTATACTAAATAATATATGAAAGTTACATAAAATTATATTTTACACTAGAATCAATATTTTTGTATATGATGAAGATGTTGTTTATTAATAAATTAATTTTTTTTATGTTATAGTAAAATTTCTTAAAATCATATAAGCAATTGTTATAATAAATATAATATTTTTCAGCTAATTAATTGGTCATGATCACTCAAAATTATAAAAAGTATATATTTATTACGTTTTATGCAATCAATATAGTGATTCGTATACAATCAAATCGTGTGTACTATTTATTTTAACCAATGATCAAATTTTAAAATATAATACTATTATAGAATTTATAATTGTAATATTATATACATAAATATAACTTATAATACTATATGTTTGAAATATAATTCAATTATATAACTTATAATTTTTATATTATATATATAAATATAACTTATAATATTTAATTTTATTTACATCTGTGCAAATGCACAGAGTTGAATACTAGTTGTTATTATGCTCGCCATTCAAATCAATTATTATTACGCTATCAACTAATTAATCTTTTTATGGTTTTTTTTGCTAACAAGTTACGGTTGGCCACTTTACGACATTAAAACCACCTCCAGCTCTGCACCAGATGAGGAGTTTTGCACTGGAGTAGCGAGAAAAACTCCTCCAATGCCGCGCCAGAATCCTGCGCCAGATAAGAGGAATGAACAGTGTTGTGCCATATGTGGCGCAACACTGTAGGTAACGCTACATTTATTTTTTTGTTTTTTTTGTGTATTATTATTGGTATTTTTTTGTATAATGTGTATTAGTAAATGTATTTTTTATCCTAAATAATTTGTGCAATGTATTTTTATGCTAAATAATGTTTTGTTTTTTATTTATTGATGTAATATAATTTTATGTTGTAATTTTTTAATATTATAATGATACCATATGAATAATATTTAACACATTCAAACAAGTTTATTTCATCAAAATTAAATGTTTACAATACACATAAATCATAGAACACAAATGAAAACAACATGATTAAAAATGACTGAAACATAAATAAAATATATTTTATTATTTGAGTAATAAACATTTTTTATAAAATTAAATATACGAATTCATCTGAAATAAAAATAAATAAATAAAACATTTTTATTATTTGAGTAATTAATATTTTATATAAGATTAAATATACATATATACCAATTTATTTGAAATAAAAAATAAATAAAAAAATTATATATTTGATGTAGAGTAAAATGTAGAGACAAGGGTTGGAGATGAATGTTCAATCCTACTCTATAATAGAATAAAGTTCGCCCTAGAGTAGAGATAAGGGCCGGAGATGACCTAAGTATAGGGATAGGGTGAAAGTTTTAATTTCAATGGGAAAACGAAAAACACAAAATTATAGTTTAGAAAATTCGAGGTAGGGAAAAATTATTTTGTTCAAAAGTAAATTGCTAATATTGAACACAGTATAAACATTGATAATAAATTTTTTTATTTTGTAATATTTTGAAAAGTTTTTCATCTGTTTATAAGCTATTTTCTTTCAATTTGCTGGAAAGTATTTGAAATTGTTAAGTGCTTAATACAAATTGTTGTGTATTTTACAAAAAAATACGTACAATAATATTGAAAAAGAATCTTGTACTCTAAATTTAAATACCTTGCCAAAAAACCCATAGGGCAAAACTAGGGTTGTAACCGAACCGAGCGAGTCAAAGTTCAACTCGAGCTCGAGCTCATATTTTGCATTGTCGAGCGACTCAAGATATATGTTGAATTACTAAAATATCCCTTATGTATTACATTAGTATAAAATGTGTGCTTAATGGTAATTTTATTTTTCTACTTCGAGCGACTCAAGATATATGTTGAATTACTAAAATGTCCCTTATGTATTACAATAGTATAAAATATGTGCTTAATGGTAATTTTATTTTTCCACTTAAAAAATTTTCGAGCCGAACTCAAGTATTTTGATTTCGAGTCGAGCTCGAATGATTGTACTTTTTATCGAGTCAAGCTTGAGCCTCATAAATCAAGCTCAAGCTCGAGTTCGAGCAGCTAAAAAAAATATTCTGCTCGATAAGACTAATGTTCGACTCGGCTCATTTGCTTTGGACTTTGGAGCCCTTAAAACAAAATAATTTTTAAACAATAAAATTCAAAATAAAAATGAAATAAACAAAAGTCCAAGGTGGATCCCACTTTGAAATCTGCAGCACAGAGACGGCAGCTTCACTTCTGAGCATCCCCTGCCCAGGTTTTATTTTTAATAAATGCTACGCTATTCCTATCACTTGAACAAATACGGCAATTCATTACTGTTTTTTCACAGTACTACAACAATGGTAATTAATTTGTTGTGCGATTATAGATAATCGAAGTATTGCAAATCTGTAGTTCGAAAAAAAAAAATGGAGAAAAAATATGGTGGGGCTGTGTCGATTTCCCTGCAGAAAGCAACGGCAAAGCAAAGTATTATCTTTCACACCTTTCAAGATTCAATCCATTTTCATTTTTATTCTCTGATGAGCACACAGCAATGGTGATTGCAAGAATCTAGGGTTTCAATCGACGCCATTTTCCTCCAAAGGTATCCACTAAAAGGTCCCTTTATTTCTGAGTTTCTTATTTCATTCGCTTAATTTTTGTTCTTGCTCAGCTCGAAGCTTCTGCTCTGTGTCCTCTACAGCTCTAGGTTTGGTTGTAGCTTGAGTCTGGTTTTGATTTCAAATGGGCTCCAGAAATGAATCTCCTTTTTTCCCCCAATTTGCTCTTTTCTTCTATTGCTGAGCTTCGTTTGATTTTGAATATCGATTAATTATTGTAGCCAAGCTCGTGTCTTTTTGTTGTTTTATTTTTTTATCGGAATGCTTCTTGCCAAAAGTGGTATTTTTCTGTGTTTCGATTTTGAGCTCTTTCCTTCTTTCGATAGTTGAAGATCCATCAAACTAGAGTATACTTGGATTTGCTACCATGTACTGCTGAAAGTTGGGAATTTAGGGTTTTCCATCTGTAACATTACCCTTTTTCTTGCTCTGAAGGAGATTGAATCTATCCCAAAAACCCAATGGAGGAAGTCGAAACGGCAAATTTGTCCGCCATCGAGAGCTGCCACCGCGTAATCTCCATTCTATCCAAACCGCAAGATCAAAACCAGCTCAGAACCCTATCTGACCAAACGGCCCAAGCCGTTCAGAAGTTCAGACGAGTCATCTCCCTTCTCGGCTCCACCTGTGGCCATGCCCGAGTCAGAAAAAGCAAGAAAATCCAAACCCCTTTTCCCCAAAGCATCTTTCTCGAAAACCCGATCAGCAAAACCGAATATCACCACCTAATCCCGAACCCCCTCAGTCTCATTAAGATCAACAATGACCTCTCTCTGAAAACCCCTTCTCTGGACCTCCACCTTTCCCAGCAGAAATCGACTCGTTCGAGCTATCATCATTTCTACAGGCAAAGCAGTAGCAATGGGGGGGTTAGCTTCAATTTTGACGGGTCCACCTGCACCACGCCCGCCATGTCATCCGCCAGGTCGTTCATCTCGTCGTTGAGTATGGAAGGGAGCGTGGCGAATTTCGACAGTAACGGGTTTCGTCTGGTGGGACCCGCACGCTCGGTGGATCACGGCTCGTTCCATCACAAGAGGAGGTGTAGTGTCAAGTGTGGGGGCAACGGTAAATGCCATTGTTCGAAGAAAAGGTTGGTGCTTTTTTGTGCCTGTGTGTGTAGAATGATAGGGTGAATCATAAATGATTAGTGTTATTGGCATTGACTCTGTTTTTTTTTTCTTTTATATATATATATTTGTTGTGTATTTGCTGTGCGCAGGAAGCATAGAGTGAAGAGGTCTATCAAAGTGCCTGCAATAAGTAACAAGTTAGCTGATATACCACCAGACGAGTACTCGTGGAGAAAATATGGTCAGAAACCGATCAAAGGTTCACCTCATCCGAGGTATGGATTGATGTTTTTCCGCTTTTCAACTGATTTTCTTGTTGTGTGTAAGAATTTCTAATTTAATTGAAGTGATTTACCACAGTAGAAGCAAGAAGTGGTGGGAAATTTAGCCAATCGCTTGTGTCTGTAAACAAGTCATGTAATAAAGTATGTTTTGAAACTTGTGGGTAAAAATGAATCGAGTAGCATAATGATAAAAGTTCAATTAAACTTTGCAAATTTAGAAGCAACAAATGGAATTCAAATATCACTAGAATCATAAAGCAAATAGTCACCTTTTCCATATGTTTGCCGAAACATATTTGAGATTCTACGGAGCCGTTACCTTCTCAGAAATAGAAGTTATATTAATACTCTTATCCTTTCCTTCACTGTTGGGATTGAATTTGTGATTTATTCCTTTCAAACAGCTGAGGTTACTATGTTCAATTTGTATACAAAACTGCACTGCCCTTTTTTCTACCGTATCTTTGTTTAGCTCCATGAATTGATTTTTTTCTCGTGAATTTGATTTGTGCAGAGGATATTATAAATGTAGTAGCATGAGAGGCTGCCCTGCGAGGAAGCATGTCGAGAGGTGCTTAGAGGAGCCCTCGATGCTTATCGTCACTTATGAAGGAGAACATAACCATCCAAAATTGGCTTCACAGTCAGCCAACACATGAAAGTTGGTCAAAAGCTTGTATCGAGGATTGTGTCGAGCCTTTGAACCTAAATTTCTTAGACCCTTCGTTCTTAACTGGCTTATGATTTTTCTTGTGTACATACATGTTGCTTGTGTTTATGTCATAAGGGGGTCTTGCTTGTATGTTGGGTTATTGTTATTTTTGAATTTTGGGTTTTCTGGTTTGAAGAATTAAGCCAAGATTTGGGGGCTGTTGATTGTAAGGATAGAATTGCCATTTGTTAGGGTGACTTTTGTTTTTGGAAATTTGGAGTTGTCCACCTATTGTTGTTCTTTTTTTTTTTCCTTTTTTCTTTTCTTTGGACAATTGATTTCTCTATGCAATTTTTTTCTTTCAAATATCTATAGCATATTATGTCAGAATCATATGATGATACAATGAGGAAATGGAGGAAGCCTTTGCACATTGACACATACACTGCAAAAAAAATGTTATATTCCAGCGGGAAATTCTACGATAATATATTCCAATGGTATAATTTCCGTTGGAATCATTACATCGGAAAATTCCAACGAAAATATTCCATTGGGATGAATTTTCCATTGAAATTTTAGATGGAATTTGATGATTCCGACGGTTTTTTACCATAGGAATTTTTGTTGGAATTTTTATTTCCACCTCCGTTGAAAAATCTACCGTTGGAATCTTCAAAATCCAACAGAAATTTCAATGGAAAACTCATTCCAACGGAATATTTTTGTTGGAATTTCTGTTGGAATTACACTAAAATATATTTGTATTGGAACTTTCCGTTGGAATTTGATTATTTTGTTGTAGTGACAGGACAAGCACAATGAAATTACGAGAACAAGCACCATGAAATTACGACAAGAAGCACTTACACATTAAAATTATGAAACACATTAAGTTATAGTTAAACTAAAAAAGGTTTGAATTTCTTTACCAAAAAAAAAAGGTTTGAATTTACATATAAAAGTGATTATTTATTTATAACAGAAGTACTAAACATCTTTTTCTGTCACATGTGCCTCCAATTAGGCGCTTTCGGCAGTTTTTGAATCTGTAGCTTGGGCCGTGGCTCGGTCTGCATTGGTGGTTGGCCGTGAGTGTCGCAGTCGTGTTTTGTTCATAGTGGCTTGTTGGTTGAAGGAAGAGTTTTAGTCTAGCTATTGTGTGTTTTGTGTTTGTGCGTTGTATGTTAAACTTCTTTGTTTGTGTTATTTTTTCGTTTGGGAGCGTTTATTTTCTCGTGGGAAGACTTTTTCTCCAATGTTTGAGTATGTTTGTAGGTGTTAGTTGGTGGGTGTGTTTTTCAGTTTCGTTCTAGTATAAGTTTTAGATGATCTTTGAATATGACTTTTCATTAGATTCGGCTCTTTAGCTGCTTTATTCAGTTGTGCTGATTTTTAGTTGTACTTTTGTGTTCTATGTTCTATCTATAAAAGTTATATTGTTCGGAAAAAAAAAAAGAAAAAAAAAAAATTGGATGGTCCGTTTTGCCCATCAGTCAGTGATGATGTCACCATTTTGGGAAAATACTTGTCAAAGCAAAATTACGCAACTAGCAAGTATCATGTGGTCAAAGCAAAAAATGATAATGTGGGATAATTCGAATACAACAAATGAGAAATTAATAGTGTTAACCTTTTTGTTTTTTTCAAGTAGTCTATTATTTACATGTAAATACTATTCTTCAAGTAATTTTGCTTTTTTTCAAAGCTTTCAAACTTAGATGATAGGCCAGCATTCCAGAGACTAGTAAGTTATTAATCATGAGTTTAAGAAAACAACTGGTTTTCTTTGTGATATTTTTCAATAAAAAAATGTACTTTCAACTCAAAATTTATACGTAAAATTTCTACAACATAAACAAAAAGATAATATTCAATGCTATTAGATTACACTTTATTGTTCGAAAGTACGATTGTTCAACGATTAAGCGGTCCAACAACAACATTTGTCTTAAGAAAATAAAGTCGTCGAGCAAATATTAGTTGTTCGATGGTGAATAAATAGATTCAACAAATGATAACTTGTAATTCGAGCAACAAGTGCAAAATCCATTAGCATTTGATTGGTTCGTCCGACCTAATTGGTGAATACACTGCAATCAACAAATTTTTTACCGTTGGATCAACACACACGTATAAAAATGAATGTCGATTTATCGAATGATAAAATATCTTGCAATTGTAATAGATTAAAATCACCCATCTAATATATATTCCTGCATTAAATTGGCGTTGAAGAGCAGCTAGGAGCAGTATAAATATGGTGCAATGTAAATATTAAATAGTTTTTATGTGGTATGAAAATAGTACAATGATAAATGATAGTATGAATATATGATTGGATAGGTAGTAAAATTTATAGATAAATGTATAATAATTAAAAATTTCTTGATTTTATTGATAATGTGATTATGTGAGTGGCAAGGAGGAATAAGAACGAAATAGATGGATAGTCTATGTTTTTATCATTGTTTTAAATAGNAGCTTCTTTTCCAAAAAAACGCGACGTAACCTTATATATTTAGCGTTTTTCCCGAAAAACTTACGCGAAATGTTAAAATGACACGTTTTTTACGTTATTTTACGCTATTGTACGCTACATTCCGCAATATTTCTGCAACGACATTTGAACAACAAAATATTCAAAAACTCGTATTTTTTAGGGATCAGAGTCATATTTACAAATGACAACTAAGAACTAAAAATTTTGATAATGATTTCAAATTAAAAGTTTGAAAATGCAACGTTCTAAGTTCAATAGTGCAATATTTATCGGTCCATTTTTGTTATATCATTTTATTTTTCGATATTTGAAATTTAAATAAATAATAAAAAATTCATATCTAATGGTTAGAATTAAGTTGTAGTTAAATAAAAAAATAATAATAATTAAAATGCATATACTTAAATTATACTATCACTTACCTCATTATATTTTTGTTGTTTGTTTTTACTTTTCAGTATATTCGATTTTTTAGTTAAATATTTATATTATGATATTTACATTAAACATTTATGAGAAAAATAATTCTTAGATGTTACTTTTGAAGTCATTCAAATATTATGATAAATTTTGTAATCAACCATCCAGTTGTATTATATGCAAATATATTGTAATATTTCTATATAAAAAAACAATTTTACCCAAATAGCTTACGCAACACGCAACGCTATTTACGCTACACAGCATAAAGGTCATAACGCGACGCATTACACTATATGCGTTTAGAAACACTAGTTTTTATTGATAGACACTGTTTTGTAACCCGGACCGGCCCGGCGGGTCGACCCGGAGCTGGAACCGGTCCGGATGGAGTATTTGGACCGGACAACCAAGGACACGGTCAAAACCCGGCCGATCCGGCCGAGACCCGGTCGACCCGGGGCATTGACCCGGCCGGGTCAACCTGGTTGACCCGGTCCGTATATATTTTTTATATATTTTTTTATTTTTTTTATTTTTTAAAAATAAAACTATGTATATATGTTTTTATGGTAAATATTTATCATGAGATACATATTATTAACACTTTAATATACAAATTTTATACACAAAACATTTAATTTGTTACTTTTATGTATATTTATATAACAAAAATACTATTTATATAATTTTAAAAATTTTAAAATTAATTATCCGGTTCATCAATTGACCCGGTGACCCGACGGTTGAACCGGTGATCCGGTGACCCGAGGACCTGCCCGGGTCGATCACCGGGCCGGGTTTAAAAACTATGTTGGTAGATGATATATGAGTTGGAAATTATTTTTTTATTACACTGTCATTCTATCTAAGTGAGGCCGACGACAACTATCACGATTACCACAATAAAAAAAAATGATGAAAAGGTATAATTTATCATTGTAGAAACTCATTTACTATCCACCNTCATCCCAACCAGTCCTATAATATTTTCTTGCTAAAATGTAATATGATTTCATGAACATTCATAATTTTTCAATTTCTTGTATATCTTGACCATACAATTTTTCTAAAAAATAACGTGTATGGTCAACATTCAGGAGAGGTTAGAAATCATAACTGTGGAGAGAGAGAGAGAGAGAAAGGTCTCGAGGCAAGAAAATCCCATTATGATTTGTAGACTGGTCAATAATTATAATAATTATAAATTAGAAATAATTATAATAATTATAATAACAATTATAAATTATAATAATAATAAGTTGAATAAATTGTAATCAATTATAAATTATAAAAATATTAATAATAAGAATTATAATTATAATAAAACTAATAATTATAATTAATAATAATTATAATAATTGTAATTAATTATAATAATAAAAATAATTATAATTTCTTATAATTTTAATTATAATAATTATAATTAATTATAAGAAAAATAATTATAATTAATTATAATTTCTTATAATTTTAATTATTGTAATTAATTATAATAATTATAATTTTATAATAATAATTATACATTAGAATTAATTATAATAATAATAATAATAATCTTATAATAATTATAATAACAATTATAAATTATAATAACAATAATTATTAAAATAAAAATGAATTATAATCTATTTTAATAGTTATTACAATAATTATTACATATGGAAAAATTTTAATAATTATATTTCTGATTCAGAGTGTTAGCAGACCTGGACAATCTTATGCCAGGGACGACGACGAGGCGTTCGATGACTATTATGATGGTTCTGGCACCCGACACACTAGAAGTCGGGGTGTCAATGTGTCCGTTCGTCGAGACAGATAGGCGATGATCGATGAGGATCGGAGGGTACAAATTCTTCAAGCTAGGTAGAGTTCGAGACCCCCCGCATCAGTACGAGATGGTCCGCATAGATATCATTTTGAGGGCCAGCCAGACAGTTCGCGACTCCCCCGAGTCATACTGTACGACGTGCATGAATATTATTATCCTGGCCAGGAAGACAGTTCGATGCCTCCGGCACCAGGACCGTACGATCAGCGGGGATATGCTTTTTCCCGCCATGCAGGGAAGTTGATACCCCGCGCACGCGCACCATTACCTTATGGTCAGCAGGGGTATCTTGATGAGTCGTACGGCGAGAGGGAGCAGGGTCTAGAGGAGTATGACGAGGACAACTCTTCGGATGATCAGGACCACGCACAGCCTATGGGTCCTAGCCACCCTATTCCTCCTGTACAGCCTGTTCGTCCGATACAGCCTGTTTCCAAAATGTGTCACCTGGCTGGTCCAAGCTTTCACAAACTTCTCCTTGTGCCCTAACATGTGTTCTCCACATACTGTACCAGCCGTGGAGACTTCGAGTATTTTGTGCGCATCTCGACAACGGCATCGTTGTAGTCATCGAATGTACTGGCCTCCGCAATCGCCTTCCACGTACTGTGCGTGAAAATCTGCGAGAATTTTTTACTCTTCCCAATGAGTTTGTGGGCTTTGTCTTCCACATCCTTGTTGATGTGCCACATGTAGAGTAAGTGGACTGATTCGTGAAAATGCCTTTGAATAAGAGTGATTAAACCCAACTCTCTGTCACTGACAACCACCACATTAGGATATACGTCTTGGCCTATCAAAACTCTCAACTTATATAGAACCCAGTCGTAACTGGCTTCTTTCTTGTCCCTGATGAGCACATACGCAATTAGGAAGTTCTGGTTGCACGGCGTCATCCCAATCATCTCGACCAACGGCATCTTGTACTTGTGCAAATGAGACCAAGAAAACAAAAAATATAATCACATAAAACTTAACTTAATCAAACACACTATTTAAGATTCATACTAATAAAGTATTTGTAAAGTAACATACCTTTTGGTTTTGTACGTGGAATCTATGCCGACATACCAGTGATATGTCTGAAATTGATTGACCGATGCAGGATAGGCCATGAATATATGCGTCAACGCTTTCATGTTCGGATCGGATTATGCAAAAACTGTATACTTGCTGCTCATGGCCAAATGCATAAGCTGGAAAGGAACGTCTCTACCCTTGAAACTCTCTTTCCGCAGCTTATCTCTAAAGTTATATACATGTCACCGATTAACGTTAATTATAATGATTATTATAATTTAAAACAAAAAAATTATTATATTAATAAATAAAAAAGTATATTAATTAATTTATTTCATAAAAAAATTATTAACTATCATAATAATAATACATTAGTAAATATAATAAAATTTATTAATTATTACAATAACTTTTAGATATTAAAAAATTACTAATTATCATAATTAACTTCAAAAAATTAATTAAAACATATATTACAAGATATAAACATATATACCTGTCGCACATGAACGTTGTCTCCCAGGTTCTTCTCCTTCAGCGCGACCATAATTTTTGTCGGGGCCACCTGAACGCACTACAAGAAATATGGGAAAACGTGACGATAAAATTCGTCATATAAACCTTATTTTTTGTCACAATAGTGATTTTGTGACGAAATTTAATCGTCACAGAGATCGTCACCGTAGCCGCGTCATGATAGGTCTAAATGACAAATATCGGACTTGTCACCAAATGCTTAGCTTGTTGTGACGAAATTATGCATTGTCATTATATGTAGTTCTTTTTTGTGACAATAATATTGTCACTATAATTACTAAATTTTTGTCATCTAAATGGTCAATTCGTCATGAAAACTCAATTTGTAAATGACGAATTAACATTTTTGTCATATGAACATTATGTTTTAACGACGAACTTAATTATACGATCGGATTCATGATATTTTAATGACGATTTATTTGTGGTATTTCTACAAAAAAAATTGTCATATATAACATAATTCGTCACGTAAGATTTGTTTTATAACCACAAAATATTTGTCATCACTAGCCCAAAATGTATATGACGATAAAAAAAGTGTCACAAAAAATTAGAATTAATGACAAATTTTTTTTTGTCTCCAATTGGTATAAAGGTGACGAATTATTTTGTCGGGAATTAAACTTCTTTTATTACAAAGAAAAAACATTGTCATTAAAAGCTTGTACTATAATGACAAGTTGAATTGTCGTAAGAAGAGACAATTTGTGACAATAATATATCGTCATCTAATAAATTGAGATGGTGACAAATTCACAACCAATTTATCACAGTTAAATGTCATCAAAAAAGAATATTTTCAGTGACCAATTATAGTTTGTCCCTATTAGATATGGTTACAATGATGATAATTGTCATTATTTCTCAAATACAGTGACAACTAGATTTGTCTTGATAAGGCTTTATGTTGTGACAAACATTATCGTCATTAAATATAATTATCAATTGTCACATCTATCATATTTAGCCCATTTAATTGAAATAAAATGTAGTAATACATAACCATAAAACATAAAGCAAATATTTTCAATCTCATAATATTCCAAACACAATATAAATAGAAGCATTCTGAATATAATAAAATTATATCTTAACAAAACATATATAATAAAATATCCATTGAAATAGAAACTGGTAGGGATGTAAAAACAATAGTCTGATTTAGAACTTAAAGAAACAAAGCATTCCCGAAAAACAATAGTCTGATTTAGAACTTAGAGAAAGAAACAAAGCATTCCCTTTCGAGCTGGTTGTCTTTCTTCTATTTGTGCACCTCGAAAAACTAATCTGATTCGTCTTGTTGCTAAATCCATTCAGTCATAGATGAAAATCGGCACCTGCTTGTTTAAAGGTTCGTAGATCAATGTACATACATATTTAGAAAATGCAAAAAAGTGGTCGAATGAAGTAGATTCTGACGTAAGTAAAATAGAACGTAGTACTTACATGAAGCTTTCTTAGCTCATAGACTAGTCCCGCTGGCAGCCATGGAAGCCATAATCTTTGCAATATCTGCACCTTGGTGACTCAATTGGTCTTTCAAATTACTGACTTGTTCTTTAAGCTCAATCACTTCAGATTCTGATTTTTGCAACTTTTCATGCGTATCTTGAAGCTCCTTCTCCTTCTGGCTATTCAGATCATATGATGAACGTCTACTTGGAGGCCTTGGGCCGTAACCATAGCCTTTTATATAACCAGATCCATGGCCAAGAACCTCAAGAAGAATATCTTGTTCGCTCTTCTCAACACCTTGTTCTGTATATTTTTCTCTCCGTGCAATCATCAAGTCCTATAGAACAAAACTAGTACATAAATGCACAATTAAATCAAATTCACTTGCAAGACTATATTAGCAAAATGTGCCTGCAACACACCCAATTCTCTTCTGCTTCTTTACTTGACCAGCCACCTTTGTCTGTATAATGCGTACGCTTATAGAGTTCAAGCATATCACAAGGTCCTCCGTTCAACTCCTTCTGAGACTAAAAAAATTTGAATGATTAAATTGGTTAACTATTCTAAATTCGCAAAGAAACATAGTAAAATTATAACCAAAAGAACAACCTGAACAGAACAAAATGATCTCATGATACTAATCTATTATTATATTATCACATAAAGATACATTTGATACAAGTGGATATATTCATCAATTTTATATGCACAGAATTTTGAACAAGTAGTATGACCAGCTATTGTGTATTAATACGTTGATGTTGTAGAAGAGGACAAATGTCTGCACTATTTTACTGATATATTCTATTTCACATAATTTACATATCTTGTTACTATAATTGTTCAAAACTACAAGTTTAGAAGATCATTTAATAGAACTTACTATTTCGTGTTGAAGAAAAGTAAAAGGTGTTCGGCCAGAAATATGTGGAGCCCGCATTTGATGTCGATTTACAGCATTAACCGAACTTTGGTGTTGTTAAAACAAGAATATCGATATTACTCTACTAACAAAAAATATAAATTATTAACTAATTAGTTATGTAAATATAAGATGAATTAAAAGAATATTACCTTGAATTTAGGTGAGGCGAAATGCTCGCACAATTCTTCCCAGTTTTGTTTATTCGCACAAAAAGATGGCTTGTTATTCTTAGCTTCTTCAAGGGATGAATATTTCTTGTAATGTTGATGGAGCCTATAGCGTTTTTGGCGTGTACTAGATTGCAGTCTATCAATCACGCATCGTTTCACTCCCGTATCTTCCAAGTTAACATCCATGTGGATCTACACATTTCGAAACTCAAATTATTTGAAGTAATATTAAAAAGCATACATGAAACAATTAAAGAGTACTTGATTCCTACCTTTATATGGTCAATGCCAGGTTCAAGACCTTTTTCATCCACGTCTTTCCACTTTTTTGGCACCGGAAGGACATCTCGAGTTACTACACCAATTTGACTCGAGAACTTTGCTGACTCCACTCTATTTTTAGGTCTTCCTATCATTGGGTCCACAGTTATTTTCATTTTTTTCCCTGAAGCCTCAAATGTCTTTATAATGCTCTTGCCCATGGTTTGTCCACGTTTTTTCTTACTGGAGCAACTTGAAGCTGCAAATTAACCACTCAATAAGTGTAATAGTTTAGATGCAACTCAACCTTGATATTTTCTTTTTTTGACAAGTATTAAGAGGCATTAGTCTTTCAGTACAACTTTTAAAGTTTTTATCATAAATAATGGAGTTGTCTGCTTTTTAGATACTTGGATGTAGATAATGTATACAATAAAATCTAACAATCCCCGTACAAATATCTCAAATATCTCACATGGTGAATAGCAATATCTATTTCCCATCATCAACGAAACAAGACCACTCTAATTAACTAATCTAATTAACTAGTATCAGCCAGACTTCAAAACAAACAAAAGGGTAAGCAAAGGTCAGTATACCTTGAGGTAATGGAGGATTCAGAGTTCCTTCAGTTGAAGGAGTATCTAGAGAGCTGCTCTCATTCTGTTGAGTTTGAGGAGATTGAGTTGATGAAACGACATGCGTCGTGTTGTCACCCTCCAACGTGTGAGTCGTTATAGTAGTTTCACCTCCTATAGATGAATCATTATTTGCTTTACCTGTTTCCAATCCCTCATTTGCCTTCTCCGGTCCCACATTTGTCTTCTCAAATTGTCGCGTGATACTTCTGCGAGGTATCGAATCTGCTAAAGTATTTGTCATGGTCAAGTGACTTAGGAGACTTTGTCGAGAGTTGTTTGGTATGTATTTCTTGGAATTCCGAACTGATCCAGGTGCCATCTGAAACATTTATGAGAAAAAAAAAAAAAAAAAAAAAAAAA
>BKCP01011626.1:669966-687575 GCA_008636005.1 Striga asiatica | reverse complement strand
AAAAAAAAAAGCATCTGAATGAATAAATATCATAACTAATCCAGCATCTGTCATTAAATTTCATAAACCACTTCAGCAAAAGGAAAATCATATGATAGATAATCCTGAGCACTTCAGTCAACTAAATATATAAATACACCAGTTAATTATACATACGCACTGAATTTTAAATGTTTACGAGCCTTCCTGAACACAAGCACAAATGCACATAGTTTCACATCAACCACCAATATACCTAAAGGATGTTATATAACAATATATTACCAACGAAGAACATGTCTACAGCATGTAACCTAATATAAATTTGGAACCATAAATCAATTGAAGAACATTAACTTCAGCAACTTCCATGTACTATTCGAATGGAACCAGAATTCAATTGAAAAATATTTACTTAGAAACAATTCTTTCTACTATATGCATGAAACAACTTACAAAAAATCAAAAGGATCCCTACAGAAAATTTAATTATAATTCAACTGATATTTCATTGCCAGAAGGATCAACTTTGAACAATGTAAATTACTTACTTCAACCCAAATGTTTCAGTACTATCAGTAAATTGACAAGGACGATACATTTTTTAAGCACATAGAATACTTTTAAACACAGCTACACCAACAGAGACCTAATAGGTACACCTGAGAGCATCAATCAACAATGTGTATATGGAAATTTTGGTTAAATCACAGTAAAAAACCACCAAGTCTCATGCGAACCTGCGCTGTGAACCGAAAGATGACTGATAAAACCTTTTAAAACCCATTAACCAGGAACAACTAAAATAACATGAAATAAAACTCACGTAATAGTTATTCCATATCCAAATTAAAGTTAGAAAACCACAGGCATAAAACAAAAAAAACTTAGATGACAAGCCTGAAGAACCAGTCATGAATAAAATAACTTGAAATGAAACTCATGTAATAGAAGTTCCATATCCAAATTTTTTACAAAAAAACAAGCATAAACAAAAAAAGTTAACAACAAATCTGAAAATCCTTTTGGTAAAAATTACTTTAATATATTCAATTGAAAACATAAAAAAAGAACACATTACTTGTTATTTCTTCCTCCAAGCAGATTGGTGAAACAGAGAAGAAATGTGAAACAGAGAAGAAACCAAGAAAACAAGTGATATCTTTTGATTATTGTTAACCTAATATTTGACTTATATGAGTGAGAGGAAGAAGAGATAAACTAGGAGAAGATACGGTAACAATGAATTCATTGTATATCTACCTTAATTAGATAAGAGTATACCAAAATAAAACTAAAGTGTTGAGCGCCAAAACAAAATTACTTGCCGCAAAATTTTTAGCTAAAATGACTTCAGAATTTCAAACAAATTTAGTAAAATCAACAATACAAGAAATTTACACTTTTTTTCATAGGGTTGGATTCGGTTTCATATAGAAATAGAAATTACTGATTAAAAGGGAAAAAACACAAACTCTGTCCATTTCAATTTCTAACAGTAATCAGCACAAGGAAACACACATAAGAAACCATATAATCTGAAAAATTAATAAGCCTCTGAGCTATTAATCATTTATCCCCAATGAGTAACAAGCACAAAACAATGGTGGAGCACATTCAGTTTACCTGGAGCGAGAGACATCATAGATCTGTCCCTTTGATGGCCATGAGCAGCGGATTTACCAGGTCCGACCTATCATAAGCCCTCAGGTCTTCCTCGGCAATGTCGCCCATCTGAACCGGCTCGCGGTCCACGAAGTCCTTGGCCCTCTTGACAGCCGAAGGGTCACTTGCTGCTACGAACATGCAGCAGACCGCCTTGTAGGTGACGAACATCGACGCCACTATGGTGAAGAAGACCGCCAGCGACAACTCCGTGTAGTGGCTGTTCGAACCCGTCACGCCCTCAATGCTCCGTTGATGATGAAGTTCCAACAGTTGGGGTTTGGGCTTTGGGGATGTAATGAATATGATGTTTGAGCTATGGGGATATAATGAATATGGGCTGGGCTTTCATGAAATTTAAAAATTTACCAAGTCCAACTAAATTTCGGTCCAGTTCGGTTATACGAAGCTATAAAAAATCTTAAACCGTAACCGAAACATTATTGTTATCGATATTCAATTACCATAAAATTGGTTCAATTCTGTTTGATATTTTTAAGCGTCAGTTCGATTCGATTCGTTATTTTTAAGCGTCGATTCAGTTATGTTTTCAGTTTTTTGGTAAAAAAAATGTCACCCCTAATTTTTTCTATAGCACATCACTATCTATATAAGAGGGCTGAGCATGGGACTCGAAAAATTCCGAACGGCTCCGAACCAAACCAAAATCACTCCGAACCAAAAAATAATCGTTCCGAAAAGGCATATAAAATTAAAACTAGGTAGTCATTCGAAAAAATTAAAAAATAACTAAAAAAACTCTGGAGATCCGAACCGAAACAAACCAATCGAACCGTTGTGATAGTTTCGAATAACGAACCGAATCGAAAAATAAAAATCTCTGAACAGAACCGTCCCAATTTTTTAGTAAATATACTTTAAAACTTATAATTTTTAATTATACCTACTTTTATAAGACTTTATTTTTATTTTATTTTTTGACATTTTTTGTATCTATTCATGAAATATACACGAGTTATATAATTAAAATAGTAACTATATAAAACAATAGAACAATTATGAATATAATATTTTAAAAAACCTTTAAATAATTATTGATAAACAAGTCAAACTCGAGTTCGTTTAAAACTAGTTTGGTTAACGAGACAATCTCGGCTCAGCTGGATAAGACTCGAAAGATATAATTTTATATAGTTCAACTTATTAAAGCTTGAGATCGACTCGTTAAGGCTCAAACTCGGCTCGTTATTAGAGATAAACGAGCCAAGCTCGAGCTCGATTCTGAGCTCGTTAAGGGCTCGAGTTCGAGCAGTTTAAGCTCGAGCTCTGCTCGACTTGTTTACAGGCCTATCTTGGCTCGAACTATATTGGTTAAAATACAATGATTTAAAAAAAATATTATATAATTATAATCATTATATTAGTTTTACATAACTATTATTTAATTTATTTTATAATTAGTATTGTATAAAACGTAAAATTTGTTTTTATTACATTTAAAAAATAAATGAAATATATATATAAAATTATACGGCCTAGGCGGCGCCTGGGCCGCCTAGGTCTCCTAAACTGCCTAATCAGTCTAGGTGTGACTAACTTCGCAACCGCCTGGACCACCTAGCCACTTAGATGCCACCTAATTGCTCGAGGTCTAGAAGGGCAGTCTGTATAAGAATCAGGGTACCCGGACTTAACCCGACTTTTAGTATAGTGGTGTTAAATACACGATTGTAAAATATTGACAAATGTGATTTAACATTTATGAAAAATACATAAAATTAAAATAAAATGTTAAATATAATAAGTAAACATGTAGGGTTGTCAAATCGAACGTTTGCGAACAAAAGCTCGTCCGAGTTCGATAACAGTTCGTTCGTTAAGTAATCGATCCGAGCTCAAACATACAATTATGCTCGTTTGGTTATCGGAGGAACACAAGCATGTTCGCGAACTTAACGAGCTTTCGCGAAGAAGGCTGTATTTGATAAATATTTATATTATATATAAGAAATTATTGAGTACTTTATATGGTATTGAGATAAAAAAAATAACCTACTACTTCCAAACAAAGACCTCAATCTCCAAAATCCCCATTCCCGACTCTCAGCCGTCGTGTCTTCACCCTCTCCGCTGTCGGCTCTTCATCCTCTCTCCCGTTCGTCAGTCATCGGCATCTTCGCCTCTTCTCAAGCTCCAAACAAAGATCCCAATCCCCAAAATCCCAATTCCCTGCTCTTCGCCGCCGTGTCTTCAGCCTCTCTGCCGTCGGCACTTCAGCCTCTCCGCCGTCGGCTCTTCAGCATCTCCGCCGTCGGCTCTTTAGCCTCTCTGCTGCTCCTCGCCTCCTCGGCCTATCCGCTGCTTCTGAGTCATCGACCTCTCCACCGCTCCTCAGCCTCCCCGACCCATCCCCGAATACTTTACCCTTCGTTTCTTATCGCAAGACATATCTCAAATTGTAAGTTTCTTCAAACTGTGTATATCGATTTTGTACCTGCGTATCTATACCATCTTTAATTCTTGATTGTGGCTATATCTATACATGTTTTATCTACCTGTGTATATCTATACATGTTCTATATCGACCTGTGTATATCTATACATGTTTTATAGCTTTTTTCCCTTTCATCTTTTTCCCCCGTTTCATGCTCTATCAGTTTGTATCATTTATCCAGATTATGAATTAATTGAGGATTAATTGAGTTAATTAAGTCTCATCAATAATTTAAGTTGACATACAATTTCTGTTGATGGAGATTATGAAGAACATAATTATGTGTTGGATTGTTTGTTCTTCATAATTGTCTTATCATGAATTGTTTGTTCTTCATAATTGTTAGATTAATTTAGTCTTATCATGAATAGTTTTTTCTTCATAATTGTCGGATTTAACATAATTGCGTGTCTGATTATGGTGTTATTTTTCTTTAATTCTGTCTATCATTTGGTATCGGTATCAATTCTGTTGATGCAACGATAAATGGGCATTTGATATTTTTTACGTTTTAAATTATGAACACAGAATGGACAAGAGTTGGATGCGTGCTATCAAGTGGTCGGACGCTTATATAGACGGGGTAAACACGTTTATGGAATTTGTGGAAGCTCATTTTGGGAGGGATTGTGAAATTCGGTGTCCATGTACAGATTGTTTGAACTTATCTATAAAAGACAAATGACTGTTAAAAATCACATTTTGATGCGCGGGATAGATAAAGGGTACACTATGTGGTTTTATCATGGTGAACCGAGCTCAACTCAGCGAGTGCAAGTTAATGTGGATGATAAACTTCATTGCGGGTCATTGGAACAAAATGATGAAGAATATGAAGATGATGGTGTCGATTTCATGTTGTCTGACCTGGGGGAGCAGTATTGTAGCGCTCCGTTCGATTTATAGAATTTCTCGGAATATTCTATTTATCGAATATTATTTATAAGATTATATTTATCTTATTAGTCGCGGTGTCGACATAAATATAAGGTTGGAATACTCGATCGTTTTATTGAAAAATGTTCATCGTTCGGCGATTTCGGTTTAATCGCGTGAGACGGTTCTAGCCCGTTTATTTATGGATTTTTGGGATTATTATTAGTAGTATTAATTGCGAATGTTGTGATTATTATTGTTATTACCTGATTATCATTATTATATTTTTTATTATTATTGTTATTATTAATGAACATCTAAATATTACTATTTGTCTAGTTGTAATAAAATTTCCGAAATGTGTATTCTTATCTTTATTGTTACTATTATTATTATTTTAAAAATATATATGTGCAATTTATTTATTCCCAGTTTTTATTTGTTATCGTGCATTTAAAACGAGCCCGAGAGACGATTTATTTTCTCGAGCCTCGTGTGAACCGGCCTGGCTACCCGCATTCAAAACCCGCGCTCTTTGGCCCATATGGTTATTCAATGTTAGACCACTCCATTTTTTTTAGTTAAAACCTCTCGGCCCATTTGAATTAGGGCAATTTACATCTCTACTGTATATGTTGCTAAGTAATTGCAAATTTACACATTTGCAAACTTATTTGCACATATACGGTATTAACCTTATGTAATTAGATAAATACTAGATAATTAAATGATGAAATAAAAAAGGTATGTTGTTGTTTTGACATTCCATAACTGATGGCATTTAATTCGGAAGTGTATATACATAAATGTTATGTATGTAATTCATGTTACTCTCTCACCAAGATCCCTTCCGTTGCCTGCTTCTTTTTCAACTGGAACTTCACCTTCGCCGCCGCTGACCCTTTCACCTCTTTTGCCGGCGTCACCTGCACCCCCCACCCTTGACTGCATCTCCGCCCTCTCCCTCGGCACCGGCCTCGCCGGCACCCTCTCCAGGTCCTCCAACGGGCGTTTGATGGCGGAGATTTCGAAAACTCAAGCTTGAATTACGAGAAACTCGAGACTATATTTTATGTATCCTTTATGTATATGTATATCTCGATCTGTCGCTGGCCAGAATTACGAGAAATAGAGTGTATATTTTATGTATCTTTTATGTATATGTATGTCTCGATCTGTCGCTGACCAGAATTACGAGAAACTCGAGTGTATATTTTATGTATCTTTTGTGTATATGTATGTCCCGATTCGTCGTTGGCTTGTATTACGAGAACTTGAGTGTATATTTTATGTATCTTTTATGTATATGTATGTCCCGATTTGTCGATGACTTGAATTACGAGAAACTCGAGTGTATATTTTATGCATCTTTTATGTATATGTGCACAGATTATGAGTGTATATTTTTTTCTTCTTGTGTTAGGGACGAACAATAAAATGGCGATTAGGGTTTTTTATCCTAACTATGATGGTGTTTAATTCATCATTTTGTAAGGTTAACATTGAAATAGAGATACAGATACATTTCTAATTGAAATGTATTAGAAATGGAACAAAAAGATTGATTTGGCTACTGATAAAAATCTTATCCTGAAAAATCTGTTCATTTACCGTAAAAAATTCAAACTTACCAATATTAAAAAAATAAGTCTTCCTTAAATGTAGGCTAAACTGATTGTCAATTTGCTAATCATTGTATGTATGCAAATAAAATATGAGGTTTCGTTAATTTACAATTAATAGGATATGGACTCGTCTCCCAAGTAATTTTCTCTTTGAATTTTAAGCTTGGCCCAAAGGATATTAATTGGCAACCCAAATTGAGCAAAGATCGAGCAGCTTTATCTCCTTCTCCCAATTGCACGACCAGGTCCCAGATTCGGAATTCGTTGCGATATTTCTGTGCAATTCTTCTCGCCCGTTCGTCTCTTAAATCTCGGCCGAGAGAGAGAGTTCACATCAAATCACGATTTCAATTTCGCGATCCCCCTCTGCTCTGTTTCGCGAATCGCCGCCTGAAATTTTGTCGCCATTTTGCCCGCGAGCCCACCGACTGACGTTCAGAGCTCCGATCGTGACCTCAGCTTCACAGCAACCGTGTCGTCCGACCTCGAGCAGCGATCCGCGACCTCCGCTCGCACCGGCCAGCGACCCTTCTTCCGACGACGAGGTTAGCACCAGTCGTTCGACGATTGGAGTGGAGTCCACGGCGGGTCAAAAACCACCAGCGGCGAAGACGAACCACCAGCAGCGAGGAACCCCACATCGTTCAGCGAGCCACATCCCACCGGGGAGGAGTTCCGCCACCTGAAGCTGGAAAAATTTTCAGCAACCAGCACCTCGACTGCCGTCGTTCGTGCGTCCTCATCGTGCGGCCTTTTTCCAGCGAAAGGAATCAGCGAGCAGCAACCCGTCGTCATCTTCCTCTGCTCGTTTTTCCGGCGACCAGCAACTCGCGAGCCCACAATCCACTGTGGGCGAAACCAGACCCACGAGCCGAGGCGAGCCCTTGTTCGTGTCCGTCAGCTGCCACGAGCCGCGAATTCCAGCGAGGTCGAGTCATTCCCGGCAAAGGCGAAGAAGCTACAGTGGAACCAGACCAACTGAGGGTCCGTGTCGCCTCAGCCGAGAGCTGCAACTGAGGGTACGAGCATCGAGAGCTCTCGAGTTGGGCTGAGGTTTAAAAAAAAAAAAAAATCCGTTTCCAACTCCACAATTCGTGTGGATTCGAGTAGCGTGGTAAAAATCTCGAAGCCCCTCTTGTGACTTCGTGGAATTTTTAGATCTGTTTTGTGAATTTGGATATTTTGGACTTCTGTGAGGTGTTGGATCTGTGACATTAATTGGGAATATTTGTGTGAATTGGTGGTATCTGTCTTGAATTGATTTGGGCATTTTTTTTTTTTGTAGCCATGTGGCGTGGTACTATGTATCTGTTGAAGTGAGTTTAAGGATCATTCATTAAGAATCATTAAAAGCATGCTAGAGTCCAGTTAATTCAAAGCAAGAAAAGAGCATGGTCTTGTTGTATTTCACTTGGGTTGTTTGAGATTTGTTGAGGCGATAACATGCAACATTGTAGTGCTGGAATGTGTATTATTCATACTGAATTGGTGTCTAAATTTCAGTGTTAGAAAGCATGCTTGGATTGACTAAGTTGGAATATAAATTGAGTTGATTCATGTGTTATTTTGGAGCCGTGATTCGCTTATTTGCTACGGATTTGGCATGCTGACTTATGTGCATTATTTTCAAAGCATTCATTTCAATTTACAAGGCTTTATAATATGAAGTGTTTAGCATGCTGTAGATGGAGTATTTTGTTGTAATCTTGCGACCTCATTTTGTCATTTGATGAGCTTATTATTATTATTATTATTATTATTATTATTATTATTATTATTATTATTATTATTCTCTTTTATGTAATTGACGTGCTGATTATGCCTACTTCCAAGCCTTATAAACTTTTGATTTGGGAAAATCGAGTCGAGACTAGAGGGTCAACTAGAGAAGTGAAATTTTTATGTGAACTTATCTGCTCATATTTGACTGAATTATGCGCTCTTATCTATGGTATGTGCTTTACATGTTTTTTTTTTGTTAATTTCGCATTTTCAGTCAAACCATAGTAATAAGACTTAATAATAAAAATGTAGGTATGTGAGGAGTCGAGCCCTCGCCCTACCGATTTGTTTGTGTGCCTTTCTACCGAATTACCAGGTGGGTTTTATTTGAAAAGTTTCTATGCATTAATTAATTGTTATTGTTGTGGTATGATCAAAGTATGCATGTGAACCATGTAGCCTTCGATGTGAGCTATATTGGCCGTCGAACGGTTATCCCCGTAGCTATAGAACGTACCCGATGGGTGTCTCCTTTATTTATGTATGGCAGTCAGGGCGTGAGCCTTGGCTGGTGATCCTCGATGTAAGTCCGAAGGAATGTTTCCAGGCATTCGGGGTGGATTTACTCCTACTGTCTGGGCATCGAATGTAAGGCCCGCGGGGGTTTTCGATACGTGTATCAGCAGTGGTCTATTGGTATAGGTGTGCACATGAGAGTTGACTCTGGGAAGGAGATGGGATATTAATTGATTCGTGTTCATACTGCGACCATACCTGTTTTACTTTATGAAATTGAATATTAATTATTGCATAGTGGTGAGCACCTCGATTTCCTATTGTGCTCATCCCCACCTGCTCTTCATGGATGCAGGTTAGTATTTGCGGGCACGACAGAGGGAAGCGAGTGGTGGTCATGTTATCGCTTATTTCCGCTGCTTAAATTACTTATTCTGAATTATGCATTCCTGACTTATGTTGAATAATGGATTATCGATAGGGAGTGTTCTCCCTAGTATTTGTGGGTTTGATGAACTCGGTTTGGGTGTTGACTATTGACGATTATTGAACCCGGTTTGGGTGTTGATTATTTATGATTATTGAACTCGTTGGGAATTGCATATGTGATATTGTTGAAATTGTTTTTGAAAAAGAGTAGCGCTTCAAGTGTTTTGAAATAAATTTTGAAAAATTTATTCCGAATTTCGACAAATAAAAGTGGGGCGTTACAAGTATTATCCAGATACACATGAGAATAATAACAGAAATACAGGTGGTGTTCCTCAATATCTGGAAGCATTGATAGCAGATGCTAAAGCGGAGTTATACCCTGGATGTAAGAAAATCTCCAAGACATCTTTTATTATCCAATTGCTGCACTTAAAAGTTTATAATAAGTTGAGTAATAAAGCTATAGATATGTTATTAAAGTTGATAAAATTATCACTACCTGATGGAGAGACACTTCCAAGTTCTTGTTACGAAGCTAAAAAGTTTGAGACATCTGGGATTAGGATATGAATGCATCCATGCCTGTAAAAATGATTGTGCCTTATTTTGGAATGAGAATAAAAATCTAGAGAATTGTCCTATTTGTGGAGCCTCTAGGTGGAAAGTCAACGATGGTGTAGGAAAGAAGATACCACAAAAGATTTTAAGGTATTTTCCCCTAAAACCTAGACTCCAACGCCTTTTTATGTCTAGGAAAACATAAAAAAAAATGGTGTGGCACAAAGAAAAAAGAACTGATGATGAATATATGAGGCATCCAGCGGACTCACTTGCATGGAAAGACTTCGATAATGAGTTTTCTTGGTTTGCAAAAGATCCTAGGAATGTTAGACTTGCTCTTGCTGCAGATGGTTTTAATCCATTTGGAAACTTAAGTACCACTTATAGCATGTGGCCAGTAATTTTAGCTCCATTGAATCTTCCCCCTTGGGATTGCATGAAACAGTCGTTCTTCATGTTATCTTTGCTAATCCCTGGAAAAACGTCACCTGGCAAAGACATTGACGTCTACCTACAACCATTAATTCAAGAGTTGAAAGAATTATGGGTTGATGGTGCAGAAACCTTTGACGTTTTTCGGAAAGAAACTTTCAATTTACATGCTGTTATATTGTGGACAATCAATGACTTCCCAGCATACGGGGATCTGTCAGGGTGGAGCACGAAAGGTTTTGGCATGTCCTGCTTGCAACAAGCAAACACATTCTTTGAGGTTGCGTAGTAAGATATGTTATATGGGACATCGATGCTACTTACCTAAAGATCATCCTTGGAGGAGAAGTAGAAAGTTCGATGGAAAAAGAAAAGATAGAGAAGCACCTAAATATTTAACTGGGGAAGATGTGTTAGCGCAGTTACAGGGACTACAAAATATAACACCAGGGAAGCATAACTGTAAAAAAAAGAAAGCGGCAACCTGAGGAGTTAAATTGGACTAAACGTAGCATTTTGTTTAGTTTACCTTATTGGAGTAAGTTGAAATTAAGGCACAATTTAGATGTAATGCATATTGAGAAAAATATATGTGAGAGCATATTAGGAACGTTGATGACTATAGAAGGGAAAACAAAAGATACAGTTAAGGCAAGGCAAGATTTGGAGGACATGAATATCCACAAGGAGTTGCACTTAATCAAGATGGGTGATGGAAAGCATGTAATGCCTGCTGCTCGCTATGTCATGAATAAGAAAGAAAGACGTGAGTTTTGTGACTTTCTAAAGTTAGTTAAGTTTCCTGATGGGTATGCTTCCAATATATCTCGTTGTGTCAGTGCGAGCGATCAAAAGATATCCGGATTAAAAAGTCATGATTGCCATATTCTTTTACAACGAATACTTCCAGTTGGGGTTCGTGGTTCTTTGAATAAAGAAGTTTGTGATGTATTGGCTGAGTTAGGTCATTTTTTTCAACGTTTATGCAGTAGGAAGTTGAAAAAAAATGATTTGGAGAAAATGGAAAGTGATATTTGCTTGATATTGTGTAAACTGGAAAAGATATTCCCTCCTGCATTCTTTGACGTCATGGTTCATTTGCCTATCCATTTACCACGCGAGGCATTGATAGGTGGTCCAGTTCAATTTAGATGGATGTATTCGATTGATAGGTAAATCTACGAAACTGTCAAATTCTTATATATTACTTGTATGTGTTTATATTTTTAATAATGTTGATTTATCTTGTAGGTTCTTATGCGACTTGAAGCAGGGTGTAACCAATAAAGCTCATCCAGAAGGATCAATTGCAGAAGCTAACATTGCAAAAGAGTCTTTAACTTTTTGCTCCATGTACTTGAAAGGAATTGAGACTAGATTTAATCGAGATGATAGAAATTGTGATATAATTATTGATGATAGTCTTTCAATCTTCTCTGAAAAATGTCGCCACTTCGGAGCGACAAAACTTGTTGAATTATCAGAAGAAGAATTTAACACATTGCACTGGTTTGTCTTACAGAATTGTGAAGAGGTTCAACCTTATTTTGAGTAAGTGTAAATTATAGTTTAAATATTTGAATATTATTATACAATTTGATTTAAAAATATGAATGTTCATTGCAGGAAGCACAAGCAGGATCTAATGTTGGTTGGATGTGCAAACATAAATCAAGAACATAAAGAACAATTTCCTGCATGGTTCAAACAACATGTAAGGGCATTATCATTTCATATACTTTATTTATTTCATAATATTTTTAAGTTAAATAAAAAATAATGTATCTAAATATAATGGATGTATATAAGTTATTATTAGTTAATTTAAGTATTTGAATATTTTAAATTGTCTTAAATTTAAATAACAATTTTTTTTATATAAATTTTATTATATAAAATATTATATATGTTTACAAATGCTAATAAATTAAATAGCGGTCCAACCGGTTCAATCATTGGTCGAGGACGACTGAACCATTGAACCAATAGCTTGACCGTTTCGATGACCAGTTCGGTTTTCAGAACCTTGATTTTATGAAGAAATATGCGAGTTTCATTTTTTTTTTTATTTCTTTTTTTGCAAAATCATCAATAAATGTAAAAACAAAGAAATGGCGATACTTATTTTATTGAATGGAATTTGTCATGTTAGATAAAAAAGTGACGACACGTGATGTATGCTGATGTATCGTCACAATGCATATTGCAATAATGACTATTTTTAGAAAGCTTCATTTTACATAGAAACAAAATTAACGACATTTATTTTGTTGCATTGCATGTCGTCACAAGATGTATTAGTGTGAAGAATTTATATGTATTGTAATGTATCGTCACAATACAAAATTATATAATGACGATTTTCAAAAGTGTTATTGTAGTTACCAAAAAAACGACGACATGTATTTCGTTGTAGTAAAATTCGTCATAATATGTATTACTATGACGAATTTAGATGTATTGTATTTATCATCACAAGACACAATTATATAATGACGAATTACCCGTAAGCGTCATTTTAAATATCATAAATAACGACGACATTATTTTTGTCGCATTGCATTTCGTCATACTATGTATTACTATGACGAATTTAGATGTATTGTAATGTATCGTCACAATACAAACTTATATTATGACGCTTTATTAAAAAAACGTCATCTTACAAACCATAAACAGCGACAATATTTATTTTGTCACATGGAATTTCGTCATATTTTATATAAATATGACGAATCTCGATGTATTGTCTTGTAAATTATGATTATGTGACGAAAAACAAATTCGATTATGACGCAAGTAGTAGTCGTCGCAGTATACAATGATGTAGTGACAAAATGTCAAATTCAACACCATAAGACAATCAAAGGTGACGATGTTTTTTTCGTCACGCGAATTTCGTCATGATACATGTAGTTTCTTGTAGTGACGTTCGTCATATCACGAACAATATTTTTAGATGAAGCGATGAGGCCACTCAACTGTCGATGACCCTCAAGATACACAACAAAGGAATGGTTATGGTAGCCCTTCTCTTGCTTGCTACATCTACAGATCCTCCAGTATGGCTCGTCTGGCACCTTTTTAACTTTTATCTCAAAATCACAATTGCACTTATTCATTTTTGTCTTTCTGGAATTTCTGCCTTTGCCTCTGTAGCGTTCGCCTCTATGGCACTTCTAAAGCTTGACCGTTTTCTTTTTGTGTTTCGAAATTACTAATAGGAAACCATTCAGCATTGCCTGATATTTTGCAGCTTCAATAGCCTCCTTATCACTATTAAATAATGTACTGGTATCGAAACTGAGACTGTAATCAACATCATCTCCTCCAAAATCTTCCCATGACTCCTGCTATATAGTACAATATTTATATTTTTAAAACATGTTAAATTATAATCTATTCATTCTAATGTATAAGATAATTAATTCTAACATGTAACATAATAATTTGTAACTCGTAACACGATAATATCTGACATCCAATTTATAGCATAATCAAGTCTAACATGTAACACAATAATTTGTAACTCCTAACACGATAATATCTAACGTACAATTTATAACATAACCAAGACTAACATGTAACATAATAATTTGTAACTCGTAACACGAAAATATCTAACGTCCAATTTATAAAATAATCAAATCTAACATGTAACATAATAATTTCTAACTCATAACACGATAATATGTAACGTCCAATTTATAACATAATTATTTCGAATATATAATATAATAATTTATAAAAATATTTAAAAAAAAAAAATTCGTCCGGACTTCTAATAAATACTTAAAAGTAATGTAGCAACTACTTCGTCTAGACTTCCTGATTTGATTTGTTGTATTGTCATTAGAAGATTGATGCATGAAGATTTCATTAGATACATAATTGTTCGAGAAAATAAATGCATATTTTACCTATTTTGCTTGTATACAAACTCATTTTTCTTGTGTTCATCTATAATTCATTTCAAATTTATATTTTCATAGCCAAATGATATTCAATTTCAATTATTTTTGAACAGATAGACTCGCAAACTTACCGATCATCACATCCAACATTCAAAGTATCATCATGTTCCAATCATATCATATAATGCTCGAAAATCACAACACAATTTGTAGAATTTTCCACACCGACCACTCGACTTTCCAAACTCAATATCTCTCGATTCATTCCACATAATTGAGCAAACAAGCATTCGTTAGAAAGCTTACGAAATCCCCAACAAGACGAACTATTATTTCATCACAATCCATAAAATGCAGCTCAACTCATCACCCAATTAATCAAACCAAAAAAAACACACCCAAAGGAAACCATTCAACTCTGTAACATGCACCTCTCAATCCATGCCCCCAATCATCAAAACGTCCACCACCGTTGATTAAAAGCCCATCCAACGGTCAATGTTCAAAACTCATCCTTTTACTCGATCCGTGCCACTTGTCCTTTGACCAATCAGCAATCGTCTTCACAGTAACAGCACTCAATCTCAGCTATTTAAATCCACCCACGTTTTCCGTTACATTTCACCCAAATTCCTAAAAAGAAAAAACAAACAATCTCTAACCCTAATTTCTCTGTGAATTCCTCCATGGCCACCGTTGAAGAGCAAGTTGTCCCGATCGTGCCTGCGGCGGAGCTGCTCGCCGCCGAGGATCCGGCGACCAAGGAAGCACCGGCGCCGGAGGCAAAGGCTAAGAAACTTCCTGCTCAGAAGAAGCGCACCGCTCCCACCCACCCTCCGTACTTCGAGGTATTGATTGATCAAATCGGCGATTAAGTCCGTGATTTTGTACTTTTTTTTTGTTTGGATTTTTTGATTTCGTGAGGTTGGATCTGAAATTTCCAGTGGATTTTGCAGATGATTAAGGATGCGATCGTGACGCTGAAGGACCGAACGGGTTCCAGCCAGCCCGCCATCGCGAAGTTCATTGAGGAGAAACAGAGGAACCTTCCGGCCAATTTCAGGAAGGTCCTGCTCCTCCAGCTGAAGAAGCTCGTGGCCAACGATAAGCTCGTGAAGGTGAAGAACTCCTTCAAGCTTCCGGCCGCTCGCCCGGCCAAGCCATCCTCGCCGGTGAAGAAGAAGAAGCCCGTTTCTAGTTCCGCCCTGAAACCGAATGCTAAAGCTGCCGGCGCGAAGGAGAAGAAGGCAGCTGTTTCCAAGCCCAAACCGAAAGCCAAAACCGCCGCCGCAAAACCCAAGGCTAAGCCGGCTGCAAAGGCCAAGGCCGTGACGAAGAGAAAGGCGCCGGAGAGCAAGAAGGCTGAGAAGAAGCAGCCGTCCAAGGTGGCAAAGACCTCAACTAAGTCAACTCCGAGTAAGAAGGCCGCGGCAGCGACCCCCAAGAAGAAGGCTCCGGCGAAGGCTGTGAAGCCGAAGTCCATCAAGTCGCCTGGGGCGAAGAAGGCTGCCACGAAGAGGGGGAAGAAGTGAAGAAGAGCTAGTTATGGAAAAAGCGATAGTTTGCTTTTGGGATAGTGTTGTGAATAAGCGTGTAGTGTAGAGTCGTGTTTTCTAGTTTTTTCCGTTTTTAGTTTTCGTTTTTTAGCTATGTAGCGTCTGTATGCTAATATCCCCCCTTCAGTGAATGAATAGTTTTTCTAATTTTCAGATGAAATTTTCTAAATTACATGTGTTTAATATTGTGTCCATGCATCTATTTGATTGTGTTCTTAATGACCAACTGTATTTAAGTACTTTTGTGAACTGTGGAGGAATTTACCTTTGGAAAGTTTATCTTGAATTGCTTTTTGGCTGTAAAAATTGATGCAAGTGATTTTGTTTATTGATTGGCACGAGCGTTTTTAGGAAAAAAAAAAAATGATGTGAAATTTGTGCAGATGCAGTTAGAATTGGATAATGTACTTATTTGATTTTCTCATGTTTATTATGTTGATGATTTGTATCTCTATGAACAATTTCCAGACTTCCAATTATTTATTTATTTATTTAAGATAAGGTGTTGAAAGTTGAAACTGTTCCCAAACAAAGAGTGACAATACGAACTTACACATGTGGCCGTTCAACCAAATGGAGACATACGAACTTAAAAAAAATATCGTTTGTCAGATAAATGACCTTTGATAAACCTCAATACGTGTAACAATTTGAAGAAGTCAATAAAAAATAATTTATTTTAGTGGTAATATCACACCGACCTTATTATAAAAACCAGTTATTTTCTCGAGTTTGATTGTTACAATGGATGCAAATCATTCTTTACAGTGTGATTGAATATAGATTTTATTGATTTTTTTCATCATAACTAATTTTAAAAAAATGATAT
Organism: Striga asiatica; assembly: GCA_008636005.1. NCBI lineage: Eukaryota > Viridiplantae > Streptophyta > Magnoliopsida > Lamiales > Orobanchaceae > Striga > Striga asiatica. The sequence continues at coordinate 671,013 of BKCP01011626.1, read as the reverse complement.
GGAGTTTAAGTTTAATTAAAATAATATTTAAAATAAAACAATTAAATTGATTTGATGTAAAAGTATGAGAAAAAAATATTTGGAAGCGATGATTAGTTAAAATTACGTGAGTGAGTGAATAGTGAATTAATGTTGATGTAATATGTAAGAATGATTGGTTGATATTATTTAATTATATTGATAATATTGAGGATAATAACCTTGGATTAAAATTGAGTTAAATTTAAGTTTTAATTGAATTTTCTTTTTGTTAAAATTATATCCAATCACGTCCTTGCTTATTCGGTTGATTTAACTCGAGAGGTGTGTGTGCAGTGTACAAGTCGATTTTTCGTATTTGGATCGACACATTAGTGTGTATAATTTAACGTTGGGTTTTTCCACATTCAGAATGTGTATAATTTTACGTCAAGTTTTCCACATTCAGATCGATACAGAGTCATGCGTATATATGTGTATAATTTAAAGTCGATTTTTTTCACATCTATATATATATAATAAGAATTAACATTTACCATAAATAGTAGTAAGAAAAAGTCAACCACATTTATTATATACTATTTTCAGCAACTTTTACATTTTACATTTTAATTTTAACTCATTATCAAAAAATTGGATGGTTCCTAAATTAATGGGTTTTAAATGCACGTATCATGTTTCAAAAATTATAAATCATTTAAAATCGGAGGGTTCCTAAATTAATGGTTACAAACTTTTCAAAGTTGTAATCTTTATGGCATCTTTTCTTTTTGACTTTTAGTAATAAAATTATTTTAAATATATATATATTCTAATCCAAAAATTCAATCATGTTAAATATATATATATATATTGAACGCTAAAAATATTTTTTAAATTGCATACTCAATTAATTAATCTTAATTTTTTTTTTAAATTACTATGTTTATTTTTTATTAATATGCATAAAATAAAAATAAATAGTTCATCTTTAGATATATAATTTATAATCTTAATATACTATCATTTGGTGTAGACATATGAATCATAAAATATTTTTATTTCATAAAATTAAATATTATATTTAAA
>BKCP01011626.1:644600-662072 GCA_008636005.1 Striga asiatica | reverse complement strand
TTTATTTATGGTATGTAGCAACTGTATTTTCATACTCAAGTCTTAATGTAAGAGCATCTACAATGCATTGAGTTTAGTCTTGTCTATGTGGCATGTAAATAAACCCAAGTCTTGGATGATATGGATAAAATTATGTAAAATTGATAAAATCATTCCAATGCAAAGAGACTAGGTCTATACTTGAGTGTAAAATAGACTTAAGGGTAGACCGAGTCTCTTTTTCTGGCTGCCACATCAGCATGACTCAGTCTACTTTTGTTTGTATTGGAGAATACATTTTTCTAGACTATGTCTATTTCTGAGGTGTCATATAATTTTTTGTGACTGAACCCAAAACATTGTGGATCCTCTAAGAGGAGAAACTTTAGTTATCTTAATTAATACTATCATACTCAATGTAAGAGAAATTTAGAGTGATTTATAAATTAAAAAATTGTTTATGAATGTTAAAATTATTTTAATAAATAAAATATTAAAATTATTAAGAAGAATTATACTTATAAACGACACAACAAAGTTTAGCACTTGGATCACACAATTACACCACAAAGGTGTGTCCAGAGGAACACTCCACTCGCGTTGCTAACTTATGTCAACGAATGTCCTATTTTGCATATGATTGTTCGTTGCGTGCACTCATCTATTATACAAATTATATTAAAATATTATGTACTAATCTTATCATACTAATTTTATATTAAATTATTATTTACCAATTAATAAACAATGCACATATTTATACATTATTGATAATAAATTATTGGAGGATGATGAATAGTTCCATCAAAAACACTATAAAGTTTGCAAAATATATTAGGAAATCCAAAATTTTATTTAAATATTTATGAAGTTTGCAAAATATTTTAGGAAATTAAATTATTTAAAATATTTAAAATTTATTTATCCTTATCATTACTTTATATATTTATAAACATGTCATTTATTAATTTCTTCCTTTTATTTGAATAGACAATCTTGCACGAATCTTATATAAATTATAATATTATGATTCCTAATCTATATATATATATAAATGTTTGATTATTTTTAAATAGTAACTATTTTCCGCCAAAACAATATTGTTTACTAAATATGGAAATAATTTAAACCTTTTATGGTATGTTTTAAAAGTACAATTTAGGTAATTTCGGCTGATTTATTATTGTAATACTAATCACATATATAAGTCTCTAATATCTCAAGATACATTTCCTAAAACAATAACTTTAAGAATAAAGTGTATCATTTGATTTGCGTAATAATATATTTTAAGAAAACTAATAAATATACACAATTAAAAAGAAATAACCTTTTAAGCTATTTAACTTATTTAATTCGAATTATTTATTCTATATTGTGTAATCTTTAGATGAAACAATTATGAATTAAATATATCTTATAATTTATTTCTAAATTGTTTATTTATTATGACTTTTTACACAATAAAAATGCAACTGATGTGAACAGTACTATATGGGAAAATGTTACAAATTGTTAAATATAACTAGGCTACTACATAGACGAATTATTTATTCCATATATTTAAGTATAACTATATAGGCAAATGTTCATAAACAATTCGTAAGTATAACTAGACTGTGATTTCTCTTTAGTGACTTTTTTTTTCTAAATTGTAGACTTTTTCATTCTATAGTTATACTTAACATTTGCATATTTTTTTCTTAAGACTATAAAAAATATTTTTGGGTATATTTATATAAATATTTTTTATTAAGATAATATATAGTTCCATTTGTATGTGTCTTTTTTAATTTGGATTGATAAATAGTTTAATTTTTATTTATAAAGATAGTTGGAATTAATTTTAAATTTCTATATTTGATATGGATGTAAAATCGAAAATTGTCAAAAAATAATTAATTTGATAATTCATATCTGAAAAACGGGCTACATATAAAAAAGTTATTATCTTTTAAAGTATGATAATAATAAGCTATGGTAGTTAATAAATGAAATAAATGAGAATAAATAATATGAGTTTCCTATGGTATGATTTGATTTTGAGAAAGAGAAAAATGACAAATATAAATGCATAATTACCAACATTGGAAATAAACTATTTATGTCAAGTACCAAAACATGAATTCAAAGCAATATTATTTATACAAACCAAATTACGACGCATGTCATTTTAATATGTCAACATCTGAAGCGTGCGAACTTGCCACTTAAACTTAGGACGTTATGAAATTATATATAAAAGGGATACGAGAAATTAAATCTGCTTAATTTTTATATATTATTAACAAAATCTAGCCAAATATAATTTCAATTTTAAAGTGAACAACAAAATTATTCTAAGAATAATAAAAATATGCAATTTTAGGTCATGGTTAATATAAATTTTAATTCTAATTCTATATATATGATTAAGATAGACATTTATGTTCTCTATTTGTCTCTTTGGTAATCGAATTTGTACATGACTATTTATATCATCTCAGTTTTATATGAATTTTGAAAAAATTATGTTTCACTTTACAAATCATTCAAGCACAAAATTCAGACATCTTAAATTTAATTTAGTATCCAAGTAAAAAAATTAAATTGACACTTATTTTGATATGAAATGATGTAATTTATTACCTGTTATGTGCACCGTACGAGTTGTGTACTAATTTCAATAGATGTATTTAATGCAATTTCGCACAACTTGTCTTTCATATAACATTTGAAATAAATTAATATAGGGAGGAGGGGAGCATTACATATTGAATTCATATTTTTATTTATTATTATTATTTAATAAGCATTTTTAATTTATAAGTATCAATTAATCTTGCGTGTAGCTCCGATCTGCCGGTTTTGAGCCTCTTTTAGCAGTTGTCCGGCATCGCCGGTGGATGGCTCTCCCGCTGCGCCTCCAATTTTGGTCTGAAATGCTCGGATTCGGTGACTCAAGCCAAAAGGGCGAGCTAGGGTTTTCTCGCCGCTCTGCGAGATGGCCGCCGGCTGTCCTGAGGGGTGGGTTTCAGTTGGCGCGTCGACAGTCCTTGGAGGTGGCTCGACTGCTCATCTCAACTCTAGCAGGGGCGATTTTTCTTTCTCTTGGCTGGGTCTGGTGGTCGCAGGTCTTGTTTCCCCTGCTCTCGCCGGTTTCGCTGTTCTAGCCAGTCTCGGAGTTGTGAGGAAGTTGAGGCGGGGTCCTGACCTCGTGTGCCGGGTCGGGGGAAGATTGTTGCTTAGTCGGGTTGTGTTCGAGCGGCGGGGCTTGGATGCCATTCGAACCCTTCCTCCCTTTTGCTCTTTTTGAGTCGATGGGAGGCCGACCGTTTCCGGAATTGGTTAGTGGTGTTAGGCAGTTTCGGGATGGTGACGGACTTGGCTAGTGGTGTTAGCCGGTTGGGGGTCGATTGTGGTTTCTAGTGGTTGGAGAGCGGGTCGATTTTATTGGACTGTTTTGAGGCTCGGGTCTTCGTCTTGCTAGGCATTGGCAGTGGCGGGTGGAGTTCCTGTGCTTTGGATCTTTCTCTGTAGTCGGCCTTGTCTGCTGTTCAATCTCGGTCGTATCTGCTGAAGGAGGGTTGTGTTTCAGTTCATAGTTGTTTTGTTTATTTTGTCGTTATTGTTTTGTGATGTTTGTGTCTGTATTCGTGTATGTTTTTTGTGTTTTAGGTTTGGGCCGTTGGCCCCTGTACGCCCGGGTGTCACCTTATTACCCCGTTGGGGCCCGACACTCGGGGATTACCCTGTTGGGGCCTTTGTATTGTTTGTTGTGTTTTGTAGTGTTGTTATTACCCCTTTGGGGTCGTGGTCGAGTAGTTGGTCTGTTTAGGGCGAGTTTTTATTCTAGCGTTGCTAGCGGGACTCTAGGCGGTCTTCTGACCTGTCCTCCCACTTTTTCAGTTGTTGACTGCTGTATATTCAGTCGTTGACTGCTGTGTATTCGCACATTTGTGCATTTTGATTTATAATATAATCTATCGTTTTGAAAAAAAAAATTAATATCTCTCACCCGTGCATCGCATAGGATTCGTACAAATATATATATAAAAAAGTTTGATTATTTTTAAAATAGTAACTCTTTCCCGCCAAAAAATTATATTTACTATATGTGGAAATAAATCAATCAATATATGGTATAAAGTGAGTGAATTTATTTTTAGTATTTAATGGTCTTTTCTATGGGAAATAAATCAATCAATATATGATATAAATTGGGCGAATTTATTTTTGGAATTTGATGGTCATTTCTATGGAAAATAAATTAGTCAACATATGATATAAAGTAAGCAAATCTATATAGTTATAAAAAGGTTTGATTATATTTTAAATAGTAACTATTTCCTAAAACTATCTATTTACTATTTTGGGAAATTAATTGATTTAATTTAACAATTTATGATATATAATTCAAATAATCACTTATGGAAATTGCGTCTCATTATTTATGGAAATAATTAAGCCATATAAATATTCATTTCTAAGATACCTTTGTTATTCAAATTAATTTAACAAATTATGGTATATTTCAAATAATCACTTATGGTAAATTCATTTTTAAGATATCTTAATTACTCAAATCATGTAAATTGACTGAATTACCCAAATATGAAAATTTCGACTGCAATATCAATTATGTGTTTTAGTAAAGAAATTCCAACTAAATTGTATAATTTATTTTTTAATAAGTTTTTTATATTTTTTGTGTAATTTTTTGTGAAATACATTTTTAATATACCTTTAATTATGAAATTGTGTAAATCCGACCAATTTATTCAATTTGTAAATAATTACTGCAGTTATGGAAATATCTACAACAATAATTAATTATGCAGTTTGCAAAAATTGTTCTAAGAAAGTCGTGTTAATGACAATTTTTATTTATAAATTATTTAATAAATGTTGTTCATTTTTTGTTTATTTAATTGCTCAAATAGTGGTTAATTAAGAAAATAACTAGACTATAAAAATTTATATTTTTAAGATACCCTAATTACGCAGATCGTGTAAGTTCGGTTGATTTATTCAATTATAATTCTTATAAAATTATTTTGAAATAATTATGTTAATGGTAATTTCTATTTAATGATTTTTTTAATAACTAATTTTGGGTCTTTTTATTTTTATTTATAATAAATGTGAGTCTTGATTTTGTTTTGTACGCTGGACAATTAATTTTGTGGTTAAACTGAATATTAATTTTTATATTTTATCGATAATGTATGAAATCGAATTATTTGTTATACTATATGTTGATTCAATATACCCGCTTATGGTAATAAATGGTATCTCAATATTTTTTTTTTTCATATTGCTAAACATTTTACTCGATATTAATGAAAGAAAAATTTGGATAATATTATGATCGATTCTTCTTTGTAAATGTGCATGTAACATATCAAATTATTTAGTGTGTGTGTGTATGTGGAATTATTTATTTATTTAAAAATAAAAAAAAATAACTGGACAAAAATAAGAAAAAAAAACGAGTAGAAAAAAATAAAAAGGACGTATTTGATAAATCCGTTTTTCAACAAAAAATGGATTTTCTGAATACGTTTTACCTTTTAAAACGTATTACATTTAATCGTTTTACTAAAAATAATTAATTAACATAATTAATGTAATTAAGTTAATTACATTACAAAAAAAACGTGTAATTTTAATACGTTTTATAATTAAAATTAATTTTTTTAATTATAAAACGGATTAGATTTATACGTTTTTCCAAAAAAAATAATTTTAAAATTATTAAAAATAAAATTTTAATTATAAAACGTATTAACAAAATACGTTTTACGATTAAAACGGATTGAACTTATACGTTTTTTAAAAAACGTATTTGTGTAATACGTTTTATCTGTAATTTTTGCCCCAAAATCCATTTTGCCCTAATTTTGACCTAATTCATAAAACGGATTCTATGAATCCGTTTTTCTCTGCAGATTTTTGCAAATTTTTTTTTTGAATCCATTTCACAACCTGTTCAACAAATCACAACCTGTTCAAGCAAGTAATATGAATCAAATCGCTCAAAATAAACCAACATAAATTATATCCAAAAACTCAACAACAATAATTAATTCAAAACACAAATATGAGTATACAAAATGAAAAGAAAATTAAATGTTCACAAAATTCCCTGAAAACAATACAAACTAATTCGGAGTGTATCAAATCGTAGGATTGCGTTGTCGTTGGCTGATCCGACGTTGTTCTTGTCGTGAAGAAGACGATGCTGTGGGCGTGACTGGTTCTTCTTCTTCTTGTTCTTCTTCACCTGAATAAATAATTTATTTAAAAATCACAATAACTAAATAAATAAAATAAATAAAATTATATTTTTGTGTTAAGTTAAAAATTTTCACCTCCTTCTTCTTGAGGCACGGGGTCGGCAGCGGGTTGGCGGTCGCGTCGTCTTCTACCTCCACCAATGTTAGGAGCAGGTCGATGCCTCGCCCGGTGTGACTGCGTCCTCTGGGATCGGACGTAGCTCTCCTGCGAGAGAACTTGGCTCGACGACGGCCCTTGTGCGACATCTCCGCCTCCGACAGTCATAGAACTGTAGAGAAGGCTCTTAGCCTGTAAGACTGCGGCCTGCACCTCTGGAGGGAGTGTATGAAAGAGGTGGTCAACATTCGTTAACGTGTGATAAGCTCCCTCCATGGCGGTAGCCTGAAAATTAAATTCAAAGTCAATTAGATTGAAATGAAACACAAACAAAAAATAATAATAATAATAACAATAACAATAATAATAATAATAATAATAATAATAATAATAATAATAATAATAATAATAGAATAAAAAACATAAATATATATTACTTACGTCGCACTTCCCCTGCTCGGCAAGTGGGCGAAAGCCTCTGTCCGGTTGGGCCACCGCGTACTTGGCAGGGTCACCGAGTAGTCTCACAGTGATACTTGGCCGGGTTCGAGTCCCGAATCTGGGAACCTCGATATCATTTTTTGGCATTTATAAAACGGATTCCCGGAATCCGTTTTTCAATTAATTAAAACAGAAAAACGGATTCCTGGAATCCGTTTTTGTTTAAAAAATTTTTAAAACGTATTTAACAAATACGTTTTCTACTGGGAATGAAAAAAAAACCCTGTCCAAATACATATTGTAACACCCAAACAAACCTGTTCTAACAATCCAAAACAACAAGAAAAATGAAAACTGCACAATCTAAATCAAAATACCATGAAAACCAAACTTACAGTAAATACCATTCAAATAATTCAAAACAAATCATCCAAACAAATTCAAACAATCTAACCAAATCCAAATGAACTCTCCAAACAAATCCGAATAAACACTAGCAAATCTAATTTCCCCATTCATCACGAAGTCTAGACCTGTCGGTGCGAGGATGTGAATACGGACATTCATCTACAACATGATTTGGATTACCGCATCTAGTGCACTGTCCCCTATCCCTCCTGCGGCGTCCCCGACGATCCATTTGCATGCGATATCGTCTCGTTTGCACGCGACCGGGTCCAGGCTTCAAGATCATCCTCTCCCAGTGCGGTATCAATTTCCACTCGACCGGCTCCCATGTATCCGGATTACCAATCGGAGCAAAACTCCAATTGCTAAATTGAGCTACCCAGTTCTCCGTCCAAAAAAACTCACTGAACAACAGTTTTGGATCAGTCTCAACTGAACGACAGACGGCTAACGCATGAGAGCATGGTTTCCGACGCGTCTGCCACTTCCGACAACTACAACGTTTTCGGTTGTAGTCTACCTTATACCTGTAATAATTCCCAGTGATTTATATATATACAATATGAACAAATATAATGGACAAACAAAAAAGTAAAAAAAAAATACTTACAAGTTTTGTCCTCTTCCACTCGCTTGTAAACCGGTTTCCACTTCGTACATGGAGTTCTCGGCGTCCCTAACATGAACTCTATGAGTGGCGCCTATCTGCTCCAATTGCAAATATGCGTTATAGTGCTCCGTAGCAATGGGAGTCCTGCATCTCGTGGACTTGTTTTGTTCCTGTTGGAACAAATCCAGAGTTTTATGCAATGTGGCATCTACCAAAGCTCTGCACGGCAGAAACCTAACCCCTTTCAGCACGTTATTGTAACTCTCCGACATGTTCGTGGTCAATGTGCCCCATCTGCGTCCTCCTTTATCTTTTAACTGGGTCCACTTCTCCAAAGGAATTCGAAAAAGGTAATTGTGTGCCTCGGGATTCAATGCCAACAGTCGTTGTACTGTCTCTCGAAACTTTCGCTCCGAGAACTGAGAACCCAATTCCCAACACCAAGTCCGATTTTTCTTACTCCTGAAATTAGTCACCACGTTGCTTCGAAGGTGTCGAAGGCAAATCCGGTGATACGCAGCGGGTTCTTGCCAATCTGGTAATGATTCAATGGCACTGAGTAGGCCCGCATCCCTGTCAGAAAGAACGCAGATACGTCTCTGGAAGACTACATGTTGCCGCAGATTCCTAAGGAAAAATGACCAACTGTCCGTGCTTTCTTCATCGACAAGCGCAAATGCGACCGGCAATAACCGTTTATTCGCAGTCTGTGCCGTGGCCACGAGCAATTTTCCCTTGTAGGATCCACGCAAATGTGTGCCATCGACGCTAATAACTGGCAGGCACCTTCGAAAAGTTTGAATGGCGGGACCAAACGCCCAGAATACGAATTTGAATTGCCTGTCTCGAAGTTGTCGCGCCATTTCACCACCCTGCCATTCCCACTCTACAACTGTGGAGGGATTCGTTCTTTGAAGCGCGGCAAAACATTACAAAACAGTTTCATAATAAATAGATAAAAATAGCGACAGGCAAACAACACATATATTTGCAATTAATTTTTGCTTACTGAGGGAGTTCTGCAAAGTTCGATTCCCAAGTGCCATATACACTCTCGATGGCTTTTCTCCTTCCGTGCCATGCCTTCTTGTAGCTGACATCCACTTTCCAGCACTGTTTCACATCAGCCTGGATCATATCGACGTCGTACTCCACTTTCTTTCGAATCTTATTACGAATGAGATTTGAAATCATTTTGGCGGTTATATTTCTGTGGTCATTTCTCCCGATCGGTTGCATACAAGTGTGTCTATCAGTCCATTCAGTTAGTTCCCACATTTCATGAACCCGCCTGGACTTAGTCACCCGAGCCTTCCACACACAAGACGGATCTCGACTAGATCTGCAGACCACTTTGAATGACTTTTTATTTGAATCATTTACCTGAATCTCCCGCAATCTATCGACGTTCCAACCCGTTAAAGCCATTTGGGCTTCTTGCTTGCTCCGAAAAACCATACCCAAACATATAGTCTCAATGTCGCCATTCCAGCGTCGAATAGCATACTCGTCCGCATCTGTCCTGGACGGGTCCCATTCACCCATCTCGCGGTATACGTGCCGACCACCACTAGAAAAGGGGAATTTTTCTTCAATGAACTCGGCTTCACTCTCCTCATTCACCGATTTATCTGATTCGGTTTCTGGGGTCTCGTCTGTGAAATCATCTTCACCGAGTGCGAATTCTTCGTCACTTTCTTCCCCGTCCTCATTTTCCCTTTCTCTAATTGGTGAGCTTGTCCCTTCTCCAAAATTACGTAGATGAGAAGTCGACGTGCCATCATCCATTCTCCCGTAATAAGGAGTAAAATCTTCAAATTGTGTGACCGGTCTAATTGCCTCCAACGATAAATGCAAATACACAACGGACATAGGTTCATATGCATAAATCTACTGAAGAGCACTAGGGTTATCGAGTCTTCCGGCAGTCCACGAACCATCGCGTTGACGAAACATTAAAGTAATCGCTTGAATTGTCCAACCTTCTCCAAACCGACAATTTTCATTAATCATCTGTACCAATTGTTCATATGATATCCTCCCCGTAATAACAAATGAACCATCCGGACTATCCATAAATGAAACAAATCTCTTAACTGTTCCCTAGCAAATCGCCAATCCAAATTAACAAAATACGGACCACAATACGCCATTTGTACCTGTTGCAAACAAAAACTTCAATTCTTCCCAATTACAACACATGATGTGTAATCCTACACCCAAAAAATTCAATTATTCTTTAAACCGATCTTTTTACCCTAACGAAAAAACCAAAAAAAATATTCCCAATCGATTAATCCTCCAAAACCCTAATTCTAACCCTAATTTCAAAAAACCCTAAGCCCAATTGACAATTTATAACAAAATTATAATCTCCAATTCAAGATACATACATAATCCATAAACAATTAACAATCCACAATCTTCAAACACCACCACATTCAAACACCACCCACAATTACTAATTTTCAAACCACTCCAAAAAATGTAAAAAGTTGAGATAAGCTAATATACCTCGTGTGAATGATTTAATCGAAAACAAGGTTCGTGTTGTTGTTGTCGATTCACGTTGGAGTGGCGATTGGATCGAGTTTTATACGTTTTACATTTAAAAAATATTTATTTAAAAAAATATTTATTTCCTTTTAAGAATTTTAAAACGGTTATATTTTATGAACTAAAAACGGATTTAACGAATCCGTTTTTTAAAACCCCAAAATTCAATCAATTTAGGGTTTTATAAAACGAATTTTAATAAAACCCTAAATTGATTGAATTTTGGGGTTTTAAAAAACGGATTCGTTAAATCCGTTTTTAGTTCATAAAATATAACCGTTTTAAAATTCTTAAAAGGAAATAAATATTTTTTTAAATAAATATTTTTTAAATGTAAAACGTATAATGAAAATACGTTTTTCTAATAAATGGTTATTAGAAAAACGGATTTTAAAAATACGTCGTTTTTATATTTTTCCACTCATTTTTTTTTTATTTTTCTCCAGTTATTTTTTTTAATTTTTAAATAAATAAATTACCCTGTGTATGTGTATATATATATAAAGGTTTGTTTTTACTTAAATCATATTGTAGTCAAATCAAATTTCTGAATAAAAATTTTAAAATAGCATTTATTTTTTAAATGAATATAATGTAACTTATTATCAAATACTTGCACCGTACAGAGCGTGTACTAATTTTAAATAGATATGTTTATATAATTTTGCACAATTTAAATTTTATATAATATTTTTAATAAATTAATATAAATAAATTATATTACAAATTGATTTTATATATCTAATTATGAATATTAATGAATATTTCTTACTTCATATTCGTACTAGTTATAAAATATTAAACCACGTTTTTAAGCTGGACATTATTTACCTGGAGACTCTTGCCTTTCCTTTCATCTCTCTGTGCGTTATTTATTTTGCGTGGACGACTTTGCAGAGGAAAAGGAAGAGAATTCAAGCATTAAATACTGGTACTAAAACACCTCTCCCAGTTAGTGTTTTTTTTCTCCTTTTCTTGTGTTTATATTTTATAATTTCGATTGATTTTTTATTGATAATTTTGTAATTAGGCCCCAAAATTGTTTTTTTTCTTTCTCCTTTTTCTTGTGTTTATAANTGCACCAAACATGAAATTGATACCCCTGAATGCTGTTGTGGTGGCCTCTCAATCGGATAATATTCCCAATCTTCTAGTTAAAATTCTAATTTACCAATTTTTTAGAATTCTCCTTTACCAATTTTTACCTTTCTAGTTAAAATTCTAATATTCTCACCCTTATATTATGCCCTGAATCTCTGGCAGTTTCTGTTGGTACCTCTTGATACAAAATTCACCCCAATTTTGTCGTGTTTACTTCCTATGCTATATTGCTACCACTTGAAAGAATCCTACTGATACTTGTTTGGTGGCGAACAATTCTACTGGCAAATCCAGTAATTAATTACATATTTTGTTGCTTGTATTGCACGATGAAGAATTCGCTTGCCGAGGCCATTAGCAGTGGGCAAAATCCTGGCAGAGGACCGGCAAGAAGTCAAGGGATTAAGGGGGGTGGGGGTGGGTTGGCATGAGAATCTATATTGTTCTGTTTTGCCAATTTGCTAAAACGCTAGAATCCCCTTGTTTTGGTTTCTAGTATAACTAATGTTTGTGTTCTTTTCCATTTGATATATGGGTAGGGATTAAGGGGGTAACTGGATATAAATAAAATCGATTTTAGTTAGATTTATTGGCTAAAGTTGGTTAATTTTGAATAAATTTGATTGATTGGAGAATTGAATGAGATTTTGATTTGAGGAGAAGCTGAACCAGAGGTTTTACGCATTAAGAGCTGTCGTTTGGAAAATTTCCAAGATGGATAAGGCATTCGTGCTTGGGGACTCGATTGCGTACATAACGGACCTCCAGACCAAGATTAGGGTTTGGAGGCCGAGAAGTGGGCTTTGAAGGAATACGGGTGTGGTACATTGTTGGACTTTGGTTTTTAGGATGATGGGGTCGTGAGATTTAGTTGCCCGATCGAGGGGCATCAGGTCTTGAAGGTTCTAGAAGCTTTGAGAGATGAGAAAGTGTCGGCTCAAGAGTCGACAGTGAAGATAAATGACGGTGGTGAAGCTATTCATATGTTTACCGTTTGGTGGCGATGGTGAGAGTTTGAAGGATAAGTTAAATGGTGCTCACTTGAAAAAGCATTTTGATATGTTGCAGTTTGCATCCAATTGATCTTATTATGCTTGCTATGATCATGACTCCATGACCTAGGATTTGCATTATAGAACCTTTCTGTTATTTCTCCTTCTCATTAGGGATGAAATCTTGTAATAGTTTTATTTTCTTTTCTTTTTTTTTTTTTTCCTCGGGACGANAGATTTTATTCAACATATGGTCATTGTTACCTATGTTCATCATTTGCTCATTTGGGATTAGGACGATTAAACAAAACAAAAACAAGTCGTTCGTGAACTCGACTAGGCTCGTAACATGTTAAAGACAAGTAATCAAACATCAATCCAGACATAATCATATTATCTCCTCAATTGCTAAACATCAATAACATTGTAACAAGCCTTCCTCCAATAGCATGTACTCATTTAAAATAAAACATATAAACTGAGTCACATTTTAATTCACTCTTGACTTTGTTGATTTCGAGTTAATTTATATTAAATATTGATGTTCATATAAGAAGATTCTTGAATAGATAGAATTACTTTATTAGTGTTATTATTTGAGAAAATCTAGATAGATCTCGTGATAAGAATAACTAACTATTATGAAGAAAGGTCATGAAGTTTCCTTATAAGTCGGTTAAAACAGACTTAGCATTCCTATAAGTACATGTAATGTGTTCGTGGAAGTAGGGTAAGAATTGAATAGAAAACAACTATTTTGTCTACCTCCAATAACCAATTACTCTACCCCACATAATCACTATATTTCTCTCTATCCAATCAATTACAAATCCAATTTTTTAATCTCATACTTTAAATACCAATAGTGATATCAGAGCCTGGTTGGATCAATAACTGGGCGACATTATTTTTCAATATCCTTTTATATTTATATATCTTGTCTAAATACCCTACTTTCACATATTCTCCTACTTTCATATAGCCTACTAAATTTCTAAAATGGTCACTTTTCAAATTACCCATCAAATACCAATTTCCATTTTCTCCGGCGAAAATTATAACTACTGGGCCATTAAAATGAGAACATACTTTATGTCTCAAGGCCTATGGAATATTGTCGAGAGAGGGAATTATATCTCCGATGACATATCCACTTTGTCTACGGCGGACAAAGAAAAATTCGACCAGGAGAATGAAAATGACAGTTTGGCTCTCTACACACTACAAATGGCCATGACGGAGTCTCTGTTTCCAAGAATTAGCGGAGCACAAACATCAAAGGAGGCTTGAGATACTCTGAAGGAATAATATCAGGGTAGTGACAAGGTACGCCATCTAAAATTACAAACTCTAAGAAGAGATTTAGAAAATATAAAGATGAAAGAATCTGAGAACGTAAAAGATTACTACACTCGATTAAGAGAAGTAGTAAATCAATTAAAAGCATATGGAGAAAATATTACTGACAAAAGGGTGGTAGAAAAAATTCTTATTACTCTACCAGCTAAATATGATCCTATCGTCACGACGACTGAAGAAACTAAAGATTTGGATAAATTGTCAGTGACTGAATTAATAGGTTCACTTGAAGCCTATGAGAAAAGACTGAGTATGCGTGAAAATGACACAGTAGAAAACGCATTTCAGTCAAAACTAAATTTACGGTCTCAAAATTCTAAAATTGGGGGGAGAAGATTTGGAGAAAATAACAATAACAAGATAGAAAATAACAATAACAAAGTATGATATGATACACCATGTGGAATTTGCAATAAAAATACTCACAAAGAAGAGAATGTTGGTTTCAAGAGAAAAACCAATGCAAAAATTGTCAAAAGTATGGCCACGTCGAGGAAAACTGTTGAGGAAGAAGACAAGGTCAACGAGCCAATTTTTTCAGAAGAGACAGAGCCGGAAGAATTGCTATTCTTTGCTTTCAACAGTACAATAAAAGACAAAAGAAATATTTGGTACTTGGACAATGGCTACAACAATCACATGACTTTTGATGAAAGTTTTTTTTGCAATATTGAAATTTTTTGATCAAAAGTCAAGATTGGAAACGACAACTACGTGGAGGCAACGGGCAAAGGAACTATCGCCATTGACACAAGAAAAGGAACAAAATACATCAAAGATGTCCTCTTAGTTCCAGCAATCGATCAAAATCTACTGAGTGTCGGCGAAATGTTAAAAAGGCTACAACTTGCATTTCAGAGGAGAATCATGCACCATTTACGACAAGAACAATAAAGTAACTGCAAAAATCAAAATTGGGGAGAATCAATGTTTTTCAATAGAATTTCAATACCCAACACAAATTACCAAATCAAGTGTCAACAATCAAGGAGAAGTTGTCGAGAAGAAAAATATCGGAGTCCCTAAATCACATAATCAAGATAAGCAAGCAAACACAGTCATTAGAAGACAAATTTCCAGTCCCTAAATCACATAATCAAGATAAGCAAGCAAACACAGTCATTAGAAGACAAGTTTCAAAGCCTCAACAAGAAAGGTACTACAAAATGTGCAATCGAGCAATTGTCGAGCCAATAAATACAAGAGAAATCACTACAAAAATAATTCAAAGACAAGCCGTATAAAACCGCTACATACATAGACGAGCAAAGAGAGCTCAAGTATATCTCTTTAGAGGAGCAACTAACAGATATTTTTACGAAAGCGCTGCCGAGACTAAGATTCGAGAGACTACAAGAAAAGCTCTGTATTATCCAAATGAGCATCAAGGGGGAGTATTAAATATTGATGCTCATAGAAGAAGATTCTAGACTAGATAGAATTACTTTATTAGTGTTCTTATTATTTGAGAAAATCTAGATGGATCTAGTGATAAGAATTATTAATTAAAATGAAGAAAGGTCATGAAGTTTCCTTATAAGTCGGTTAGAACTGACTTAGCATTCCTATAAATACATGTAATGTGTTTGTGGAAGTAGGGTAATAAGAATTAAATAGAAAACAACTATTTTGTCTACCTCCAATAATCAATTACTCTACCCCACATAATCACTGTATTTCTCTCTATCCAATCAATTACAAATTCAATTTCTTAATCTCATACTTTAAATACCAACAATTTAAAACTCGTTTTAAAATACTTTTATATAATTTTTTATAATTCAATTCATTAGTACTTGAGCTCGCTCGACATGTTTAGACTTATTAATAATGATAAATGAGTTAAAATCAAATTAATTTTGTTAGATTTAAGTTCGATCTGGCTCGAGTTGTTTACAGACCTAGATATTAGGTTGGCACCCCAAATTCATTGTATGATAGAGGCGCCATTTTTTCCAATTACTTAGAGCAAACACTTGAGTAAAAGCTGGTTATATTATTGACTAGAGCAAATTTTTAGATCGATTTATGAGTTTAGGGGTTAAGATATAGAATGATATAATTCAATTCACAATATTCACTTGCGAATACAAGTTATAAATGAATTTTGTGTAAGTAGATAGTTATAATTAAAACAATTGATTTTACATAATCAGTTACTAAATAATCAGTACTATTTTTTATTTATCTTTCGCTGAGTTATATTTACTTCTTTTATAATAAATACAGTTTAAGTTTAATTGTGTTTTGTCAACGTTATTAATTTACATATATGTAAAATCAGAATTACAACAAAGAAAATATGCCAGAAAATATACAAAAATATAAAAAGTCATAGTACACTAGAGTCTTCAGGTATTTGAAAGTTCAAAGTTTTCAAACAAATACTAAAGTAAGAGCTTTGTTGATTGAGAATGACTTTAGTTGGCCAAAGAGCTGATATGCGAATTTATAAAGTAAGAGCTTTGTTAATGAGACAAGTTTTAATTCTGTATTTTTATTCTCAAACATAAAAGTGTCACTGTATCAGTATATAATAAATGGTATATTAAATTTTTGTCCATGTAAAAAGCAGTAAAAAAATAGTTTGAAGAAAATGTTTATGAAGAATAATTATCTTAATTAATAATATCATTAAAAAATTGTTTATAAATCTTAAGAAATTATGAAGTATAAAATTATTTATGAATCTTAAGAAATTATAAATTATTAGAAGCACATAAAGTTTAAAACAAAACAAAGTTTTAAAAACGTGTGGCTGTAATTTGCCAACCCGGTTTCCATGTGATGCCACATTGCCACCACATCTTTTCACGGAACTAACCAATGTCCTATTTTGCATATGATTGTTGGTTGGATACAAATCTATTATACTAATTATAATAAACTATTATTTACTAAGCTTATTATACTAATTTTATGTTAAAGTATTATTTACTAATTCATAGATAGTGTACATATTTATATAGTATAGATTGATAATGAATTATTGGAGGGTGATGAATAGTTCCATCAAAAACACTATAAAGTTTGCAAATTATATTAGGAAATCCACAATTTTAATTAAATATTTATGAAGTTTGCAAAATATTTTAGGAAATCAAATTATTTAAATATTTAAAATTTATTTATCATTATTTTGTTTATCGTCAGAATTAATTTTTTCCTTTTATTTTAGTAGACAATACTAGGCAAATCTTATTTAAATTATAATATTATGACTCCTAATTATATAATACGGTTTTGTCATGAAGCTATTCGTAGTTATTCACAAATGATGTATTAATAAATATACATTTGACACATGTTACATAAAGTTATGAATGACTCAATGAGGGAGCCATCGTATAACTCCATACAATTTCTGAATATTAAACCACGTTTTTAAGCTGGAAAGGAAAAAAATTATCCTATAATAACATCAAATTTAAATTATTGAAACTGATTAAATAAACGTGGGAGAAAACGTAAATATATTGGTTGAGAATTATAGATATTTTATTTACCTGGACTCTCTTGCCTTAACTTTCCTTTTATCTCTCTGTGCGTGTATTATTTATTTTGCGTGGACGACTTGGAAACTTAGAATCAACTTTGTAGAGGAAAAGGAAGAGGATTCAAGCAAAAACTCCCCTCTCAGTTTAGTGGTTT
>BKCP01011626.1:600248-643721 GCA_008636005.1 Striga asiatica | reverse complement strand
TTGGTTTACTTTATTGTACGTAATTAACGGTTGCTAATACCCATTTATCTCACTTTCTAACTTTAGGAGTTTTGTTGTCCAATGTCGATGAAGACATATTGTCGGAGATCCTTCTTAGACTCCCGAATTGTCGATATGCTATTTGGTTGAGCTCAGTTTGTCGGCTTTGGCATTCATTGATCTCTCAACCCCAATTCATCCATAGGTTCATATGCCTCCATCAAGATCGAGATCTATCCTACACCATCCTTTTCCGCAAGAATTATCGTTATTTTGAAAAAATCCCAAAGTGTTATAAGTTGTTTTCCAAGGAGGAATCTTTACTTATCCATGGCAAGCATGCATTACCTTCGTCTATCTATCTCGACTTTATTTGTCAAGTCATGACCGTAAGAGCATCGTGCAACGACTTGTTGCTCGTGTCCAACTATCAAGGGTACTACTACATTTGTAATCCGGTGACTAAAAAGTACTTTCCGATTCCTATAGAATATTCGCTCGAAACAAAGATTGGGTTCGCATTAGTATGCAACTTGCCCGATTTTAACGAGCCCACGTACAAAGTGGTAGTTCTCGACCGGATTAGCTTGGTCGATGCATCGGGAGAAGCTCTTGTAAGTAGATACGGACAAACCGTGAGGGTTTTTTGCTCAGAGTCGGGGCAATGGACCAAATCTTTCTTCTTGTTTCCTAGTCGCCCGACGAGGGATCATGCCGAATTCGCGAATGTCGTTTCGTGCAATGGGATTCTGTACTGGATGGACGGTTTACATAACCTCGACCGAGTCGTTTCTTTAGATTTGGCCGATAATCGGTGTGGAGTCATATATTTCCCGGACATTGTGCGTAATCACGACACGCGGCCGCCAAATGACTCGAGGATCCAAATTGGTGTTGTGAGAGATGAGTTGAGGTTGTTGCACGTTTTGCGGGTCGGGCCGGGCATGGAATGCTTCGTTTTGAGGGTTTGGGAATTGGATCGTTGGGACGGGTCGTGGGCGTTGGTCGACGAGAGGGACTTGAGGTTTTCGGATACGGTGGTTGCAGCCATTTTTCATCCGAAAGATTGTGATTCGATTTTCGTCGTGTGCGGAAAGAGTGTTTACGAGTGTGGGGTTTCAAAGGACACGTGTCGCGAGCTCGGGGAGTTTGGGGAAATGGAATCCATAGGCGACGAGGGTCTCGCGTCCTTTGTTCTCGTGCATCCACTGTGGCCGACGCCAATTCCAGGTGATGTTTAGGTGGAGCTTGTGCTTGTTACATTTCAAGTTTTATCGTGTATTTTTATTTTTTTATTTGATTTATATTGATGGAGAACGATTGGTTTAGAGGGAGCGATTTTTTTGTTCCTTGGTTAATATTATCGTGAACGTTACATTACACATTGGGATAATGCATAAATTAGGAGTCATCAGATATCCACGCAGTTGGAATCAAATCTTAAAAGTGCATTGTGTGTTTTTAGAAAATTTCCAACAACAATAATGGAATCAAAAGTGCATTGTGTGCAAATCCAATCCCAAATCGGAAAATTAAAGGTTCCAAATCCAATATATAAGTTTGTTGGACTATTCCTTCTATTGTCAATTGATTTTAGAATGAAACCTCATTTGAGCTTGTATGTTGGGCTTGATGGAGAACTGGGTTTTGAGTTGTCGGTCCTAATAGATCAGTCTAGCTTTTTTTAGGTTTATTTTGCTTTTATTTTTGTGTTTTACTTAATTTTGTTGTTAAATGGACATGTTTTGTTTGTTTGTGTCGATTCTCCTGTATGGAGTTTGAGGCGCTAACTTTTTATTAGATAAATGTGTTTATTTTATTTTGAATTGTCTTACTTTATGTCTTTCAATGTGTTGAACCCCAATGATTCTAGGTTGATTGGCTAGGAGTATTTTTGTGCTGGGAAAAATGGATGCTTTTTGCTGAGTTTTGAGGGAGAAAAATGTGAGTTTTTCTAAGGGAGAAATGAAGGGACGGCTGGTGCGATTGTTGCTTTAATAAGGCCTCAAAATAGGGTTGCTGAAATGAGGATGTCGTGGGGTGATGGGCCTAGAAACAAGGGGTTGTTGCATGACTTAGTCTAGGGTGTGCTTGTGCATGGCTTGTTTAAAAATTCGAATGCACCTGGCCGGTCTTTTCATTGGTATGGCCGAGAACCTTAAGGCATCACATGAGCTTGCACAAGGCCGAGTTCTAAAGGCATTTAGGGACTTGGGAAAGTTTCTTGAGATGACCGAACAGCACATGAATACATACTTGGGCAATTTAGGCAAAAATAAACACTTGGGCAAAACAATTAGGACATGAGTTAGACAACAAAATGAACCCTTAGGCACACAAACTAAAACACGAGCACAATAGAGGGCAAAGAACCGGGATTTAAGACTCAGTCGAGCCATGATATTAAATGCAAATGCTATGATTATAAGAAATAAACGGGGCGTTACACTATGGGTGGCGTAACAATATCCTTAATTGACAAATACAAATTAATAATAATAAAAAAAGACACTCATTAAGCCATTTGAGAACCCATTTCCCAAGCTCATCAATTTTATAAACCCATAGCAAAATTAAGGTAGCAGCTCTAAAGTGAAACATTCATAACTGACCTTTGCAATTATACTATTAATATTTACACTGATAATTTCTATAAGCAAACTATTTTTGAACAATTTTTTTTTTTTTAATTATCTGAATTGATGGACAGTGCCCACTTATTAAAATAACGTTTATATTATTGTTCTTTTGTCCAAATAAAGTTGTGATCTTTGTTCACATCCACTGAACCACACGACTTTATCAATAAAGTATATTCTTTATGAAGGTGATCAAACCAATTTACTATACTATACACTAATCACAATTAATTTTTTAAGTCCAAATAATTATCTTATGAAAGAAAAATTCTTCATCATTACGTGTAACGTAATCTGTATAATAGAGATATATTTATAATAAAGCAACAAAAAAAGTTGCAGCAGTTCCCAGGTACGGCGTTCGGCGGAAAAAAAGGTTTATTTTTTCTTGAACAAACTCATTCGGTATATAATGATAACAAAATTTTGACCAAAATAAATGAGGCAGATAAAACAAAAAATAACAATAATAAGTGAACCTTTGGAAGAGTCGTACATAACAAAAAGTGTAATGCTACATTGCGTGCCTAAGTATACAACAACCAGACAACACAATTAAAAATATTCAAAATAAAAAAATAAAAAAAAAATACATAAGTGAATATTTTCACTTTTATTGTCAATTTAATTATACAGTAGTGATAATGTAACATTTTTCTAACAAAAATGAAACTTAAGGGTTAATATAAGCAAAATATTAGTTTTTGGAAGGAAATCCCCATATAACATTTTTTATAATCCAAATATTGATAACACAAATTTATATAATAGTTTTATTTTTGGCTTCATTTTCAAACAATTCATAATAATATAAATATATTAACGTTATTCTTTTATATATAATTTTTGAATGTGTTAAGCCTAACTAGTAGACTCACACGCTTCAAAATTTTATGTGCCAAATTTGATGTTTCGTCGTGTGACTTTGATAGATTTTAATTTATGACCTCTCCCACTCTTCAAACGACCTCACAACTGTTAGGACAAACAACTCAAAACTCAGTTCTCCATCAAGCCCGACATACAAGCTCAAATGAGGTTTCATTCTAAAACCAACTGGCAATAGAAGGAGTAGTCCACCAAGCCTATATATTGGATTTGGAACCTTTAATTTTTTCGATGTGGGATTGAGTTTGCACACCCTACAAACCTTCCCTCAAACACAAGACCATATTGGGCCTCCCTTGAACGAAATTCATACGATCCAACCATCTTGTACCGTCGTTATCACCCACAGAATCTGCCGCCCACTATAAGAAATTTCAGAAAATATGACGATAAAATTCGTCATGTAAACCTTGTTTTTCGTCAGAACAGTACATTAATCACAAAATTTTATCGTCATAGAGATCGTTACCGTAGCTGCGTCATAATATGTATTAATGTGACGAATTTAGATGTATTATAATGTATCATCACAATAAATAATTATATAATGACGAATTAGTAGTAAGCATCATTTTAAATAACAACAAAAGTGGCGATATTTTGTTTGTCACATTTAATTTCGTCACATGTTATATACATATGACGAACTTAGATGTAAAGGTGACGAATTGATGTGCATTGTCATAAAAATTACCATTATGTGACGAAAAATAAATTCTAAGATGACGAATGTAATAGTCGTCGCCGTATGCAATGATGTAATGACGATTTCTTAAATTCGTCACCATAAGGAAACATATGGTGACGATTTGTTTTTCGTCACATGAATTTCGTCACTTTTTGGCAGATTTCTTGTAGTGGCCTGACCACCATTTCGCCAGGAAGACTTTCGACACAAAGCACACGGATCCACCAGCCGTCCACCGGCTCCACAGAGAACATGCCACGTCATCCACATCGCAACTGGGCTACCAACCGTGGCTCTGACGCAACTGGACCAACCGTCGCTCTGATACCAATTGTCAGGACCAACAACTTAAAATCCAGTTCTCCATCAAGCCCAACATACAAGCCCAAATGAGGTTCCATTCTAAAACCAATTGGCAATAGAAGGAGTAGCCCACCAAGCTTATATATTGGACTTGGAACCTTTAATTTTTCGATGTGAGATTGTGTTTTCACACCCTACAACAACCACACCTGCTTCAAGCTCTAATTCGTTGACAATCACCACAACAGTGAGCATCAACGAACCGCAAACTTAACACCCACCTCTACAACAAAAAGAGAACCGCAAATTAAGGCCTTCAAACTTGAAAACTCTGATCCATACTCTGATGGCTAATCAAATCTGTCAAGGGACGTAGCCTGAGCCCGATTTGACCCAAAGTGACATTGAAAAGGCAAGGGAGATCGAGCAACTGCGAAATCGCCAACTCCGTCCAGCAACTGGGCAAAGGTGCCGCCGCCGGCCCCTTTCGGAAGGCCAGAAGTGAGAGGTAGAGGGAAGAGTCGTATGAGGAGAGGGAGAAACGAAATTGCGTTTTCTTTTTTTTTTTTTAACAAAGAGAAAGAAATTAGAAAGAAATGAGCGGGAATTACTAAATTGACTAAACCAAATTTGTAATTAAACCTTAACAAAATACACCCCATATTTCATTGAATCCTAATTATATAAATGATTACATATAAATATCTGTCATACATTTTAATAATTCTATAAATACTGTACAAAAAAAAATAGGACTATTCCCAAACCAAAGTTGCAATATCTAACCTTCACAAAATGAATTTGAAAAAAAATAAAATAAAAAAATACACCCCATGTTACACAAGCCATCAATAAGTGTCTCCTTAGAACCATACATAACAAACCTTCCATGTCCCATTCATCTCTCTCTCTCTCAAACCCCAAAATCTTCCCTTCATATATCTGCACCATTTTCTAATCTCCCCGTGCACCTAAAATCCACTTTAAAATCCACTTTCGTTTTCTTTTTCCTTTTTTCCACAAATCCACTTTAATTTCTCCGCGTATTTTTATTTATTCTTTTCCCACAACATCTCATCCACAATGGCAAACGGGACCGGGTCCCCGTGCGGCGCATGCAAGTTCCTCCGGCGCAAGTGCGCGCCCAATTGTGTGTTTGGGCCTTACTTCTGCTCGGAGCAAGGCCCGGCCCGATTCGCAGCCATTCACAAAGTGTTTGGGGCTAGCAACGTGTCCAAGCTGCTTCTGCACGTGCCAGTGCCCGAACGGTGTGAGGCCGTTGTCACCATCGCCTATGAGGCCCAAGCCCGCATCAGGGACCCCGTTCATGGCTGTGTGGCCCATATATTCGCCTTGCAACAACAGGTAAAATAAATTAAATTTTAATAAAATAAAAATAAGAAAAAACATTGTTTGTCTTATTTTATTTTTTGGTGTCATTATTTTTGAGCTTGTTACCATACACAAAATTCTCAGGCTTAATTTTATTTTGGGTACACTAATTTGGTCTGTTTTTTTAAATAATATATTAATTTGAAGCTTATCAAAATTTAGTACATTAACTTATTTTGACGAGTTCTTTCACACTAACTTGCTAAATGGATATTTTCTTTTTATTGATTTTGATAAGATGCGCCAAATAAGTGTTTTATTGTTTGGAATAACCAAATAAGTCCAATTAGTACAAATAAATTTTTGCCCTGTTATAGAGCTCAGCCGATTTGTAAATTTCACCAAACGTTGTATTTACGGAAACTGATCACTTTGACAACTTTGACGTTATACTGATTGGTTTACAATCATAAAGTAAAAGTTTATTTGACAAGTTAGAGCATCTTCAATGCTCTACTTTCAATAATAATTAAATTTGAACACATATCAAATGATGAATGGAATGTAAATCTATATAATATGAATGTCAAAAAAGAAGACTTTAATTTAGAATGCAGATCTCCAATGCATCCCTTTCAAAAGCTTAAAATATGTTAGATTTTTTATGAGTTGGCTTTCAAATACTTTTTGAAAAACTAGAAAGTGAGCTTCACACTTTGGACATTTATTTTCTCCATGTCAGCATAAAAGAGTCCATAACATTATGAATTGGAGAGTAATTTTTGTAATCACTTCTATAACTTGATGATGTGACTAACATTTTATTAAGTCAACATCTAACATTGGAGATGCTTTTACTGTATTATTATGATATTAATTCATGATACATTAATCTATCAAACGGCCTTCTTTAATGATTTTAAAAGGTTATAATACTGATTTTAATGTTATTTATGCAAATATGAAAAGTTGGTAAACCAAAAATGAATTTTCAGATGTTAAGATTATGGAATTTGTATTTTACCAAAATTTGAGGAATTGGATTTATGAAAACAAACCAATTTGACCTTTTTTTTTATTCTATTTCAATTTCACCACCAAATGTGCTAAATGTGATTGTCACTCCAAGACTTCAACACACCTTAGGATGTATTCGTTTGAAATTTCTAAAAACTTTTTTAATTTTAGAACTCTTGGAGTATATATCTTAGAATTTTTAATATTTTTAAAGGTCATAGGATATTCATTTGAGATTTTAAAAAGTGTTATAAAATCACGCGGTATTTAACTTATTTAAGACTATGATTTGTTAGCGTTTTTAAAATTTGCTAAGATTACAATAGAAAAAACTATATGTCAAATCACACTCCAAATCTCAACTCCATATATACTTCATATTTTATAGGATTTTTCTTAAATTTAAAAATCTTAAAAAGTCTTAAATCTAAAAAAATTTCAAAATGTCACTCAAAATATCAAAGGAATACATCCCTTAATTAGTTTAAGTTTTAATTTCAATTATTTTTCTATTTGAATCAATCACGACAGGTGGCGTATCTACAAGCCCAACTAATGCAAGCCAAGGCCCAACTGGCGCAAATCCTATTGATCGACCACTCATCGCAAAGCGTAGAGAGCCATTGGCTCGCCGAGCCCACTGCACCGGGCCTCATGGGATCTCCATCTCCATTTCAGTTCCCTAACTATAACACGTCACCTCAAAGCTCGATCGACTCAATTAACGACCAAGAAATCCAAAGTCGATATGAGTACTTAGTCGACGAGAGAAGAGCTTCACAGGCTGACCTAAGTGAGCTCCAGGCCCTGGCGCTTAGAATGATGAACGGTGAAAATTAAATTTAACTGTGAAAACAACCCGTCGACTTTAGCTTAATTACAGATGAACCCCAATTAGCTTTTGGAATTACAAATATGTATCTGACGTGTGTGTTTTACTGTTGGATCAACACACATCTATATGGGTGTGCATGTGAGTATGTGTAATCAAACAGTAAAAATAGGCGAGATGATCAGATCCATTCTCATGAGAGGGTTATTTTGTATTTGTAAGATAATTACAAAAATCTTGAGGGTGCTACATATTTGTAACATAAAAGTTAAATGGGGATTTTCTATAATTAGACTAAATTCAATGTAGTTTTTGTAATCATTTACATGCTTAATGTCGGGTTACAACAGGCTCGGAAATTTTGATCCTTTCGGTGAGGCCAATACCTTCATTAAATTTTTTATCGTTAGATTAACATACACCCATGTGAATATATACAATATATATAGATGTGAGTGACTGAGTGTATGTTTCTAATGGTAGAATCGAATTTGTGGGACTTTATTTTTTTCTTTTTTATTGCATGTAAAAAGGAGTTGGGAGCATTATAATTAGTGGAGTTTCATGTTGTACTAAAGCCTGTAAAATGGGATTTTTACCTATCATGTGACGAAAGCAGTAATTATGTACCTTAATTATTGAGGATTAACGAGTTTTTTAATCAATTTTTGTAGTTAAGTGGCCTAGCTAGACCTAGTAATTGATGTTATACTGTCTTAATTTGCACTAATTCAATACTTAAATATTTGAAAAATGCTACAAGTACATAATAAATGTACATAGAGGTGTACATAACACTGACATAAAGTGGGTCCACTTGATTTTTTATTCTTCATCATTCTCACTCAATATGAGTGTTATGTACACCCCTATGCACAATAATATATACCTATAGCATTTCTCTAAATATTTTTCCAAGAATTATGTATGGTTAATTTCGGTTTTGCTATGAAGCAAACAGTTGGCTCCATAGTGGAGTCAACTTTCTATATATATACAACAAATAAACATACCATATTCTCTGATTACTTAAATAACACTAATATAATTTTATTAATATGGTAGGTTTATTTGTTGTATATAGAAGGTTGGCTCCACTATGGAACCAACTGTTGGCTTCATAGCAAAACCGTGGTTAATTAAGTCTATGTTCCTTAGAAATTTATTAAGTCCAGTTTCATGGTTATACTTCTACAGTAATGCTAAGGAGTCAACTGTTGGCTCCGTAATCAACCAATAGGACAACTCCATGTGGGACTGTCCCACATGAAACGGAGCCAACAGTTGACTCACTGATACTTCTAAGTCAATTGATTGTTTGTTCATATCCAATACTCTCGATCTACTTAATTTGGCATTTAATCATGTCCCATTGTGCATGTCATTTTCCCATAATATAATATAGTGAAGATTCCCTTAATCTTTTAATCTTGTTTAATCAAAATTAATTCGGCTGTTTCAGCTCTACCCGCTAGTGGTTTTGCAGTTTAACTTTAAATTTATCAGGTAATATGCTTATTAATTTAAGTTGAATTACATTTTTGCCAACATTACCCATTTCATTCGTTAGAAATGAATATCATCCTCTTATTCAAGAACCTATGTGGCAAATTTTTAAACTTTGTTATTTGGCTTGAATAAATTTTTATTTATTTTCAATCCAAAAGTAATTAAGTTTGCAATATCCATAAATATACTGAATACTTATACTCTTTTTTAAGAGTATTAATTATGTTAATTTTAATATCATTTTCTATTGTTGACGTAGTTTATTACGTATAATTTTTTTTCCTAATCTTTCTTTTTCCTCATATTTCTTTTAAACTATAACAAATTTACTAACTTAAATTATAAATATATTTAAAGTTAATAATTTTTTTATTTATTAATAAATTTTTATATATAATATATCAAATTAATCATATCTTGATGAACTTTGATTTGACATCTATATTATACACACAAAATAAATAAATAATTTTATTTGTATTTATAATTAAAATTAAATTAACTATTAATATTAATTCAAAAAAATAAAATTACTTTTTAAACTAACTTAACTATAAAGTAGTTATCTGATATAAATGAGAAAAAAAAATATAATATAAGATGATAAGTCGTGTAAGTGATGTTGTTATTTTAAATACAAATAATAATATATTTGTTAAAAAAGGTATTAAAAAACTAAAATAATATTTGTCGTTATTATTATTTAATTTTAATATAATATTCTTAACATGTACCCGTATAGTACACAAGTATTGTACTAGTAAGAAAATAAAAATGAAAGAAAATAGTTAAACATCTGATGTTATTCGAGCCCAAACCAAACTGAGTAGCTCATGTTTCGAGGTCGTGCTCCCTTAATAAACGAGTCAACTCGATTTGCTTAAGCTCGTGAAAGTTTGGTTTGGCTTAGCTCGACCATTTAATGAACCTAAAATTTTAAATGGATTGTTTGCAGACTCAAACGTATATTCGCAAAAGAATTCGTCTCAACCATTTCATTTAAAAATTAAAACTTATAAAAAATAATAATGAATTATTTGCGAAGAAAGCTCGACTTCATTCTTGTTAAACGAATTCGATTATTAGTTGATCGAACTTGGCTTAGCCTACTAGCTAGTTTGTAAATATTTACACAACTTGCTTATGGTAAAATATGAAATCCCTTAAACGTTATTAAACAATTCATTGTATGAAAATAAGATAAGTAAATAATTCTAATTAAATCAAGAAAAAAAAAATGTTTTCTTAAAATTCTTCAGACTAATAGATTTTTCCAATGATTATTCTAAACATTGGACCTTAAATTAAAATGACGAAAATTCTTAGGACTGTAATATGAAATCACCGTTATTGATTGATTTATAAGTTCATTATTGTTTACCATAAGTTACATCATTATATACAAACATTTTACGTATTCAATGACTTAGAGATGGAATTACGTCACGACAATAATTCTAATTTGAGTTGAATTTGTTATACTTCTTGTCGTTTATAACTTTAGTTATTTTAATTGTAGCGGACGTTTTCTTATGCACGAATGGTTCCACGAATATTTAATTTAATTTAATTAATATAGGGAAATATAATTCATGCATTATTGAGATACGTTTGAATCCTCTCGTCTTTTTCCAATGTGTTAAGAAAACATGTTCATATTTTTTAAATGGGGCTTAATTAGTTTCAATTCAAAAGGTTAAGGAAAAATTAGGGCTGTGACTTTAGGGATAGAAATTTTGGTCCCTATATATATATATATATATATATATATATATTTTGATTCCAAGGCATGTCTCTATATCTAGTCTCTATTATAATAAATGAATAAATAAATAAATAAAGTAAAAATAGTCTCGTAACTTTATGGATGTATCAAAAGTAACTTGTTGCAGTTCGATTAACTAATAGGACAAAGATTGGCACATCGGGCACATTTCAATTTTTTCAAGCCAGAATATTCAATTTCTTTGCGAGAATGTCTTTAATTTAACTAATTTAAAATATTATTATTAATTGATTCCAATTGATTTAAAATTTGTCAAAAAGTTGTTCTTAAGTTAATACTATACCCATACATGCAACAAAATCTTTTTCCACTCTCACAAAAAGAAATTGATCATTTAAAGATCAAAAAGAAATAACTTAAAAGGGTGCATCAAATGTTATCAGGAACAAGAATATCCATATGTTTTGATTACTAATTATAACATTGATTTTATGGTCTCAAACTTTTTTTTTTTTCTTTTCAACTAGCTAGGGATTGGCAAAAAGGTGAAACTTATGATTGTTATTGAAGCAAACACACGCTTGATATTATTAGTCTTTAAACTGGGATCATTAATTCAGTTGTATGTATATATGGGCTATTAATAACTAGGTTAACCTAATTTGAGTACTCTATCCCATTTCAATATCTCAATTAGTACTCAAATTTATAGACAAAATGTTCCCTTAATTGAGTGTACTCTGCTTACGTGAGTCAAACTATGATCTGCNTATTAAAAAAAAAAAAAAAAAAACTTAATTTCATGCAAATAACATACTAATTCGATTAGCTAGCCATTTGTTGAAGTGTGGTTGATGAAAGGGAATTTTTAGAACCATTTTGGATAATTAACTTTTCTTCTATACATTACTTTTTGAGACCCATAACATAATAAAGAAATATTTTTATATAGTTTGAAACATAAGAGAATTAGATAGTACAAATAATGTACCTAAAGTAATGTTGTCAAATTTAAGCATACAACACATTTTAATACAATACATATACTTTACATACAATTCCAATATCGAATGACTTTGAGGTGTATTCAATTGGGATTTTAAGTGACATTTTAAGACTTTTTGTGATATCCAGACTTTGGAAGAATTTTGTGAAATCTTAAGTCTGGAGGTGGGATTTGAAGTTGGATTTCGTGTAAGGTTTTTTTGTTTAGAAATCTCACTAAATCTTAAAAGGTCTTAACAAATCCTACTGTCAAATAAATTAAATTCCTCAAGATTTTGTAAGACTTTTAAAATCCCAATTGAATACCCCAAGACTTTAAAAAGTCTTAACAAATCTAATTGAATACACCAGTGTTGTCGTACGGATTTGCAACAACATCATTAATGTGAATATGTCATAAATTCCAGTAGTAAATAGCGGTAACCGGAGATTTTATTAATCGGTAATTGGTCGGTGTGTAATTAACCGAAATGAACGTGGTACAAAAGTCCCCCCTTTATCAAGGGAATTGCTCAATATATATAGTAATTTTTTGATACACGTTTTTCGAGATCTCCAATCATTTTTTGGAATTGTACGAAAAGTGGCTTTAAATAGGCGGTTTGGTTAGTTGGGCCCACGATCATCATGACGTTGGGCACGAGACGCAACGAGGTTGTGTAGGCGCCTCGTCACCTGCTTCGGTTTTGGCGAACTCGATTACCCCCGAGGCGGATTGAGGGGGATTGTGATGTCAGTGGACTACGGTGAGGTTCTGAGAAGTCGGAAGTCGGTTCGTGTTTGGGAAAATCACGGGTAGTTGGTAGTATCATGACGCCGGTAGTGAGTTACGTCGGTTCGTCATGTTATGCCCATTCGTCACGTTGGTTGGGAAGGTCCAATTCCCGAGGGGAGGTGTTACTTCAAGGTCTTGCGCTGTTTTCAAATGAGAAGAGTTTCTGAGGCCGTTTCGACGTGCTTTATCTTCATCTTATCTTAAACCTTGGTTACGTTTATTTGTAACCCATCTTCACTTGGAATTATATTCGAATTACCAAGTCGGGGGTCAACAACCAGGATTTTTAAAGTCTTAAAAAGTCCTTAGAAATCCCAATTGAATACACTCCCCTTGATAGTTGGAATTAGTGCGTTTAAATCAAATGAGTCTGGCTCGACTCGGCGGAGTTCAGCTCGAGCTAGTCTTTAACGAGCCGATCTCGAGCTCATTTAAAGCTCGTTTGGTTAACGAGCCAAACCTGACTCGGCTTGATAAAGCTTGTTAAGGCTCAAAAAGAGAAGTTCTATTTAATTTTCTATAGTTCGGCTAGTTAAAGTTTGAGATGGTCTCGTTAAAGCTCAAACTTAACTCGTTAGGGTTTAGGGTTTACATACTCGTTTATGTAACGAGCCGAGCACGGTTCAGCACGTTAAGGATCGAGCTCCAGCTCGGCTCGGTTCATATACAGGCCTAGTTGGAATGCTAATATCGAATATATCTTCATATTTTGTGAAGGTGATGTAAATCTAGCTTAATCAAGAAGTATCAATCTGAATGAAAGAGACTACAATCTTCAGAGGAACTAGAAATTGGTTTTGGTATGAAAGTTAGAAACTAGAAAAGTGAACACTTCCAAAAGCTCAATATAATCGATACGTGAGGTTGTAAACAAAACAATGTTGTTTACTCTTTTTCCCCTTTATTTATTATCGATGATCAACTCCTATATCGGTCTCCATTAGCTGAACATGATTAAAGTGGTTATTTTTTTAACTATACTTACTTTTCACACGATAAAGATGAAACAGACAAAATGTGTTGTAAGAAAAGAGAGGACAAATGAAGAGGTTGTCAACTTTTGCATTAACAATTTGTTATAAGAAAAAATAAATAAATAAATAAACAGCGTAGATAATATATAATGGGTAGAGAATATTCGTGAATATATTAAAGACTACATTTTGTCAAGGGCTAAAAAGAATTGAATTTCTCAAAGTTCAAATAAACAATAAGTAGGAAATCTCTTTGTAGATCATTTGTTTTGATTCATGTTACGAGAGTTCGTGGATGTTGGACATCGTAGTCATCAATCATATAAACTAAATGCATTTGAATAAAATTATGTTATTTGACTAAAAGTTTGACATACATAAATGATATGTAAATGTATCACTTATTGATTTCAAATTTGTGTGATGGATAAAACTACAAGATCTTGATGTAGCATGATACTTTCTAAAAGCTCGTTTAGTTAACGAGTCGAACTCGACTCGACTCGTTAAAGCTTGAAAAAATAATTATTATATAATTTTCCACAGTCTGGCTCGTTAACGTTAAAGCTAGAGATCGACTCGTTAAGCTCGAACTCCGCTCGTATAGTGATAAATGAGCCGAGCTAAGCTCGAGCTCGATTTCTTGCTCGTTTATTTAACTAGCCGAGCTCGACTCGACTTGACTCAGCTCATTAAGGGCTCAAAGGTGCATTCCCATAATACTCCTAGGCTTTAATAGTTATCTAACTGATTGTTCATATAAATTGCACATTGATATTTGTGGCCAACATTATCAATGAAAATATTGTAGAGTTCAAACTAATATGTAGGTTGAAGAGGGCAGACCTTCAATACCCAAACCTTAATCTAATGGCTGAAAAAATTTTCTTTTTGAATATGCCACTTCAATAAAGCATATGATAAAATGTGATAGAAAAGTTCCATTTTATAGTAATCAGGACACATGGATGATGAATTTACACACAAACATATCCCCATCAATACATCATATAATTGACACACAAGTAGTACAGCAGCTATAATATACACAGGAACAGGAGATCCACTACCCTATGACTAATCCCATTTCACCACATTGTACTCAAGGGCAAAACCTTTTAGTGTTCTCCACTTGGAGAATACATCATCTCAAAATGTTAGACAAATGGGCTAGGAAGTACTAAAAAATTAGCCAATTTAGGGACAAGCAGTTTTTTTCCTCCATCTCTGGTGTTCACAGCACTTGCTTTTTATCTAGTTAAGACACTTGTTTTCTTGAATTTCTTTATCACCATTTTTACCATCTTTGCTGCTGGAATGACCAAGGGAACACCATGACCTCACTTAAAGAGCACACAAAATTTAATCCTTTTTTANAGTACTTAGATTCTATATACTGTTGCAAAAGGAAACAAAATTTTACTTGAATCCATCTAGCACAATATTAAGATAATGTACAACAATGAAACCCAAAAAACATAAAAATAAATTCAGCTATTGACTGATTGTTCTATCATCCAAAGAACTCGGCAAACCTTTAAGTACGTCCCTCAGAGCATAATAATGGCTATCACATTTGTGGTCTGAAATTAAGTTGCTAGAAAGCAGTATCCTTTGAAAATGCTCACCTGGGTTTCTTCTCAACAGAGTGAAGTATTCAATTCGTTTGCGATTGCCTTCAGAATCCACATTCCGTTTTAAGTAGTAGACAGTCCCAGGCACAAACAAATCCTCAGTTGCTTTGCTGGCTGCTCGTTTTTCAAGTCCAGCTTTATCATCTGAGTACTTATTAGAACTAGTGG
Source organism: Striga asiatica (assembly GCA_008636005.1). Lineage (NCBI taxonomy): Eukaryota > Viridiplantae > Streptophyta > Magnoliopsida > Lamiales > Orobanchaceae > Striga > Striga asiatica. The sequence continues at coordinate 628,231 of BKCP01011626.1, read as the reverse complement.
CAATTGGAATTTCCCTCTTCTTCGTGGGTATCTCTGTAAAATTAATAGTTGTTAACTAACTCATATTTCCAAATCTACAAATATCTTTCAAAATTTACAAATATCCCCCATCGACATATGTTTTGCTGAGCTGCTGGAGAAAAAAATCTGGCAATAAGAACATAAAACGCACCAGAAAATTTTGAGTGTCCTCTGAATTTAGCATACTCGGCAAATTTACGAGCTACATCTTGTACAGAGGTTACAACTTGCTTTGCATTAGCAACCAGATCTATTACACCTTTCCAATCTTCTTTACTGAAAACACTTTCCCTGCCAAAAGCACACAAATGGTCATTCATCTCTGTCATTAATGACCAAAACCCGGAAGAAAGATGTCACGATTTCGACAATAATCAAAGGTGGAGGGGGAAAAATTTTATCTAATTCAAAAGTTGGGAGATTCAAAATTTTAGGTACTAAGAGCTTTGTGAACATTAAGAATAGTTTTTGTATAACTGAAAATCTTGAAAATGGTTGGATTTGCAGATTGTAGTGGAAAAGGGCGCCTGCCATCTCATACATACCTAATATAACCTTATTAGCAAAATTTAAACATTTGCAGCTCTTGCAAGGAAAAAGAAGCAATGGGAAAAACAAACTTTCACAACAACAATAGCCTTTTATCCAGATATGGCTTCATTAAGAAATTATTTGTGGGTACATACTATACTGTACCTTAAGCAAGAAAAAATTCAGTTTTTGCTCATATCTCAAAATTAAGAATATTGACCCATATAAAAAGCCAGTGCTTGCTTAAAAATGCTCTCACCAATCAGTTTCAACAATTTCATTCCTCAATCTTGTCAAAGAAGAAACACTCAATCTCGGGACAATATCATCCTGCATGAAACAAAATAACTAGACGTGACAGAAGGACAAAATATAACAAACAAATTTCAACTACACAATAAAAAGAACTGATAGAATCGGACCTGCATGACAATCGTAGTCACAAAATCGTAGCAACTTTCAGCTAAATCTTTGGAGACACAAGGAGGGGTGGCATATCCAATGGCTGAGATTATATCAGGACTGAACCCAAGCTCCTTCATTGACTTTTTCTTAAGTTTAATCGCAAGCAATGAAGCAGTTGCACCTCCGAGAGAATGACCAACGAGCCTCAGTCTAAAACCCTGTTTACTAATTAGTCACTCAAATAGTGGGGGGCAAAATTGCATTTTTAGTCCTTTGGGTTTAACGCCATAGCAATTTTAGTCTCAAGTTCCAACATTTCGCCTTTCGGTCCAACGATTTAATATTTTGCGGCAATTTCAATCCTCAAATGACTAAAATTGCAACAAATTCCCAAATTCCAATATTTTCGATTAGGAATTTAAGTCATGTAATTTAAAATTTTGTTGCAATTCCAAGTCCTATAATTTACAATTTTGTTGCAATTTTAGTCGACTAAAATTGCAGCAAAATATTAAATCACATGACCAAAAAGCAAAAAGATGGAAACTTTGGCCTAAAATTGCTATTGCGTTAGGACTAAAATTGCAATTTTTCCCAAATAGTGGCAATGTCACTCTTTTACACAGCGTACACAAACACACACACACACAAAAACAAGAAAGAAAATAAGAAGAAAAAAAAAAAAAAAAAAAAAAAGATATCACGCCACCTTGTGTTTGTCTAGGCACTTTCTGATAGTATCCATCTCGTGATTCAGAAACCAACGAGCTGCCTCAGCGGTGCCAAAGTGTGTCGAATAACCTTCTGTTGTGATATCCTCATGGCCAGAAGATATGATGTCAGTGATGAGGTCATATACTGTGTGGGTCCCACGTATACCAAGGATGACGAGTTTTCTCCGCGTGTCGATTCCTATATAATACCCAGGTCTCAGCACGCTGGAGTTCTTAACAAACTTGATTACATTTTTTTCTCTGATCATGCTATTCCTTGCCAGACCAGCTGCATTATCTTTGTAAGCACCCTTTGCTAGTTCCGTGTGGTATATGAAATCCTGAACCTAAAATTTACCAACATCAATGTTAGATAATTCCCTGTCATGTGATAAAGAAAGCAACTTTGATCGAGTTTTTGGGCCTTCTTCCAGGAAAATCGATTCGTGCATCTAAAACTCAAGTATCAAGAGTCAAAAGTCTGTGGGTTTAGCAAAAGAGTAAAAACAATCGATCAGCTTATGAAAGAGTGTTGGCTGAGAAGTTTGAGAGACTCTTTACCAGTTTAAAAAAAAAATTCAAAACAAAGGGAAAATCAGAATCTAATTAGGTATAAACTCAACCAAAAAAAAAAATCAAAACTCTCAACTTTAACTCAACTCCACCCACTATCCTCAATATTATCAATATGATTAAATAATATCAACAAATCATTCTTACATATCACATCAACTTTTTAACTATTCATTCACCCACATAATTTTATCTATACATCACTTCCAATCATTTTTCTCTTACTTTTATATCAAATCAACTTTAAATATTTTATTTTAAATAATATTTTAATCTAAACTTAAATTCCCACTAACAACTAGCCATACTACCTTTTTCAAAATTAACTATGGTTTAAAAAAAAAATCAAAAACCAATCAAATCCATATCTAATCACACCCTAAAGCACCAATCCATGCTTTTCAATTTCAATAAAATGAAGCAGAATTTGGAATTTGCGAACACTTAAATTTGAAAAGAAAAAAAAAATAGGAAAAACCTACTTTTTTAGTGTTCGTACACATTCCCTTACTCCTAAGAAAAATTATTTCACAGAGTTAGATGATTTAGCCAATTACCATGAGTTCCGACGAGACAATTTCACCCTTCACATCTTCAACAGAAGTTGTGGATGCTTGCCTAAGATACAGGAGGTACAAGCCAATAGTAAGATCACTGAGACTCCAATCCTGAATTCCAAGCTTACTCCTTTGTATGCTTGCAAAAATCTCGGAAAGGGACCTATCAGTGGGTGGCGGCTTCAGTTCAATCCCACTACCTATAAAACAAACACTCTNAATACACTTAAAACGAAATTTTTTAAGCTCAATCTTTAAGTTAAATACGGCGAATGCTTGATTCATTTATCTGTATGAACTTTTCACAATTCATTAAAGCACCTAATCAAACTTGCCTAGGTGCCATTGGATATTTAAAAAAAAAAAAATCATCTAGAGAAAATTTTCTTAAATTGTATTATATTCGGTTGTCTCACTTTTCTCCACCTCGACTTTTATTAAAACTCGACCATTATTAAAATTTTTCTTAAAATTCATTATACATGTTGGAAAACTAACAATTATTTTTATCATTTTTACATCAAATTAAACATAATCATCATATCTTTATCTTACATCAAATCACACCTTTCAAATTATTCATTTTCTCTGTAATCTTTTATAATTCCCCAATGCACACAAGTGGGCAAAAATATAAATAGAAAAATGAGTAAAAAAGGTAAAAGTTCCACCTTATAACTCAGTAAATCACAAAACCCAACTCAGAAACAATTTAAGCAAGCAAAAATACCAATCTCGAATCAACAATTCCGGNAAAAAAAAAAAAAAAAAAAAATCGCCTGAAAATGGAGAAATAACCAAACCTGTTGGAAGAGCCCATTTGTACAGCTGCAAAGCCGGCTCGAGAGCTTTACCCAGCCAAGCAATTTCAGGCTTCCACCGATCGCCATAACCGCCCAATTCATCCTCCGACGAGATATGACTGTTCGCGACATCACTTTCCAACTTAACATCGCATTTGCTGTTCCTCAATCCATCGCCGCCGGCGGTCGACCTCTGGAAGCGGTTCAGAATACTGTACGAGCACCTCGGGAACAGACCTTCTTTCTTCAACAGCCTCAATCTCCTGCTCAAATCTGCAAAAATCACGGAATCAGGTAAAACAGACAACAAGCTCGATTGCGGTACCCAATTTTCGTGAATTTTCTGAAAAAAATAATGGCTACCCAAGCTGTTGAAAAGCAGTCTGACGGGTATTTTACACATACTACGGCCTGTTGATCGGAGAAAACGGCGATGGCGGTGGCTGATTGAGATGATTTATGCGCGAGTCGGTTTGAATGTTGTGATTTTGCCGTGACTGTGTACAAAGAACAATCTCGTGGTGCCGTGGGGAAAGCGAAAAATAGTTCTGCAAAACAAGGGTGTTATGGTCATTTAACAACATATTCTTTGGTTTTGTGGACTCCATGTTTATTTATGTTTCTGGATCCATTTTTTATGAAAGCCCAAATTCGCGTGGCCCATCCAGTTCAACCTTCTTGACATTGCCTTGGGCATAAGCCTTTCTTTATATAATTATTTGGGTTTGGGCTTTGGCGTGGATTTGTATGTATTTGGGTTTGCTCTTAATTGTATTATAGTGGTTTCACAAATGTTAATCACCTAATTAAATAAAACACTCGTGAGCGCGACTTTTTATTGCTTGAGTTTTGCTTGGATCTTTTATAGCCAGTCGAGTTCAAGATCGTTTAAACCTTGTTTTTTGTTTGTGAGCCAAGCCCGCTTGCTAAGAATCGAAAGAAAAAATTAACTTTTGTAGCTTGGCTATTAAGTTTGGCTGACTAAGGCTCAATTTCAAACTTGTTTGGTTAATCGGCCGAACTTAGTTGGTCTTGACGAATACTCAATCGGACTCAACTCGTTTATATCCTTACATATAATACATAACTTATGTGGAGTTAGCAGACGATACATAACTTTTGGAACGTGTATCAATGCATAATTTCTAAATATTTATGGACGACTGCATAACTCGTGTCATTTAATGTCTTCATAACAAAAATTTCAAGTGACAATTCAACTTTTAATGATTAATGATTCTAACTACTATCCAACTATTAAATAACAAAATTAAAATAATAAAACTATGCCAATTTAAAATCTCACACTTAAATTGATTTATGTTTATATGTCCAACTAAATTGAGGTGTAGTTCAATTATTGGGGTAGAGCTGTCAAAACGAGCAAGCTTATTTCCCGCCGAAGCCCGCCTTTTAATGGGGCGGGGCCCCCATGCCGGCGGGACTAAAAAATGGCAGTCTGTCTCGCCCCATCCCCTCCAACACTAAAGATAAATTACACACATATATATTTATATGAAAACAATACTCTAACTTTAATTTTAAATATATTTGGACGCTTTTAATATGAATTAATAATTACTATTATCTAATGAAAATGAATATTGATCATATTTATAAAGTTCGAATTGCCTCAATTCTAATTGTTTAATTGTTAAAACATGTAATTGACTGTTTTTCCTCCATTGTTGCATATACTAATGTGTGGTCCGTGCGATGCACAAGAAAACAATATTACGATTCTATTATAAATTAAATATATGAATAATATTAATAATGATTTATCCATCGTTTTTAAATTAAATTGGGTTGGACACAGTCCGACAGGATGGACGGAGAACCGGTTTATAACCAGTCTTGTTCGCTTGAATAAAATATTTTTTGTCGAATCCGTCAACACCAGTCGGTTGGACTGGTAGAAACGATACGATTTTCAAAATAAATTTTGTTACATTTGAAATTATTTTAAATAAAATTACATATTTAAATAAAATAGAGATTTATAATTATTTATCAATATAGATATATATTTATATATATATATATATATGTTTAATATATATTTATTTATTATATAGTTTATTTTTGTTTTTTTTAGTTTTTTTAATGTTAAAAAATTGAATTAAAAAATGAATTTTTTAATATTTTTTTTAGTAAGGGCAAAAGAGAAATTTTTGGGTGCGGTGAATAGTAAAAGTGGGTGCGGTAAATAGCAACACTCAATTTATATTTTGGCACCACATATCCCACCAAAAATCTGACCAATTTAAACATAACCTCTACACAAAGAAATTCAATCAAATAGAGAAAACACAAATATAAGCAGCTCGTACACCTGTTTTGCAGATGGCCTCAAAATCAATCCGATTTGAACAAACGAATTTAAACACTCACAACAATTACCTGATTCGAAGTGGAGACGAGGTGTGCTAGGCTAAACTGGTTGTGAAGCTCCGACGGGTCGCCTCTCGTACCCAGTTTTGATGAAAGAAGACGAGATTTGTACGTGAGGAAGAGTATAACTTGGATACAAAAAAAAAAAATTGTTTTGTTTGGATTTTTTGGTTTGGTTTGATTAATTTTGAAAAAGGTGGTATGGTTAGTTGTTAGTGAATATATTAAAATAATATTTAAAATAAAATAATTAAAATTGATTTGATGTAAAAGTAGGAGAGAGATGATTTGAATTGATGGTATATAAAATTATATGAGTGGATGAATAATGAATTAAAGTTGATGTGATGTGTAAAAATGATTGGTTGATATTATTTAATTAAATTAATAATATTGATGATAGTGGGGTTGAGTTAAAAAAATGATTGAGTTAAAAATGTTTAGATTTTTTTATAGTTTTTGTATCCAAGCATCCTCTTAATTATTCTTTATTCATGAGTATACTATCCACAANTGTGTTTTTAATTAATTAATTAATAATAATTATAATAAATTATGAATAAATTTGATATGAAAATATAATTTTCAGATTTATTTGTCCTTTTGAAAGTTTATTTGAAATAAAATTATGTGATTCAACATAATTGTTAATTATATTTTTTGGAGAAATAAAGTAGTAAATATGTAAATTCCTATATCCCACAAAAACGTGCTTAATAAAATCAATATTACCAAAGGTAAACTTTTGGAGTATTTTTTCTAAACTTTGTTTATATTTATTAATATTATATTTATTTTACAATTTCTTATCGAACAAATATACATATTGAATAAGATAAATTATGAGTGATATTTTAAGTTTTAGAGTGTTTTTTTTTCGAACAAGTATACATATTAACATTCATTTATTTGAGATTTTGAGTTATATTTTAAGTCATTTTTAAATTCAAAACATTTAAAAAATTGTATACAGACTGAAATCGCCCCTACATATAATTTCCAAATATGTTGAGCCTAGGTGACAAGCCGATGTGCTTCATAATCTAATTTGGCATAAATTGGTGTTTCAAATTGAGACATGTTCAAGTTTGGTGTTGACTATTATGCTTGAGAATTACCATAAACTATTTTAGTTTCTCTTTTTTTCATAAGTTACCATATACTACTCTTACCCAAGGGCGGATGCACATATAAGCTAGGGGGAGTCATGTATAGTATGTATAGTATATAATATTATGTATATTTAACTACTTTGTCCCCCAAAAAAACGTTCATTTAGTCATTATGTTTAATCATCGATTTTATTAAATTCATTTTGAAAATAATCATTAATAAATATTCTGTTATAAAATTCACTATCCAAGTACTTATATATTTAAACAACAAATTATTTAGATTAATATTTTTATATTTAAATTGATTTTAATTATTTTATTTACGCAGAATCTCATAAATATTTTATTATTTTACAAAAAAAAAAAAGAAATACACATTCACTTAGTTTATCTATTGAGATATTTTTTTAATAATCTATATTCCATTCCACCTAATATTAACAATTAATAATAGGAAATTGAGATAAGACAAAGTGATTAAATGTTCTAAAAATCGGCCCAGGCGGCCTCCTAAACGCTAGGCGGTGCCCGGCCGCCTCCGATTTGCACAAATCGGCCAGGCGACCCTAGGCGGGCTCAGCGGCCAGGCGGTTAGGTGGCGCCTAGGTGCTCCTAGGCAGGCTCAGCGACAATTTTCATTTTTTTTTATCATTTTATTTTTTTTAAATACTAATTACACTGTTTTGTTTTCATATTTTCTTTAAAATATATTAATATTATAATTTGAACTTAGGTGTGTGGATTTATTATAAGTTGAGATAGTTTTATTTTGAAGGTAGATAAAATAAATAAAAAATAAAGTATTTAATATTAATTTATAGGTCCCGCCTCGACTTTTAGAACACTGAATTAAATTAAAATTTATGATTTATAATTTATGATTTATGAGCTAAGTGTTTTGACGCCGCCTCTCTACACTAATCATTGCACAAGAGTGAAACTTCCACTTTTTGAGTGGTACACCCATAAATCTTTAGCTATTTAATTTATAAAAAATTGAGTTTCTTAAAACTTTCTATGATTTGATAAGATTTCAAAACACAAATTACATATGTCAAATTATATTCGTTTGAGATTATGAATGACATTTTTAAATTTCTATGTTTCAAATCCGAGAAATGTCACATGTATATTTGTGTGTGTGCATGTGTGTATATATATAATTTATTATAATCTTTGTAAATAAGTCTCTACTAGTACAACACTCGTGTATTACATGGGTGCTTGTTAAAAATTATTCTTAATGAATAAAATTATTTTAAAATTTTATTTATTTTTTTACAAAAAGTATATATTATTATATATTTTAGAATGACGCTTGTTACTTGTGCGACTTACATGTGTTTTATTATAGTAATTTTTATAACTTATATCATATAACTACTTGAAATATAAATTTAATAATTGATAAATAATTTAATTTTTCTAATTAATATTAAAAAAAAATTATATTATTGTTATAAAGATATATATAATTTATTTTTTATGCATACAATATGGATGTCGAAGCTCATCAAGAGATGATTAATTTGATATATTATATATGAAAAACTGATAAGAAATACTAAAGTTTTTAACTTCTAGGCCGCCATGTGCGAGTCCTCTCAGTTTGTTATCTTCGTGGCTTTTTAGGCGTGTTTTTGGTTTGGGCTGGTGGCCTCTGTCTTATTACCCTGTTGGGGTCTTAGGTATTACCCTGTTGGGGTCTTGTAATTTGTTTTTGTTGCACTTTTGTGCTCTTATATATTACGTCTATCGTTTCGGCAAAAAAAAAAAAATCCCAAAAATACGAATATACCACTTAAGTTCAGAACGTTTTGAATTTATTTATCGGGGGAGGGGATGTGTATGCATTCTCAAACTTCATCGTCACAACATTTTATAGCAATATATGGATATGGAAAAACCAAAGACAAGTCTGTATGATTGACAAGTTGCTTCAACAGCAATATAAGGTTAGCCTCTTTGTTTGACCATTCTCTCAGTAAATTGAATATTTCTAATCCTTAAAATTTAGTGTTCACATGTACATAAAATTGCTTGTCCTAATTATGGTATGAAAATGGGACCAAATTAACTGAAAAAAAAATTTATATATCTTTGCCCTTCTCCTAATCCTAGCTATTAACCTACGCATGCCTTATTTATTTATTATTATTATTGTTGTTGTTATTATTATTTTATTTTATTTTTTTGGTGAAACTAACACTTAACAAAGATTAAAGACAAACTTTTTGTGAGTAAGAAACACCTCTAATATTGTGCTCTAGCGTCTAGCCACGGAACCACAACTGACAATGGCCGGAGCTAAAAAATAGTGTTGAAGACCAAGAAAACTTAATGAGCTACGCATTCAGTTCAACTTGACAAAAAGACTTGTAAAAGGGTATAAAGATATGTTTATAAGTACAGATAACACCTTTTCGAAATTATCTAAATTTTACTACATTTTTCTAAATTTTGGTAGAATCTCTGGAGAGACTCACTATATTCTTCCCCGTATAGAGAAATATTAACGTATTTCATGTTAGACTTCTTTCATCACTATGTCTCTAGGTCAGTCAGGTCAATTTTAGTATCAATACTTTTTTAACTCGAGTATAGTCAGATCATCTGAGGACTCTAACCCTCATCTTACACTTTATTGTATAACGTGTCTTTGAGGCTATATCATAACGTAAGTGGTTTTATTTCATTATTTTCTAGTTAAATTCATAAAAGAATGGATATTTTTAGCTATAACTTAGTTAATAAAAATTTATAAATTTTATAAAAGTATCCAATTCACATGAACCCACATTATTATTTTCTTTTGGCAAAATAATGAAGACATTTGTAAATGTATATTTTACTTGGGATTCTTGGACCCTCAGTACTGTACACAAATTACAAAAGTCACGTTTTTTTTTTTGGTAGCATTTTGCCAATTTCCTCGAAACAAATAGCCTACCTCGAAACCAATGGCCTGACTAATATTTATTCTATTTTTCAATTTGCTATATGTGCTCAATATTAAATACAATTGGGGCCAATTTCGTGCTTTCACAATGGCCCACTAATCACTCTATATAAATAGCCAATGGAAACTTATTCGAATCCCAACTCCATTCAGAAAATCTAAAAGGAGTTCACAATTTTCACTCATTTTTTACAACAGAGGTCACCTCACGTGAACTTCATATATTAAAAAAAAAAAATTATCCAGAAAAATAAACAAAAATTTCAATTTTAATCTGATAAATAGCTTCAAAAGAGGAGAATATAATGGGCCGGGCTCCATGCTGCGAGGAAATGGGCCTGAAGAAAGGCCCGTGGACTGCCGAAGAAGATCAGATACTGGTCGGCTACATAAATCGGAATGGCCATGGGAATTGGCGGGCTCTTCCCAAACGGGCCGGTAATTTAACCCAATAACGATTTTATCCCTATATCCGTATCTCCAATTTTTTGAGATTTATCTAATCACGAGTTTTGGGATATTTTGTCATAGGCCTGCTAAGGTGTGGAAAGAGCTGCCGCCTCCGATGGATGAACTATTTGAGGCCCTATTAGAGTCAAGTCAATGTTTAGTTAATTAGCATATGATTAACACATGTGGTTAGCACGTGTCTGTTGTTAGTAGTTATGCATAGCTAACAACTGTGATTAGACAACAGCTCACGAGATATATAAATCTCCTCTGTAATCCTTCATCATTATCATCAATGAATATGTTTTGGTTTCCTTTCTCTGTTTCTCTCTTGATCTCAATATGGTATCAAAGCTAGGTCACTTTTGTTAATTTTTTTTCCTTGCCATGGCGGAGCTACATGTCTCGTCGCCGATGGCCGCGTATCCTCCTCATCTTACTCCGCTTCCTCTCCGTTTGGATCGCACAAATTTTTCATACTGGAAGTTGCAAGTTCTATCCACAGTTAGGGCTTATGGATTTGAAGATTTTCTTCTCACTGCGTCCTCTCCACCCAAGTTTCTTCCTGCTGTGTCTGATTCTACTACTTCGATGCTCAATCCCGACTTTGTTACTTGGATGCGCACCGATCAACTACTTCTCAGCTGGATGCTTGCGTCTATGTCAGAATCGATGCTTGGTCATGTTACGCGTTGTTCATCTTCGGCTGAGGTTTGGTCTGTCTTATCGCAGCTTTTTCATACTCAATCTAAAGCTCGGGTACTTTATCTTAAATTTCAACTTCAAACCCTAAAAAAGGGGGATTTATCAGTTGATGACTATATCCTTAAGATGCGTGGTTTTGCTGATGAACTGCACTCTGTTGGTCACCACATTTCGGATGATGAGTTGGCTATGTATGTCCTTGGTGGTTTAGGTTCCGATTATGAAGCGGTTGTTGTTAACCTCACATCTCGGTTAGATTCCATTTCCTTACCTGAGGTACAGTTTTCTCTTCAGACTCATGAAATGCGTTTGGCTAGTCAGTTGTCATCGTCATCTCCGGCTGCTTTTCCGATTTCCTCGACTACTGTCACTTCTGCTCCTGCTTATTCAGCAAATTTTGTTCAGTCTCGAGGTTCATTTGCTAATTCTCGTGGTTTTCCCAGAGGCAGGGGACGATCTCCTCGTGGTCGTGGTCGTTTTTACAAAAACTCTGACAGGGTTGTGTGTCAACTTTGTGGCAAAGCTAATCATGTTGCCTTGAAATGTTATAGACGGTTTGATATCAGTTTTACAGGGCAGGAAAGTGTTGGTCACTCACCTCAAGTTCACATTGGTGAAGCTGGTACTTCTCCACCTGCTAATACCTCTTCCTCAGTTCATGGATCAGATCCCAACTGGTTTTTTGACAGTGGTGCTACAAATCATCTTACTGCAAATCTGGAAAATCTCTCTCTTCAGGCAGCTCCCTATCAAGGTACTGACATGGTCTTAGTTGGCAATGGCTCTAAACTCTCTATATCCCATACTGGTTCTTCATCTCTGCCTTCTAAGAACCACGTTCCTATTCTTTTAAACAACATTCTTCTGGTTCCAAATATCACTAAAAATCTTCTCAGCATCTCTCAACTCACCAAAGATAACAATATCCTTATTGAATTCCATTCTGATTTTTGCCTTGTGAAGGACAAGATTACTCACAAGGTGCTGTTGGAAGGAGTGCTTAAGGATGGTCTGTACCAGCTGGACTTGTCCAACCATGCCTCCTTTCTTCATCAACTTGCTTCCACTTCAGCTGCTTCTACTTTAACTGTTCCACCTTGTACTTTCAATTCTGTTGTTTCTTCTAATTCTAAGATGTTAAATGAGGCTGCNGCACCCATCATATGCTTACTCGATCTAAAGCAGGTATCTTCAAACCAAAGACCTACTCCTCTCAACTTTCTCCATCCTTCCTTCTTGAGCCTGCCACTACTACTGAGGCTTTGTCTAGACCAGAATGGTTGGCTGCTATGAAAAGTGAGTATCAGGCTTTGATAAACAACAATACTTGGGTTCTTGTTGATCATTCTCCTGATATGAAAGTTATCTCCAACAAGTGGGTGTTTAGAACCAAGTATAAGTTGGATGGTTCTGTTGACAAGCTCAAAGCTCGGTTGGTTGCTCGAGGTTTTCAGCAAACTGCCGGTGTGGATTTTCTAGAGACCTTCAGTCCTGTGGTCAAGGCTTGTACCATCAGACTTGTTTTTACACTTGCAGCCACATTTTCTTGGCCTATTCAACAAATTGATATCAATAATGCGTTTTTAAATGGAGATTTGAATGAAACAGTTTATATGTCCCAACCTGTGGGGTTTGAGGATCCTGCACATCCTACTGCTGTTTGTAAGCTCACTAAGTCCCTCTATGGCCTTAAACAGGCTCCTCGGGCATGGTTTACTAAAATTAGAGGTTTTCTTCTGTCTCTTCATTTCAAAGAGTGTGTGTCTGATTCCTCACTTTTCTTTAAAAGGTCAAATGGTGAGCTGTTATTGGTTCTCATTTATGTGGATGATATTCTCATCACTGGTGCAAATTCATCTTCAGTCCATCATCTTATCTCTACTCTTGGTCAACAGTTTGCTCTCAAGGCTATGGGTGAGGTTAATCATTTTCTTGGCTTTGAAGCCCTAAAATCCTCTACTGGTTATGTTCTCAATCAGTCTAAGTATGCTCTAGACTTGCTGGTCAAGACAAACATGGTTAATTGCAAACCAGTTTCTACTCCTATTTGCCCTTCACATAAAATTCATATTGGTGACAGTGAGCCCTTTTCTAACCCTACATTGTACAGAAGTGTTGTTGGGGCTCTTCAGTATCTTACCATGACTCGGCCTGACATTTCCTTTGCGGTTAATAAGTTGAGTCAATTTCTTCAGTCTCCCACTACAAATCACTGGCTTACATGCAAGCATTTATTGAGGTACATTAAGGGCACCCTTACTGTTGGTCTTCTCTTTCAACCTGTTCAGAGGTTTGCTCTTGAAGCTTATACAGATGCTGACTGGGCCGGGTGCAAGGATGATAGAAGGTCAACTGGTGGTCATTGCATTTTTTTGGGCACAAATCTCCTTGCATGGAGTTCCAAAAAGCAGTCTGTTGTCTCTAGGAGTAGTGCAGAGTCAGAGTATAGGAGTATTGCTACTGCTACTTCGGATCTTCTATGGATGCACTCTTTATTTCATGAACTTGGTCTTTTCTTTGAGTCACCTTCCGTCTTGTGGTGTGATAATGACAGTGCTGCGGCCCTTGCATCAAATCCTGTTCAACATGCACGTACCAAACATATTGAAGTTGATGTTCACTTTGTTAGGGAAAAGGTAGCTTCTAAGGAGGTGGAAGTTCGGTATATTCCCTCTGAATTGCAGGTGGCTGACATTCTAACTAAGCCTCTTGCTCCTGCACGGTTTCATTTTCTTTGTACTAAGCTGCCTATGCGTGCCAAAGAATTTTTCAACACCTAGTTTGGTTTAACGGGGGTGTATTAGAGTCAAGTCAATGTTTAGTTAATTAGCATATGATTAACACATGTGGTTAGCACGTGTCTGTTGTTAGTAGTTATGCATAGCTAACAACTGTGATTAGACAACAGCTCACGAGATATATAAATCTCCTCTGTAATCCTTCATCATTATCATCAATGAATATGTTTTGGTTTCCTTTCTCTGTTTCTCTCTTGATCTCAATAGGCCCAATATTAAGAGAGGCAATTTCACTTCGGACGAAGAGGAAATCATAATAAATTTGCATATGGAGCTAGGAAACAAGTAATGCAAGTTTTATTTTATTCTCTTTTTTAAACAAATTCATTTATTATTTGGAATTAAAATCTTAATTTGAACAGTAAAGTTGGGTAGGTAGGACTAACGGTTAAATAATCAAATTTTTTTCATTAAATATACGTACTTTCACAGTCTAAAAAAAAAATAAACAAAAGTGAGTCTGCCATATTTTGTCATGTGTACTTCACTTTGTCTAAAATATAAAATTAATAAACAAAAGTTAGACCGTCATATTTTTTCAATATAAGTATAACATTATGCATTTTTGTAAATAAAAAAAGGCAAATTGCATTTTTAATTTGCTGGTTTAACACTATAGTAATTTTAATTTTAATGTTCCAACACTTCACTTTCTTGTCATGTGAACTTGCAAAAAATTCTCAAATTCCCAAATTTTATATTAACAATTTAAGTCCTGTAATTAAAAATTTGATGAAAATTTTAGTTTGTTATTTAAATTTTTGTTGCAATTTCAATTCTCAAATGACTGAAATTACAGTAAAATATTACATCACATAACCAAAAGCCTAAAAACTTGAACATGGAGATTAAAATTATTATGATTTTAAACCAACAAGATTAAAAATATAATTTTGCTTGAAAAAAACACATACAACTTATGTGGTCCCCTTATATAAGTATTTATGAATTTTGAAATATTGTTTGTATAATTATAATGTTTTTCTCTTAAGTTAACCATAGAAAAAATTATTTATATTTGCACTTTACATTTTCAGATGGTCAGAAATAGCAGCAAGATTGCCGGGCCGTACAGACAACGAAATTAAGAACGTTTGGCACACTCACTTGAAGAAAAAACTCAACGGAAAATGTCAACCCGAATCAAAAACCAAAACCCGGAAAAATGAATACAATATTTTTTACCAAAAAAATAATGAGCACGCCGGCCAAAATTCGCCGGCACATTCCTCGGGCGAGATCTCATCGGAAGCCGCCGTCCTCACGGCTCGTGGCGGAAGCTCCGGCGAATTTAACGTCTACACGGCGTCGGATTCTTTGACGGACGAAGAGTTCTGGTCGGAGATTCTCGCCGGAGACGAGTGGAGTGGCAATAGCGATTTGTTATCTGGCAATAGTGATTGTGGGCTTCAACCTGCGAATTTGTGTGTTTCGGACTTAGATACGGAAAGTGGTCGTGATTTTTGGTACGACTTGTTTTGTAAAAGTGAAGAGTTATCGGAAATGTTTTGATTTTGTGTATTTTGTGAGTTGAGATTTATTATTTTCCTCATTGATTAATAATATAATTTTGGTTTAAAAATTACATTCCCATAATATATAATTATTTGGGTTTTTACTTTTAAGCTATATATTGGAATTAAATTTTTGTGTAGCCGCTTGATTATGTGTCCTTTTTGTTGTGAAAGAAATTACGGCATACCTTGTAACTTGTGTTTTTAGGTTTTACGTACTTTACATCTTACAAAATCAATTTATAATTTGACTTTAATGTTGTAAGATATTGTTTTAACTTTATTTTGTGTAATTATTGAAATAATGTATGAGTTAGATGTAGTTTTTCTTAAAACTATAAAGTCAAAAGGCGTCTATTTTTATTCCCTTATTATAGCTCGGCATATTACTATTTGGCTGAAATCACACGTTGTATAGTAGGAAACAAATTGTAAATAAAATGGCAAATTTAAATGAGCTAATTTAATTTCTGATGGGTCAAGCTTATTCATTTGTTCAACGATCTATTTACAAAATAATGTTATGTATGAACCAGTCACATTAACAATATATATCATAAAAGTCTTATTATATTGTAGCTCAATGTCATTGTTAATAGACATAAAAACTTAGGTAAGTTTAACGTTAGTTTTATACCCGCACGGGTGCGTGCGCGTGTAACCTAACGGTTTCGATATGCCCAGAATGTAAAGTATAATTAATCTAGATTGTATAAATGAACTTTTATATATATATATATATATATATATATATATATATATATATATATATATATATATATATATATATATATATATATATATATATATATATATATATATATATATATATATATATATATATATATATATATATATATATATATATATATATATATATATATATATATATATATATATATATATATATATATATATATATATATATATATATATATATATATATATATATATATATATATATATATATATATATATATATATATATATATATATATATATATATATATATATATAAATGAACTTATATATAATTAGAAATGAATAGTTGTTTGCAATTATTAAGCCGCATCATTAAAGTTTGGATTTTTTATTTTTTTTTATGCAAGTGTTAAATAGACTTCGTTGTCTCACGTTATTTCTCTTGAAGAATAGCCATTAGCCACACATAATCTTTTCATCTTTTGGGTTTTATATTTTAGTAGATTCACTGAAGTGAAAAGGTTGATCGTGACATACTATAAAGAATTCGTGAAGCTGATCAAACCATGGGATTATGGGAATATTCGTAGATTGGTCAATCAAAGTTCTAGCGTATTCAAATTAGACCTATTTTTTGCTAACTATATAATATTAATTAAATTCTATTTTATGCAGAAATATCTGACATACATTGTAGCAAATTTCAAGCTCCCGAGTAAGATCCATTATCCCACTTCAACTAGCATGATAAAGGCTTCAAGGTACACCAACCTTTTAATGATGACAATCAACTCATATAATGTCCCCACAAAATACTTTTCCATCAAAAAAATTAAAATAGAGAGAAAAACATAAAGAATAGAGAAAATGAAAAATACTTCATTAAAAAATACACGCCGACGAGAATAATTGCCACGTTCACAAATGCATTCTAAATTTAAAAGAATTTTTTGGTTATAATGGTGAGATGAAATATAATGGACAACTTGTTAGCAAATCTTAGGTCAACTTCAAAGGCCGGACATACTTACGTACCGACACGATTGGATAAGTTTTTAGCATTAGTTCTTCTTCGCTCTTTCTTTATTTTATGTGAAAGGTGACAGTAAAAGAAAGTGCCAGTTAGCTGTTTAGATGGCGATTCGATTAAAAAAATATTATTTTTTAGTCACGATTTTTTCTACAATTCAATTAAATATAACATATCATTTTATTATTCGTCCATGAACATAATTATTAAATATATAAATATTGCATTGGGCTGAGTACAGCTAACTATTAGCCTAGATCAAAGGAAAGGCCCAATAACGTTTCATTGTTGTAAAGTTTAGTTGGATAACCAATGCACACTAGTTTGCACAACAATCTCAAACCCCTAGAATGACTTGTAAATAGCACGAGGGGATGTCTCGATATAGAAGCTTCAACGCACAAGTCGATTTTTGGGGGTGGAAGCATCAAGCATATATATGTAGTATAACTGAGAATGTTCAGAGAGAAAAAAGAAGAAGTGATACCATACCTCATACTGTTATATAAAATCATTACCTTTGTTGCTCAGGATATATTTGATCTCAGTGTCTGAGTCCTCGTGCTGCCCAAGATTTGCCCGATCTTTCTGCCTAAGTACCCATATTGCCCTAGATCCACCCAGTCTTGTTACCCAAACATTTTTGTTGTCCAAGTATAATCCTTATCCAATTTTAGTCACACTCATTCTTATCGATTTACGTCCACACTGCCCTGCTTGTTCATCATTTGTTTGACCGAGCTAAGTAGCTCCATCACCTATTCTCTGACTAATATCACTGGGCGTAATGTTGTCTTCATCTATTAGCTCTAGGTCAAGTTTATGTCGAACTATTCTAGAATCTTAGCTCGACCTGACTGTGTTCTTGATCTTCTTTGACTTGGTTCCTAGCTATTCCATGTTATTGTGCTTTTCGAGCGATAACCGAATTGTTCAAATGTGTTCAAATGATCGAGCTGCCTCCGAGCTATACGAGCCCGAATAGTAGGTAAGATATATCATATCATCTAGTCCCCCTACTCTGATCGAGTTGAGGCGACTCAACCTAAGAGTAAAGCCAAATGTCTTCAACAGTTCGAGTTTTCACCGAAATATCAAGTACATCTAATCATACAAGATGCTTCCGAGTTATACGAGCTCCAATAGTAGATATGATATACATATCGCACACTATGGGCCAAGGTTTGAACTAGGACAATATCCATTATTTTCTATCTAATAGTAGATATGATATACATATCGCACACTATGGGCCAAGGTTTGAACTAGGACAATATCCATCATTTTCTATTCGGATCATATTTGATTTCAAGTAAAAAGATTTATTAGGGATGTTCATAGGTCGGTCCGGACCAAACCCATAAAACCGAATTATCATTCTGTAAAATTGAACCGAAATAACTGATTATTAAGTCGCTTAACTGAATCAAACAAAACAAATATATAAAACATGAAAAATAATATTTTCTATATAATATGATATTCTAATTATTTTAAAAATATATTCAAAACCAAATCAAATAACCGACAATTATCACATTTTTTTTTTATATATATATATATATCAAAAATATCATTCTCCCAAACTCTAATTCCAGTTATTCATTATTAACTTTTTATTCAATTTCCAATAATTATAACTAATTAAAATAAACATTCAATTTTCACGGAGCTCGCCGTCTCTATCACCGCCATTCTTCAGCTTAAACGCGCCTTATCCTTCTCATCCCCGCGGCTTTATTCTGCAAATCCGTTTATTAGAGCTAACAAATTCCGGCGAAATCTATCAGAATCTGCTCTGTCAATCATGGCGACTGCTTCAGGTACGATCTGTACTTCTCAAAATTTTGATCATCGTTGTAATTTGTGCAATTTATCTGACTACCGATTTTTTCAATCATAACTGATAGCTTACCTTGTGTCTCCTTCGATTTTGGGTTCTGAGTAAAATTGTAATAGGACCCGTCTTTAATCCTTCAATTTTGTTATTTTTGCCAAAAAATTGTTACTTTATGATCTTGATTTAGGGTTTCCAGACTTACCAGGCTGGTTAAGTTAATCGTTTGTGTAATTCGATTGTTTTCCTGTTAGACATTCGAAAAAATGGGTCTAGGCTGTGTTCTTCTTTCCGAGTTCGTTACTTAAATTCGTATGGAAAAAGCAGAAGGGATCTTATTATTATTGTTTCTGGGTGTAGTTTTATTGGATTTGGTCAAAATTGAGATTTTTGGTTTGGGAATTTCAGTGGCTTTCAAATCAAGGGAGGATCACAGGAAACAGCTCGAACTAGAGGAGGCGCGTAAAGCAGGTCTTGCGCCAGCTGAAGTGGATGAAGATGGAAAGGAAATCAATCCTCACATTCCACAGTATATGTCATCAGCTCCTTGGTATCTCAATGCAGAGAGACCGGTATGCTACATTGTTATATTTGGTTTAGTGTTTCTTTCTATTCTTTGAGCATTATTTTGTTTGAGAGACCGGTATATTACGTTGTTTTATTTCACAGCAGCCTTTGTTTTATGTTTGTTCAGAGTTTGAAACATCAAAGGAAATGGAAATCGGATCCAAACTATACAAAGTCGTGGTATGATAGAGGTGCAAAGACTTTTCAGGCGGACAAGTACAGAAAGGGTGCTTGTGAAAAGTATGTGAAATTACCATGTATGCATGCATGTATGTATGTATGCGTCTTTGGATAACTCTGTTCATTCGTGTCATTCCTTTTTTTTTTTTCTTTTTTGGTGATATTTGATGTATGAAATGCTTGAATTAAAATATTCATTAATTAGGAGGGTTTTCTTTTTAGCGTTCAAAGATCTATGCGTTACGCATTGTTGCCTGTTGGATACTTACTATTCACTTTTCTGTTGATTCACATGGCATGCGTGATACTGCATCATAGTGATTTCTGATTGAGTAATGCTACAGTTGTAACTATGCTACTCTGGATATGGGTAAAGAAACTCTTAGCTACATGATGCCACATGCTATTTGATATGTGTATTTTCATTTTGTTCTCCTTGTCTTGCATATTTAATTTTTTTGGTGATGTGATCGTTATATATTTGTTTCTTTAGACTAGGTTGGCGGGAGAGAATTCTAACCTAACTGATTTTTATGACCGTGGGTGGAAGAGAAAAAGTCTAACATTCACCAACTTAATATTTCCTTTTCTTAAAGAGAAAAATGAAGAACAAAGAAAGTTGACACTGTGGTTTTAACTCTGACCTTGTGTCCTTACTACAGCTGTGGAGCAATGACTCATGGTAAGAAGTCATGTGTGGAGAGGCCACGCAAATTGGGAGCTAAGTGGACTGGCAAAAGTATTGCCCCAGATGAGAAGATAGAGTCCTTTGAGCTCGATTATGATGGAAAAAGGGATCGTTGGAATGGTTATGATGCTGCATCTTATAAACATGTAATTCAGATGTATGAAGCCAGGGATGAAGCAAGAAACAAATATTTGAAGGAGCAACAACTTAAAAAACTGGAAGAGAAAAATAGCAACCAAAATAACGAAGAGGGGGTTAGTGATGATGAAGATAACGATGATTCACTGAGAGTTGATGAGGCTAAAGTTGATGAGAGCAAGCAAATGGACTTTGCGAAGGTTGAAAAGCGTGTGCGCACAACTGGTGGTGGCAGTACTGGAACTGTTAGGTATTATGATATATGTGTGTGTATATATATTGCCATTACTTACTCTTTTATGAATTTCTATGTAGTAACTCCTGACATATTGTAATATTGTTGTATGCTCTTGAGGGAGGATATTAGGGTTTTATCCTAAATGAAAGTTGCACTATATACTTCACGAGTTGACAATTGAAATCTCATGATTCGTTGTTTTTGTCCAGGAACCTGCGTATTAGAGAGGATACTGCAAAATACCTTCTTAATCTAGATGTTAACTCAGCCCACTATGACCCGAAGACCCGTTCTATGCGTGAGGACCCTCTTCCAGATATGGATCCTAATGAGAAATTTTATGCTGTAAGTTTTTCTGTTTCAATAATTAGTTTTTCTGCTTTTCTTGTGTCCTTTTGAATTTAGAATAGCTCAGTGATGTTTTCTTTGTGATATAGGGTGATAACCAAAACAGGATTAGTGGTCAAGCTTTGGAATTCAAGCAGCTCAATATTCATGCTTGGGAAGCATTTGACAAGGGTCATGACGTTCATATGCAAGCGGCTCCCTCACAAGCTGAGTTGCTTTATAAGAACTTCAAGATCAATAAGGAGAAGTTGAAGTCTCAAACTAAAGATACAATCATGGAGAAGTATGGTAATGCTGCCACTGATGAGGTTCTTCCCCGGGAACTCTTACTGGGCCAGAGTGAGAGAGAAGTTGAATATGACAGAGCTGGTAGAATTATAAAAGGCCAGGTATGAACGAGTAGTCTTACCCTGTCAATCATTGATTAGATTAGCGAGTTTTTTTCTTAATAATAACTGAAGACTGATCTAACTATTATCTTTCATCGTTATCCGACTGTAATGAGGGCTGGGCTAGGTGGATTAGCTCTGACCCAGCATAATTAGTTAAATGGACTGTCTCTTCTCGTAATTATTTCATCTTTTATTTGTTGTACTCAGTGGGCTTAGTAGCATATTGTCAGTTTTAGACGTACAGTTGTCAGATTCTTCTTGTCACCTGCCATTGTTTGGGTCAACTTTCATTTACCTTTTTGGATGGAGTTCCCAAATGGAAGCAAGTGTTAATATAGGGACTTTGTGGCGACCTTTGCCCCTTCCCTTGTCACATATAACTGTTTCGAATTTCGAAATGTTAAAAAGCCATGAAAAAGTGCAAAAAACTTGATATTCACAAACACAATTTTCTTTTCTAAGAAGACATTGTTTGTTGCATTCTGCTTTATCCTTTTCCTGGTAAATTTATTTGGTGTAGAATTTTAACAACTTCATGAATGGCATGGGGTTATTTACAGGAGATGTCACTTCCGAAAAGCAAGTATGAAGAAGATGTTTATATTAACAACCATACGAGCGTGTGGGGCTCATGGTGGAAGGATCATCAGTGGGGTTACAAGTGTTGCCAGCAGACGGTTAGGAACAGCTACTGTACAGGTGTTGCTGGTATTGAGGCTGCTGAAGCTGCATCAGATCTCATGAAAGCCAATATTGCTCGCAAAGAAGCTAATGAAGGTAATAATTGGTTTTCTACTTTTCTTCCCTTAACTGCTACTATACATGAAGCATGATTTGTAGCATGCATCTTTTTCTTCTTTTTGTACTTCCTAACATGATAAAAAAAACAGGACAATCTGCACCGACTGAAGAGAAAAGGATGGCAACATGGGGATCTGAAGTGCCTGATGATCTGGTTTTGGATGAGGAGAAGTTGGCTGAAGCACTTCAGAAGGTAAAATTTTCAATTCTGATTGTTGATCTTATTAATCACTTCTTTTGTATGGATTTTTGGTGGGTGAAGCATGTGCTTTATCTGGGTGAAACCTCTCTCTCTCTCACACACCCATACACACACATATATATCACATAGTGCCTAAAATATTGTTCCTTGTGCCTGTGGCAGGAGGATGAAAGGAGGAGAGAAGAACGGGATGAAAGGAAGAGAAAATACAATGTGAAGTGGAATGACGAGGTGCGCTAACTAACTGTTTATATGGTCGACTTTTTCCTTTTTGTTGTACTGTATGAAGGCTATGTTTGGTAAATCTAGCTGATAAGCGCTAGCTTATAGTTTTTAAGTGAATTTTGAGCTTATAGTTGAGAGCTTATGATTTATGGCTGAAAAGTTAGTTTATATGATAAAAGTGTTCGGTAAAATTAGCTAATAAGCTAGCTGAAAAAAAAAATTCAATGGGTTTATTTGAAAAGCTATTCAAGGAAGCTTATGACTTATGAGGTAAGCTCGAACTTTTTAAAAAAACTAGTCTTATCAAACCAAGCTTATTTGAATACAAGAATCTTATAAACTAATCAAATAAGCTATAAGCTATAGCTTATATGCTTACCAAACACAAACCGAAGTGATTCTAACTAAATCTTTTTTGGGCGGTGCAGGTTACTCCTGAAGATATGGAAGCTTATAGGATGAAGCGGGTTCATCATGACGACCCAATGAAAGACTTCTTGCATTGAAATAAGTTATTAGATTTGGAAAAACTCGAGTGTGGTTGTGGTTTGAAGCTATTTAGTTCTTCAGACATATAGTGGTGTTACAGCTTCATAAACTTCAGTTTGATTGCTGAAGATAAAAAAGAATGTATCGAATGTATTCTGAAATATTGTCTATGGCGTGCTCGTTTCTCTTCTGTGAAAGGAAATGCTGAAAGCTCGCGTATTTTGCTTTTATATATAATGTAAATTGGCTGGGAATGTTGTTATGATTTGGAACTATACACTTCTTTCCTAACAAATAGTTATATAAAGTGTCAAGAATCAATGGTTGATGGTCGATTGAAATAAATCGATCATCGATCAAAGAGTCGTGTTTTTAGCCCTCAAAGAAGGCCAAGCTATGTGGGATTGACTAACTGTTGCTTCTCTTGCCCAAAATGTCTACCAACAAAGAAGAAAATGACACTAAAAAGTTACATAAAAAAACGAACACTACAAACGACGAGCAAGCATCTCTTGACGCCGCATCTCGGCCCTGAACCGAGATATGAACTCATCGGCCTTCTCGTTTATTCCGTGCATTTGTGCTGAATCTACCCCTACCGACTCCCACATATCATCCGCGTTAATCGCGCGGTGATGGTGTTCCTCAACTACGCTTAACTCGACAACCTCACCTTTGTTTGTATTACTCGTCGAACTTGAAGTCTCCTTGCCGGAAAATTCTTGCTTGCCGGAAAATTCTTGCTTTTCCACACCCGGCACATGATCACATCTTTTGACGATGCAAACGGGCTCGATAAAAAGTTGGTCGACAAAAATGGGAGGCGGCTTTGTAAGGGGGCCGACTAAAGAGTGATGTCTTTTAGTAATTTTCTTGAATTTCTTGGGTTGAATGGAGAGGGATGGCAAAAGGCCAAGCTTTTTTTTCTTGCTAGCTTTGTAAGATGATAAAGTGTTGGTGTTTTTCTTGTTTGCTTTTGATCTATTGAGTTTATTATGGAGCTTGAGAGGAAGGTTAGTTTTGAACAACTTCCAAAACTTTTTTGGAGGAAACAATTTCTTTAAATTTGCCCAAGACATTGGGGGGATTTTTGAGGTTGTTTAAGGGAGGTGAAGAAAAAAAAATAAAAATAAAAAAATTGGTGGGAGTGTAATGGATATCAGTTACAAGTTTATATAGAGCTTTTCTTAAGGGAATCAAATGTGGGCACAAACTTTGTCATGAAGTAATAGTTGAATATGTAATTAGCATAATTCTTACGCTAATTTAGTGACAAAAAAGTGAGCAGAAGGACGTGGACTTGTGAGTTAGCGTGAGATCTAATCTGATTGTGACGTTAAACGAACTCTTTATTATTTCATATTCATTTATAATCTTATTTTCTTATTAACTTTTTTTGAACAAAATTTTCCATCTCTTAATGCGTTGATGAGATTTTTTATTTTTTAAAAAATCTATGTTTATTCGACACCAAAATTCTCTCTCGAGTTGATTGAATTTCTTATATGTGGTATGTCATGTAAATCTAATTGAAAAGCTAGATAATAGTGGATAAATTAACTTATAGCTCATAATTAATCTATAGTTGTACTTACCTTAATTAATCTATAGTTGTACTTACCTTTGAAAATTTATGGTTTATGGATGAAATTAACTAATAAGTTAGCTTGTTAATCGTGGATAAATTAACTTATAGTTCATAATTAATCTATAGCTATACCTATCGTTGAAAATTTATGGTTTATGTATAAAAAATTAGTTAATATAATATAAGAGCTTGTTAAAATTAACTAATAAGTCAGTTATAATAAAAATTTCTATGAACATTTTGAAAAACTATTTAAAAAGCTTAAGTAGGATAAGTTCGAGTTTTTTCAAATATCTTATCCTAGCAAACCAAGTTGTCATTACAAAATACTTATAAATTAATTATGGTGCATACCGAAAACTTTTAGTGAGTTTTCTATTAAAAAACATAGTTTTTGGAAACCCCTACCTTAACTATAAATTTAGCTTGAATTAACAAATATAGCAGAAGTTTTTGTTTCTCAATTATTTATAGCAGCACATCAACAAAGTACTCCTAAGCATAAGCCATCTTTGTAGATGCTCTACAAGAACCAGATTCTTGCTCTTTCTATATGTTGTTTAGAACAAATTAATGGTGTTTTAGGTGGTAATTACCAAATTTAAGTCCACATGCATCAAAGTTATATGTTCAATCTTCAATGTTAGACACTACAAAAAAATTATTATATTCCAACGAGAAGTCCTACGGTAATATATTCCAATGGTATAGCTTCTGTTGGAATGATTCGAACGAAATTTTTAACGAAAATATTCCGTTGGAATGAATTTCTATTGAAATTTTTTATGGAATTTGATGATTCCAACGGTTTTTAACCGTAGGAATTTCTGTTGGAATTTTTATTTCCACACCTGTTAGAAAATCTATCGTTGGAATCATCAAAATCCAACAAAAAATTCAATGGAAACTCATTTCAATGGAATATTTTTGTGGGAATTTATGTTGTAATCTATTGAAAAATTCCAACGCAAATAATAGCATCGGAATATCCATTAGAATTGCCGTTGAAATTCCATTAGAATATATTTTCGTTGGAGTTTTCTATTAAATTTCATTATTTTCTTGTAATGAGAATAAAGACTATTTATTATTATTATTATTATTTTATTTTTTTTATGTTCCTTCTCTTCCTTGTTTGTTGGATTATGCAAAGAGTTTATGTTGTCAAAATTGTTTAAATGTCGAGTTACCAAATATACACTTCCCAAACATATATTACTATTTTTATTATAATAATATCAAAATCGATGTCACACACGATTTGGTAAATCAATTGATAAGCCAATCTAGCAAACCAGATTAACTTTTATGGACTTTCTCATTTTCTTTTCCTCCGTTTCTCTTTGCTTAATTATTTTATTCACTTTTGTGTAATTGTACAGAATATTTATTGCTTAGAACTTACGTACGTTCACTCATGGCCACTCAATATACTTTGGGGAAAATGCCACTAGTCAATATTTATTGCTTAGAACTTACGTAACATTTTTAATTATTACAAAAATGGCACCACTCTACTTTCTAAAATGGGTGTCTGTGAACTGTTCTAAAAACATGTCTTTTATTGTGGTTTTTCTAAAGAACGAGTTAATTACTACAAGACTGACCTTTTAATGATATCTAGAGTACCATGAATTCAAATGCATGTTTATTAATTAACAACTAACAATTAGACAAAACTATCACGAAATTGATAGTAAACTGAAATAAAATATTAAATGGATCCTAGTAAATAATCATAACATCTGAAACGTATATTTGTCACGGAGTGCGCTAATTGTAGTAAGAACCAAAGTAAGAATTGTGAAATGCGGAAGCAAACAACCAAAGAATAATTAACTCTTCGGGGAAGCGTCCCACTTCCCCTCAGAGCTCTTTCATTGATAGATCACTCATAAACATAGTTTGGACTTACAACGACTTGAACTCCCTTCAAATCTAGCCAACACTACTTGATCCTATCAACTAATTCTCCGGCCACGTCCCGTGGACTTATAAATCTACACTTATTCCCTAAGTGTACAAATCGTGAAATAGTTTTTGATGAAATGTAAAAGAACTGAACAAATGCAGTATCAGTCCTTGAGTTTGTAAGAACTCTTAGACTGTACTAAATACAATGAAAATAGAACAGTAAGCAAGTGAAGCTTGAATGGCTCTCGAATATTTCTCAGTGTGTCATCCACGGCCGCCATAAGCTTCTCCTAGGGTATATATAAGATCTCCTTAGGGTTGGAGTCTTCTACAAGGCATAGGACTTCATCAAGATTTCCTTCCAAGATAATAACATATCTTTGGTAAGTAAACCTTTTATTCTCTCTCCTTGATCTCCTCTCCAAGCATGTCTCTTTCCTCCTTCTTTATCTCACCACACGTAATTTCCTAGCATATCAAAACGGTAATAAGATCAACATGAACTTATATAAGGAAAATAAAACAATATTACATAAGGAAATATAATATATAAAGATCTTCCCTTTTATTCTGTGGTTCCAGGTGCTTGTTCGAACTAATCGAACTAATGCCAAAATAAAATATCTTTCAACATCACATAGATAAAACATAGAGTCTCATGGTTCAAATATTTAGTTTAAA
Source organism: Striga asiatica (assembly GCA_008636005.1). NCBI lineage: Eukaryota > Viridiplantae > Streptophyta > Magnoliopsida > Lamiales > Orobanchaceae > Striga > Striga asiatica. The sequence continues at coordinate 600,673 of BKCP01011626.1, read as the reverse complement.
ATATATGATGGATATAAACTATATATATATATATAAACTAAAGAAGTGGGTTTGTCTTTGTCATCTTTTAACACAGTATTTATATTAGTGATAATCAACTAAAGATGACCTAGCTATATGTAAACCTATGTGTAAACATTACACGAACAAAAGAAAGGTAGGATATTATCTAATTTTAATTATCTTACCTAATTCAGGCTACAACCGTCTCATTCATCATGAAGTTGAAAATATGTTACAATTATTCACGTCAAATACAAATGAAATGTTCAAATTTAAAATAAAAAATAATGCCTTTACATGTGAGAAAGAAAAAGTAATGTTTGCATAAAAAACATACTATTTATTTGGAAAAATACATTGTGAATCACCATAACTAGTAAAACACTGTGATTATACGGTGTTAAGTTAAAAATCTTGCAACT
>BKCP01011626.1:550743-587018 GCA_008636005.1 Striga asiatica | reverse complement strand
AAATGATTTAAAAAAAAAAAAAAATGACAATCCCATCATATGCCTACATATATACCAATCAGAAAATGACAATGCCCATCATATGCTCAGAATCATCACCAGAAAAGTGGCGACGACCTTGGGCTGCTCGGTCGCCGTTTTGCTCTCAACTACTCGAAATAAGCATCTGGAAAACAACAAAACATAAGAAAAAAAGGCAAGTGAAAAGATGACCTCAATGACATATGCAGTTCGATTGGACACTAAAAATAAACAACTACCCATGTCAGAGATGCGAGGTGCATCAGCCACATTGATTAGCCGGCAAAGAAACCGCAAAGTCGGATCTGCAACTAATTTTGCAAGCATTCTATGGAGTTTTATTCCACCTAGCTATGATCTCATCGAACCGTTTATTATTACAGGGTTTTTTTTCTTATGAGATACAAGTGCAGTCAACCATGTCCTAGTAAAGCTATAAACATTGGTGGCAGATACTTTGAAAATAACAAAAGCATATCATCGATGTGATAATCATAATAAATAACCCCACAATTTTAAACTTAAACCAGTCTTCCAACTTCCATGATATAGTTTATTCATCCGAATATGATTGAAACATTAAACAAAATAAACGAAATTAAACACAAGCTCCCAACTAAACCGCAAACGGAATTGGCGTGGGCCAAGGTGGATGCATGAGAACAAAGGACGCGAGACCCTCGTGGCCTATGGATTCCCGAAGCTCACCGAGCTTGCGACACTTGTCCTTGGAAACCCCACACTCGTAAACACTCTTTCCACATATGACGAAAATCGAATCACAATCTTTCGGATGAAATACGGCTGCCACCACAGTATCCCGGTCACCATCAGCACTGACGGCATCCGAAATCTTCAACTCCCTCTCCCCAACCAAAGACCACGGGCCGTCCCAACGGTCCAATTCCCAAACCCTCATGACGAAGCATTTTGGGCCCGGCCCGTTTTGAGTTCTCAAAACGTGCAACAACCTCAACTCATCCCTCACGGCACTAATGTGGACCGTCGAGTCGGGCGAGTAATGGGTGGTGTTTTCACGCACAATCTCCGGGAAGTAGATTACGGCACACCGATTATCAGCCAAATCTAAAGAAACAATGCGGTCACAGTTACTGAAACCGTCCATCCAGTACAGAATCCCATTGCACGAAACGACATTGGCGATAACGGTATAGTCCAGGCGAGCAGGAAGCAAGAAGGAAGATCTGGTCCATTTCCCCGACTCAGAGCAAAACACCCACACTGGTTGTTTATATGTATCAACAATGTGTGTTGCTTCTGCGTAAGCCGGACCAATCATATCGAGAAGTACCACCTTGTAAGAATTCTTATTGCATATTAGTGCAAATCCTGCCCTTGTTCCAAGAGGGGTTTCTCTAGGAATGAGAAACCACTTTTTAGTCACCGGGTTACAAATGTAGTACCTCTGATGGTGGTAGCGAAAACGGCCATCCAAAAAATACTTATCCGGGGACACGAGCAACAAGTCATTGCACGATGCTCTTACGATCATGAGTGAAGGCATGAAGTCGAGATAGTTAGACGATAACAGTACATGCTTTCCGTGGATAAGCAAAGATTCCTCCGAGAAAAGAGTGCAAACCAATTGAAAGTACTCTGGGGTCTCATGAATATGAGAAGTATAATTCATGCGGAAAAGAATGGTGTAGGATTGATCTTGATCTTGATGGAGGCGGATGAAGCTAGGGATGAATTGCGGTTGAGAGATCAACACATGCCAACGCCGACAAACAGAGCTCAACTGGATAACACATCGACAATTCGGGAGTCTAACAAGGATCTCCGACAATAGGTCTTCACCGACATTAGACAGCAAAACTTCTAATGCTCAAAAATGAATAAATGAGTATTTAGCAACCAGTTAAGAGTATCTAATCATGTAGTTTATGTTGTTATAGCAACAATCTCAATTACCGAGTCCATTGTCAACAGAGACCTCAATGCTTGTCCTCCCCCTTTTACTACCGCTTTCCTGATCACAAATATGTAGATATGCATATATATATGATTAAAATGTACACTAATTTGTTAAAATTACACACAACCCATTTGTAATATCAAAAAAGCAAGCACATAACGCGAAAGCGTGCCAATAGTACATCTATTCAGATTGTTCATTGGTGTTCTTTTCTTTTCCTTCTTATTGTTGTATACAAAAGATCTGTTCAAAAATATTTAGAGGTGTTTGGGTCAATTTTATGAATTTGATTTACAACATCACGGGATATAATAACAATACAGAAAAATAAAAACTGAAATTAACTTGAAAAACTAAACAAATAAAAAAAACTAAACCTTATGTTTCAAATTAATTTACGGGGATATAAATTTGAGAATGGACCTGATTAATCATAATATTGGGATTGGAATTGGGAATATTATCCAATTGCGGGGCGGCCACCAGAAGAGCAACATGTATGGGTAATATTTTCATGTTTGGTCCCTTTCCAGATATTCCCCATACAACTCTCGGGTCTGTTATAAAATAATCAATTAAAAAAAATAACCCAAATTATAAACACAAGGAAATGAGAAAAGTACAAGAGAAATATTTTTTACCTATGATCGTCATAACGCTTGACTCCTCTTCTTTTTCCTCAGAGTTGATTTTAGGGAAACTCTTTGTCTATGAAAAATAGTACACGCTGCATAAATAAATAAAGAGCAAAAGTGGTGGAAAAAAATATAGTTACCAAGTCAATAAGGAATAGGAATAAAGACTAAAAGGAATACATAATATTTGAATAAAATTCAAATTCAAGCTCGAGCTTTCGCTTCAAGTGCGGTGAGTTTTTCCAAACACAATCGCCATAACCCAGAAGAAGAGCGCTAGTGGGGGCTCTCTCTGAGTGTCAGCAAAAATTGAAAGCGGGAAAAGTATTTGTTGTGAGTAGATATGTTAGGTTTAACAGAAGGGGGGCGAGCACAAGTTTGGATCATTTTCTTTCCGGCCCTCCAACTTGTGTGATATTTGCTCTCAATAAAATGGTAAAAAGAAAATAGAAAAAATCAGTATATTCCAATGAACACATTGAAATTCTTAACAGTTCAATTATGCACACGATTATGTGTACTGTGAAAAAATTAATAATGCTGATAAAACATAATTAAACTTAGGTATATTAAAAAAATTAAATATAACCAGCGAAATGTCGAAAAGTAGTACTGATGATTAAGTAATTGGAGAAGTCCTCAATTTTCTTTGAGTAATGATACATTAACAACCTAGTGTACAACTAGGTTGACAACACAAGTAAAAACATCCATTTGTGTATTTTTTTATTTTTATTTTTTTTAAATGTTTTCACTTGTGTTGTCAACCTAGTTGTATACTAGGTTGGCAATGTAGCATTACTCATTTTTTTTTTTCTAAAAACACCTCTAATCATGCTATCTGTGAGATTTGCAATGTGTTGAATGGGATCTCTAGGGTTCACTCATCCAGGTATTTGGGACTGCCACTTGGCATTGGTAAAAATAAGAGGGAAATATTCAATTTTGTGAGTGAGAGAGTGAAACAGAGAGTGTGTAGCTGGAAAAATGGGTTCTTGAGTGAGGCAGGTAGAGAGGTTCTTATTAAATCGGTCTTAGCTGCTCTTCCTACTTTTGACATGTCATGTTTTAGAATTCCAGTTGCTATTTGCAAGGCTATTTGTGCTGATATAGCTAGATTCTGGTGGGGTCGAAGGGGGGAGGGAAAGAGGAAAATCTACTGGTCTGGGTGGGAGCACCTAACCAAACCTAAGGATAAGGGGGGTCTTGGCTTTAGAAATCTCAGAATGTTTAATGAAGCTTTGATTGTTAAACAGTTATGGAGACTGATTACTAAGCCCAACTTGCTGGTGAGTAGAGTTTTGAAAGGGAGATACTTTTGGAACCAACAGCTTATGGAGGTGTCTTGTAAAAATTCTGACTCATGGTTGTGGAGGAGTTGGATGAAGGCCAGAGAGTCTCTGAAAATGGGGCTGAGATATAGAGTGAGGGATGGCAAGAGTACTAATATCTGGCACTCTCCATGGCTGTCAGCCCTTCCTTCATTTAAACCTGAGTGTCAATTCCCCAGTGATAAGGTGAGGTTGCAGAAAGTGGAGGATCTTTTCCAAAAAGGGGCCAGGGAGTGGGATGTGGAGTTAATCCTTCAATCTTGTAAACCACAAGATGCTGAGGCTATCCTCAAGATCCCTTTGAGTCACTGTGGCCAAAAAGATAGGCTCATCTGGAATTAGCATGTTAAGGGTGAGCTTACTGTTAAATCAGTCTATGAGTACTTAATTCAAAGGCATGCACAAGGAGAGGCAAGTTCCAGCAATCCACACCTGATAAAAAAGATGTAGAATACAACATGGGCGCTGCCAATAAAAAACAAAATCAAGAATTTCTTGTGGAGGTGTTGGTTTGGTTTCTTGAGCACTAGGGTGAGTTTGCAGAAGAGAGGGTTTGAGGGGGATGTGTGGTGTCCAGTCTGTGGTGAAGAGAAGGAAGATATTGATAACATATTTTTCCACTGTGAGAGAGCTAAAACTTGTTGGCAACTGATTGGCATAAGTTGGCAGAACTTGATCTCAGTGAAAGGTATATTTAAAAACTGGTGGTATGATATTTGTTCAAAAGACAATTCTGTTAGCTTGTGTGATAGAATCAGCCTGTCAAGCTACCTCCTTTGGTGGCTTTGGAAGACTAGGAGCGGCTGGGTATTTGAGAAAGTGAGAACAACAGAGGTGGTGATTGTCAGAAAAGCGAGGGAGGAATGGTCTGAATTCTCAGCAATCTTAGAAGCACAACGGGTCAAGGGCAGACAGTTAATAGATCAGAAGCAGATTGGGATATCAACTGAGGTGGGAGATAACTATCTGGGAGTAGGGCATGCTATCATAGCTGTCAGTGCTCTATCTACCATCCCAGGATTCTTAAAGCTTGGAGGTGGCATTATTAGTGAAGGGAGCTTGGCACAGAAATGGGCTGAAACAAGGAAGTTTACAGGCACTAAGGAGGAGGGCAGGCTGCTGGCTGTGAGATGGCTGCTGAAGAATGCTGCAAATTCCAACTTCCAGTCCATTACATGCTGTGTTGATGATAAAGGATTTGCTGCGAAACTTCAAAAACAAGACTCCTTCCACTGTGATTATGGTATTCTTGCAGATGATATTTATGCTTTGCATTCTAAGTTCCAGAAATGTATTTTTGTTTGTAATGTTGCTTTAGGTTCTCTGTGTAGTTCTGTAGCCGATATGGCTGTCGAGGGGAGGTAGATAGCATTGCCTCCTCATGTGTTAGGATTCTAGATTCTAGAATTGTTGCATCTGTAGTCATTTGACTTGGCGATTGTACTTTGACTGTTGAGTTTTTATTGATAATTTCTATGTTTGTGGAAAAAAAAAAGATTAAGTAATTGATTATGTAAAATTAATTATTTTAATTATTTGAAAAGTAATTATTTACCTACACAAAATTGACTTAGGACTTGTCCTCGCAAGTGAATATTTTGAATTGAATTAAATCATAATATACATTAACCCTCTAAACTCATAAATCGATACATTGATCTAAAAATCTGCTCTACACAATAATATAATCAGCTTTCACTCGATTACTTGCTCTAATTATTGATGTTGAGCAATTGAGGAGATAAAATGATTGATCACATGTCTTTTAATGTGTTGCGAGTGGGGTCGAGTTCACGACCCAGCAAATGACGAAAACAAGTAACAATGAAAACAGGTAACAATTATGTTGAGTAAAATTTAGGGGAAAAAAAAAACTATCACAAGATTTCATCCCTACTAATGAGAAGTGGAAAAAGAGCAAGCATATCAAAATCAATAGGATGCAAACTACAAATCAACATGCTTTCAAGAGAGCAACATTTAACTTATCCTTCAAACTCTCTCCATTGCCACCTTCATTCTCCGCCCGAACAGTAAACGTATGAACAACTTCACCGCCATCGTTTATCTTCACTATCAACTCTTTAGCCGACACTTTCTCATCTCTCAAAGGTTCTAGAACCTTCAAGACCGAATGCCCCTCGATCAGGCAACTAAACCTCACGACCCCATCATCGTGAAAATCGACGTCCATCACCCATTTTTGAAATTTTGGCATGATTGGTATATTGGAGTGTAATTTTATAGGAATGGAATGAGTTGGAGAATGGAATAAATATAGGAAAGGAATGAAATAAGTTTTTTCCATTGATGTGTTTGGTATACAGAAGGAATAAGACCTGAACGGAATGACATTATCATTCTATATTATCATTTATCACTATTTTATAGAAAAAAAATAATATTTATATTAATGTTAATTTTTTCTTTATTATAATAATAAAATTATTTTATTTTCTTATAAAAAAATACTATATTTTGATAAATATATTTTTGTATTGTTACACTCATATATATTATATAATAAATTAGTGAACTGTGTATTCTTGTACATATTAACTAATACAAATATATCATTACATAAACCCATATAAGCATATGCGGTCGAATATAATTTTATTATAATTCAATTTATGAATAAATATATAATGTATATGATGTACAAAAATAAAATAATATAATTTTAAATTATTTATAAAAGTATTTTTTAGTTTTATTTTTATATAAGTATTTAATATATTTAATTATAATATGAACAATAAATAAAAAAAGTTTTTAATTTTTTATTTGAAATTTATTTTTTAAAATAATTTTATTTAATATAATTTAATCGTGATTTATAGTATATATATTTATGTAATATAGTAATTTTGGATAATTTTGTTAAAAAGAAATTAATAAATTCGTTCACAATGAATTTGGAATGAGTAAAACCATAGATTATGGGAGGAATGAATAATCCCAGAATAATAGGAATAGTGATTCTATGGTAATGGTCATTCTTTAACAACAAAAGATACCAAGTATAGGAATGGAAATCAAATAAGGAATGATCATTCCATTCATAGTCCCATTCTCATATACCAATCATGCTCTAATGCATACCGCTAATCAAAATCTCACTCAATTCTCCACTCAACCAACTTTATTCAAAATTAACTAACTTTAATCAATAAATCTGTTCAAATCGATTTTTTACTTATATCTAATTACCCCCTCAATCCCCACCCATATATCAAATGGAAACAAAGAACACAAACATTAGTCCTACTAGAAAAAGCAATGGGATTCTAGCTTTTTAGCAAATTAGCAAAACATAATAATAATTAAAAAAAAAAGGCTTAAACAATACAAACACTTCACAATTACCATCAACAACACCATTAGTTTTGTACAAAGTAAAAGCCCCAAAATCCAAAAACAACATTACACAATCTCTAATAACCATATTTATAGTCTCCTCCAGTTTGCTTGTAGCCATGCTGATGACCATGAGATGATGCATAAGGATTATATCCTTGACTTCTTGCTGGCACTCCGCCAGGATTTTACCCACTGCTAATGGCCTCGGCAAGCGAATTCTTCATCGTACAATGCAAGCAACAAACATGTTATTAATTACTGGATTAGCCAGTTGAATTGTTCGAAATAGCAAAATTTAGAATTTTGTATCAAGAGATAAAAGAAACTGCCAGAGGTTCAGAGCATAATATTGGGGATGAGAATATTAGAATTTTAACTAGAAATGTAAAACCTGGTAAAGGAGAAACGAATGTCATGCAGGATTTGTAAGACCACAATTTAAAATTGCAAAATTCGTTCATTTGATTTAACGGCTCATAATATGAAAAAAAAAAAAAAAAAAAAAAAAAAAACGGAAGCAGAAGTAGTTATATAAAGGCGCTCAAAAACCTGTATCAACTGTTGAGCTGTTTGGACTTGCGCTGAAGACCCATTTATTTCCACAGTCATCTCATCAGGAACACCTTTAGATCCCTGCACTATGATAGTTGCACCACTAGCACGAAGAATGTAACTAATATTTGAACCATTGATGCCAATAACCGCATCAGCATATAAAAGTGGAATCTGCATATTCTGCGTGACCTGAAGAAAGTGAATAGGAAATAAAACGGCAATAACTGTGAGAAATAATTAAGCAATTCGAGCTAGTTCTGTATGACAAGTTAACAGATATCTTTGAGGCTTTGAAGTTTAGTGTTTGCTAATACATGTGCACATACTGCATTAAGTAATTTCCAAATGTTCGTTTTTTCTTCCTTACTGGGTATGAAATCCAATCCCCAAAGAGAGAAATATCTCGGGCAATATCAGTTGGGATCACAATAATTTCAACACTAAAAATCTTGGAGTAGGAATGGAACTGACACAGGTTAAACATTATAAACACCACACAACACAACACAACACCTTATGATAAAGTTGAATACATCAAACAGGAAGTAGTTAACTCACCAACATAAGCATTTACCGTTCATTTTCATCTATCATAATGATATTCAGGCGAACAATTCTAAAAGATTACATCAAGTAAATTGAGAATATAAAAGAGAAAGCAACTCAAGCAAACTCAAAATAAAACAAGTAAAATTTCTAGCCAACACACCATCATAAAAGAATAGCGCACGTGCAAAAACAAACACCCAAAAAATAATACATATCATTAGCCAAACACCTAAAAAATAACATACATCATTTTCAAATATCTTAGGCAAACCCAAAACAATTAGGTCAAACACGCCACAACCCACAAAGATTAAAAAAAAAATAATGAAAAAAAACACAAAGAAACAAACATCACTCTTCAGACACAAATACACATGTATATACAACTTTATAGGCACAAGATCTTGAAGAATCCCCAACAACAATCATCAACCAAAGGGTTAAGGAAAAACTGAAACAAAAGCAATAAGAAAAGCGGCAGACAAAAATACACGCACCAAATTGAAAAGGAAATAATGTAAGAAAAAAATAATAATGACAATCCCATCATATGCCTACTAATCAAAAAATGACAATGCCCATATGCTTGGAATCATCACCAGAAGTAGCGACGACCTTGGGCTGCTTGGTCGCCGTTTTGCTCTCAACTGCTCGAAATAACCATCTTGAAAAACAACAACAAACCATAAAATAAAAAATAAAAAATAAAAACAAAAACAAAAACAAAGCAAGTGAAAAGATGACCTCAGTAACATTGGACACTAAAAACAAACAACTACCTATGTGAGAGATGTGAGGTGCATCAGCCACATTGGTTAGCCTGCAAAGAAACAGCAAGGTCGGGTCTGTAACTAATTTGTGGGCATTCTATGGAGTTTTATACCACCTAGCTATGATCTCGTCGAACCATTCATTAATACGGGGTTTTTTTCTTATGGAATATAAGTGAAGTCAACCAGGTCCTAGAAAAGCTATAAATGTTGGTGGCAGGTCGGACGAAAAAAAAATAAATAAATAAATAAACTTTGAAAATAACAAAAGCATATCATCGATGTGATAATCATAATAAATAACCCCGCAATTTTAAAATTAAACCACTCTTCCAACTTTCATGATATAGTTTATTCATCCGAATATGATTGAAACATTAAAAAAAATAATATAATGAAACCGAAATTAAACACAAGCTCCCAACTAAACCCCAAATGGAATTGGCGTGGGCCAAGGTGGATGCCTGAGAACAAAGGACGCAAGACCCTCGTCGCCTATAGATTCCCGAAGCTCACCGAGCCTGCGACAAGTGTCCTTCGAAACCCCACACTTGTAAACGCTCTTTCCACATATGACAAAAATCGAATCACAATCTTTCGGATGAAAAACAGCTGCCACCACAGTATTTCTGTCACCATCAGCAGTGACGGCATCCGAAAACTTCAACTCCCTCCCGCCAACCAATGCCCACGTGTCGTCCCCACGGTCCAATTCCCAAACCCTCACAACGAAGCATTTCCCGGCCCTCAAAACGTGCAACAACCTCAACTCATCCCTCACGGCACCAATGTGGACCCTCGAGTCGGGCGTGTAACGGGTGGTGTTTTCACGCACAATGTCCGGGAAGTAGATTACGGCACACCGATTATCGGCCAAATCTAAAGAAACAATGCGGTTGAAGTTATATACACCGTCCATCCAGTACAGAATCCCATTGCACGAAACAACATTGGCGATGAGGGGATAGTCCTTTGTTGGGCGCCTAGGCACCAACAAGAAATAACTGGTCCATTGCCCCGACTCAGAGCAAAACACCCACACTGTTTGTTCATATCTATCGACTTCTGCATCAAGCAAACTAATCGTGTCGAGAAGTACCACCTCGTAAGAGTTCTTATATTGCATATTAATCCAAACCCTGACCTTGTTCCACGAGGGGTTTCTCTAGGGATGAGAAACCACTTTTTAGTCACCGGGTTACAAATGAAGTACCTCTGACGGCCGCGGTAAAAACGGGTATCGGGGGACACGAACAACAAGTCATTGCACGATGCTCTTACGACCATGAGTTGAGGCATGAAGCCGAGATAGTTAGACGATGATAATAATGCGTGCTTTTCGTGGATAAGCAAAGATTTCTCCGAGAAAAGAGTGCAAACCAATTGATAAGAGCCCGAGGTCTCTTAAGAAAAAGATAATTCATATGGAAAAGAATGGTGTAGGATTGATCTCGATCTTGATGGAGGCGGATGAAGCTAGGGATGAATTGGGGTTGAGAGATCAACGAATGACAAGGATCTCCGACAATAGGTCTTCATCGACATTAAACAGCAAAACTTCTGATGCTCGAAAGTGAACAAATGAGTATTAGCAGCCGTTTAGAAGTATCTAATTATGGGGAATCACTACAGTCCCGCCATGGATGATTATGTGATTAGTGTAGGATAGATAATCTATGTTTAAAACATATTAACGGAATCATTTTGTGACGGGACAGTAGTCAGTTCCCTAATTTATGTAAATAATGTTATAATAGCGATCTCAAATTCTCAATTACCGAGCCCATCGTCAATGTTGTCATCAGCACAGAAGACCTAAATGCTCGTCCTCACCCTTTTACTTATACCTCTTTCCTAATCACAAAAATATAGAAATTCATATATAGAGTTACTGTATTCAAACTGCTGCTGATATTACAGAAAAATTAAAACCTGAAAATAATTCAAATTAATTCGAGGATTAAAATAATTAGTTGGAGAATGGGACCTGAAGAATCAGAAGATTGGGATTATTATCCAATTGAATTTGAGAGGCGGCCACCAGAAGAGCAACATGGATGAGTGACATTTTCATGTCGGGTCTCCTTGCAGATGTTCCGAATACAACTCTTGGGTCTGGACTCCTTGCAGCTGAATACCTCTCTTGGGTCTGTTATGATATCAATTTCAAAATAAAAAAAAAAAAATCAAATTATAAACTCAAGGAAAAGGAGAAAAATATAAGAGAAGAGTTTGAGTACAACACTTGACCTAGGTGGTGATAAAATTAGTATTTTATTATTTTTGATTATTTTTCACTTAATTACTCAATACTTTTCTGTTTCTTGCTTGGGTCGTTTACTTCGAAGGACGGGACAGGATAATTAAAATTGTCCCGGATTAACCTGTATTTACTTTGAAAGATTGGGATGGGCTCTGTGTGATGTGGAGCACATGTGGCTGCGGGTCCCACTTCTAAATCACCTATTGGCCGATTATTTCATCCCGGCCTCCCCACGAGACAATTTAATCCCTGGCCATCCATTCCTATTTTACCCTCAATTTTTTACTTGAAAAGACGAAAACCCCCCAATTGTTAATGTGTTTACTAATTTGTACCTTATCAAATAAAAAAGGGGCCATTTGCCCTAGTTCTTGCAAGAGCGTGTGTACTGTCGAGAAGAAGCACAGTGACAGCGGCGGAAGTGAATATTCATCGGGCCAAAGGTAATCAAGAAGAAATATTAATTTGTGATTTCTATTCCTCAAAGTATAAACCATAGCTATTGCTCCTGAGAGTAGCAGTTGCTATATTCCAAGTCATCTTTGGCTTAAGCTTGTCGGACTTAAAGCGGAACTGAGCTTCTCACTAACAAAATCATAAGTGTTAATATGACTCATATATTGACAAAGGAAAGAGGCAGGCCGATGCCTGTGCGAGCGGAGCGGAGCGAGTGAATAATAAGATCTCTGCTCCGCCGTGGACGTAGGCATATTGCCGAACCACGTAAATCTTGTGTCATTTACATTCTCGTCTTTAATTCGTATTGTTCCCGTTTCACAACAATAAGCTTCATGTCATTAAACGAAACTCGGAAAGACTGTGGTTGTCGACTAAATCTGATTCGTAGATTGCTAATTGATATTTTTTTTATTTTTTATTTTTGTGTGCAAAAACCCAATTCATATTGCGTCCGTTATATAGATTTGCCCTCATATTGATTTTGTCGATCTCCAAAACCCGATCAACTGAGGAATGCCGTCGGGGCCCACGTCGTCTCCGTCTTCGATGTTATCGCCGTCGCTCGTTGCCTCAAATTAGGGCTCGACAAATTTTTTTGAAAGAGGCCAAAATGAGATCCCCAAGCTTCTGGTTCAATTTTCTACCATGGAAGGGCAATTTAGTCATGTCAAATGCTTAACAAGTTTCACAATTTTTAATACCATAATGTAAATGTAGGACAAACTGATGATATGGAAAGTTGTCTGTATACAAAGTTGTTATTTTTTTTTTTTTTGTTGATACCGAGGTTCCAGGCTTGCGCCTGACTAGTCGTCGAGGAAACAGCTCCAGTCCCTCAGACACTGCCTCCAATTAAACCGCGGTAGCCACACAATGGCTCCCAGATACTTAATACCCTTTAAACCGCGGTAGCCACACAATGGCTCCCAAGTACTTAATACCCTCAACTACCGCGCACAAGGAGCCGATCCCCAAGTGATCGCTCGCTGGCCCTCCCAGCTCCAAGTTGACCCCACCTATTTAGCCGCTGGTTCCCACCGAAGTGATAGCTCGCTGACCCTCCCAACTTCATGGCACCACCTATCCAGCCGCTGGTTCCCACCGAGTTTCAGCCTCCCACACTGCCGCTTGAAGTCCTCAGTATTAATTGTTCCACCATTGCGCTCTGGGGGGCTCGAACCCTTAACCTCATGTCAAGGGTGTCTCACTCTTACCACTAGGATTATTTTTTCACTCTTAACTTGGATTGATTCTAATTGTCCTTACCGCTAGTTGTCTGGTGATATTGAACCATAGGTTTAGGCATGTCATGTGTTTGCCTTTTGCTTTTGCTTACTTACGTATCACAACTAGTTGCACAATTGCATACCGGTTGTTACATGAGCCGTTCGACTTCAGAACAACAGTATGTGCATCATATGACTTTAGGTGTGCATATTTGAGGCATGTTTGTTAGTATACTTATAATTCGACTCGTTAAAGCTCAAGAGCGACTCGAAAAACTTGTATAATCAAAGATAGACAGATAAAGAACTGAAGCAGCAAAGGAAATGTGATTCATAAGGGTGCAATGTCTTATCCAATATTACACCTGTTTGCACTCTGCACAAAAACACAGAACAGGAGAAAACAAAGTGGATTGGGTAGCTAGCTCCGAGCTTGGATTAATGAAGAATTTGCAGCTGAATCAATACTTTAATAAGATAAGCACAAATTTGAAACAGCAAAAATGTGTTTAAACATACCGTATACCGCCAATTTAGTTTGTTGCAGAGGTTAGTTATATGTTCTCTCTTCTTTTCTTCTTATTAATAACATTGGTAAGCACCTTCTTCAACTTTCATTTATTTGTCTATATGTAAATGTGAGATTTTTATTTTTATTTTTTCTTTATGCTGCTTTTGTTACTTGGATTGTTAGCCTCAAACGTGATTTCACATGCTGTTCTTTTTTCTATTTTATGTGTATTATTATAATATCAGCATCTCCTTCATGGAAGCTTCTAGAACGTGCCAGATTGGAGAGTGTCTCGAACTTTGTGGGATGTTCCAGAAGCATCTAGCACAACCCAGAAAATGTGGAAAGTCTCAGAATATTACGGAAGGGACTAAATGCATGAAGACTTTACGGAAGGATGTGTAATATTTTAGAGCCAAGAAAAGTAAGTTTTGTGGAGGCTACTGGAATATTATAGATGTTACTTATGTTATAGAATTATGTGAATAAGTTTGAAATATTTTAAGGTAATTGTAATACTCGGTGGAATAGTATTAGTTGATTGTAGAATAGATTAGAAGAGGCAAAAATGTTCTAGACAATTCTTTTTAGAGAAGGGTATGTTTAATAAATAAGAGAAGTTGAGCTAGTGAGTGGTATAATAGAATAGCTATAATGTTTTGATCTTGATAAGTAATGAATGAATGAGTGTGTTGTATAATAAGATAGTTAGGATATATTGATATTAATAAGAACGAAAAGTAGGGATATGCATGCTGTGATAGCTTCAATGAGGCAGGTAGGCTAACGGGCTTCAATGAGGCAGGTAGGCTAACGGGGAATGAGGCAGGTAGGCTAACGGGGAGGGCTTTGCACTAATTCTTCAGTTGCATAATTTATTTTTAAAATCAAAACTTGTTTTGTAAAAACGGTTTCTAATCAAATGTGTATGTGTATTTTTTAATGATATTTTGCTATTACTATGTGTTTTTTTTTATGGTAATTTGCAAATTATTTAAGATATTTTGCTAATATTTTGCTATTACTATCCTTCATCAGTCACAAATTCGAACCATTTTTCAATTAGCAACCAACAAAAAATTCTCTTTATGTTCATGATTTAACTAATTGCCTCACATGCCTCATGTAGATAGTGAATACCCAAAATTTATGAAGCAAATGACTCCAAACTACCTAGAAACTTAACTCCATGCCTAATTGACAATCATATCATATCGCACAATTAATAAGAACTTTGAGTTTGCCCTCTCCTTACCTCCCTAGTCCCTACCATCATATTTACACTCGTACACTCTCATCCCCAACAAATCTCGTATGGACTGTATTACCACGAAACACGTTGCATGCAGTGGTTGTTCTCCGGAACCCATGAGCTGAAAATCGAGGAGAAGGGACGGTCTGCGTGGGCCAATTGTGCGAGTGCTCTCGATCGTGAAGGAGTCGTCTGAGCTCGTGTAGTGGGACCAATTGTCTGGGATGTCGGTGAGATTCTTGGGAGTTGGGGACTGCCTTTTGTTTCCTCTTACCAACATTCGTCTGACATGTTTCCCAAAGTCGGTTGTTTTGACGACCGTTGGATTTTCAAAGGGGCAGTGCTCGACCCGTGTTTTGTGCCCGTTGCAATTTCCGGCCTGCCGTGAAGATGACATGAATGGAAAATCATATATTTTTTGAACAAAATAAACAATAAAACCATCCAACCACCGATACATTTTCCCCGGACGATTTTTAGGAAATCAAAATATAAAAAATTGACTCAAATGTTTGTCATTTCCCTAATCCTTCCAAGAATTAACTTACCTCATGTAGAACAGAATATAAGCTCCTCGAGACATCACTAGACCCACTTCTACTGGCTTGACCTAAAAGTAAAGCCACCAAACGAAACGATACTGAGAAATTCGAATCGCCAATGGGTCAGCTTAGGAAGGTCGTAAATACACTTTAAAACGAACACACGACATATAAAAACATTTGCATCAGAAACTACATAAAAAAATAGATATCAGACAATTTTATGCATCATCATCAAAATCGGAAAATCCAGGAAATGCAATTTAAAATCCTTTCAGATTTAAAAGCATCAGATCACGAAGACCTCAGATTCAAACAAACTACACGAACCCTAGAAATTTCAATCACAAATTTACAAAAATCACCAACGCAAAGCAACCATTCGAAAGAGGACATCAAGTTTCTCTCTGAATAACACTTCGTAACAGCTTCACCGATCCTTTTGCTTCACAAATTATAGTTTCATGCCATTTTAACAAAGTAAACACGAAACGAATTTAGGTTCTGTCAATTGGGAACATTAGGGTTTCGGAAGCTGGAACTCACCTCCTTGGAGCTTCGGCTGCGTATGGCGATGGAATATGGGACCGATGTTCTTCGTGCCCGCTTTTCACTGTGTTCTGTCGAGCTGAATCTTCGTTCGTTCCCCTTCGGGTTGTGCCCGTTGACTTATTAACGGCCCTTTATGTATATGGGCCTGAACGGGCTTTACACGTAATCACATCTAATATATTACGTTTGTCATCACTTTATGAAACCCACTATTTTGGGCCCATGTAATACCTGGGCTTAAGGCACCTACCTCATGGGCTTTATTTATGGTCGCAATGAAGTTTATTAAACGAAGTGAGATATTTGTGAGCTGGGAATGTTGAGGCACGGGTTTGGCTCAAACGAATTTAGCTCGAGCTCGTTGAAAACTCATTTAGTTAATGAAACAGACTTGATCACTCGGGTTGGCTCATTAAAGTCGAACATATATTTTTTTATTTATAATTTTTTAAAATTTGTCTCGTTAATTAAGACTTGAGTTCGATCAGCTCGAGATCGAATCATTCATATTGTAAAGGAGTTGAACTCGAGCTAAACTACTGTCTTGTCTTGTTAAAGAGTCGATCTCCTCAACTTGTTAAAGTCGTTAGACTGGAAATATAGGGATTATAACACAATTTTTTAAATTATTAGATCAACTCGGCTTGTTGAGGTTCAGGCTTGACTTGTTAATATTGTTAAACGAACCGATACAATTAATTAACAAAACAAGTTTAGCTCAAGCAAAACAAGGCTCGAATACGAAGAAATTTAGTTTGCTGCAGANAAAGGTTTAGTTATATGTTATCTCTTTTTTTCTTCTTATTCACAACATTGGTAAGCACCTTCTTCAATTTTCATTTATCTGTCCATATGTAAATGTTAGATTTTAATTTATTTTTTTTGGCTATTTTTTTTTTATCACTGCAGATGAAATTCCAATGTAAAATTCAAACGAAAATATATTCCAATGGAATTCCAACGACAATTCTAATGGATATTTCAATGCTATTATTTCCGTTGAGTTTTTTCAATGAATTCCAACGAAAATTGCAATAAAATATTATGTGGGAATGAGTTTTTCATTGGAATTTCTGTTGGATTTTAGCGATTCCAACGGTACATTGTCCAACGGTTGGAATATGAGTGAAAATAAAAATTCCAACGGAAATTATATATTCCAACTGAAATTCCTACGGCAAAAAGCTGTTGAAATAATGGTCGTTGGAATGATAAAATTCCATACTCATTCCAACGGAAACTACACCATCAAATTATCCGTTGGATTTTTTATTGAAATATTATGTGACATATTTTTGTAGTGTATGTTGCGTTAGTTATGTTGATTATACTCAACCATGATTTATCTGTCTCGAAGGCTGTAGCACAACTTCTGAGCTCCAACGAACTTGAACGAAGTTGATAATTGAGCAGTATGTATATGCGTGAGGCTATTAATGAGTGAAAGTTGAGAATTGAACAGTATGTATATGCTTGAGGCTATGAAAGAGTGGAAGTTGAGAATTGAGCAGTATGTATATGCGTGAGGCTATGAAAGAGTGTAAGAATGCAAACAAGATTGTAAATATCCTCTATAGCTCTATACCATGCAGATGAGAGGGTGAACTGGCAATGGTCGTCACTGTTCGAAAGTTGAGGCCGTATTTTCTAACCCATAAAAGTGCGAGTAAGGATCAATCTACCTTTAGGCGAGACGCTTGGGCGATTAAAATGTTTCAGGTCATTTGGTAAAGTGGACTATCGAGGTCAGTGAGTACACTATAGAATATGAACCATGGAGAGTGATCAAGACTCAGGTTCTAGCTGACTTCATTCAAGAAGGAACGAGTGTCTAGGTTATGGCAGGTCTTCATCGATGGGTCGGTGTCTAAAGGAGTTGCGGGGTTAAAGATCGTTTTAATCTCGCCAAAGGGTGATAACTTGGAGTTTGCGACTAGGTTGGGGTTTCGGGTGTCCAATAACGAGGTCGGATATGAGGTTTTGTTGAAAGGATTGCAATTGGTCATAGATGGAGGAGCCCGACAAGTTCAAATACACTTTGATTCTCAACTGGTCGTAGGATAGGCTTTGGAAAAAATATTTTTCTGTTTAAAGCATAAATTCCTAATATATGTAAAGATACGCGAGTTGCCACTACAAGTGAAACCAAATTAAGATAGATTCTGCTCTAGCCTCTATTCTTCGTGGACACAGCTCAACGAGTGTTTCAACAATCAGATCGCACACATTGACACACATTTGAATTTCTGTTGATTAAACACTAAAAAATTATCATGCATTGTTATGATGAATTCACCTCAAAGACTCAGAATAAAATTTTGAACTCTAGAAAAACTACTTTGAGGAGGTCTTGTTCTGTGGAGTAGAGTGGTGATACTGTACAAATTAGAGTGTTCGACCCTATCGGTAACTGTTCTGCCGTTATTGAACTTTTTACCGTGAGATAAAAGATACATGAGCCGGTTAAAATGTACAAACCAACCGGTTTCGTTTCATCTTTTGGGCCAAGGTAGAAAACATTGGCACGCTTCTCAATTTCCCTTTTCCACAAAAAGCCCTCCACACACCCGCCGACAAAACACTTGCTATTCTCAGCAACAAACAAATAAGTCAAAAAAGCAAATAAAATAGCCCATATTTCGGATATGCAAGAAAACTATTTTAAACTTACTTTAATTAACATTGTTTTTGTAATAAAAACTACCTAATGCAACAAGATTATATTTTATTTTCATCCTTTCTCTACTTAAGTACTTTCTCCCTCTTCTTCAGAGCGTGATTGGATGTAAATAATTAAGGTTTTGATTAAAATTTATTAATAAAAATGAGTTAGATGAAGTGAAATTCAGAGTTTGTATTATAATAATACTCTTTAAAATGACTTTACCAAAATTGAGGTGATATAAAAATAAAAGAGATTATTGAAAATAATATGTAATTAAAAAAATGTGAGTGGATAAATAGTGAATTATAGTAGATGTGATTTGTAAGATTGATTCGATTGATATTATTTAACTATATTGATAATATTGAAAAAGAGTTGTGTTAGATTCAATCTGAATTAAATTTTCTGTCAAATAATTTTAAAAAAATTATCCAAAAAATCAAGATCGATTATATTTTATAGCCAAATTGAGCCCCCCAATAGTTTCCATACTTAAATATATATAATGAAAAGTAAAAAAAAAATTAAAAAAAAAAAATCACCATCATCAAATCAAATTCAAGCTTATAAAAAAATGCTTCACACTCTTCAAAAAATTTTCCTCGATTCACCTAATACCCGCAATACCTACCCCCACCCCCCTTTTACTCCTATCTCTTAAACCCTAAAACCAAACTTTAATCTCTCAATCTAATTAATTTCCACTACCTTTCAAAAGTAAACACACACACACACACAAAATATCTCTTTACTATGAACTCATCATCATCATCTTCTTCATATATTCCACAACTAGAAAACAACGACGAAGGCGTGGGGCCCGCGGCCCAGCCAAGCCGTTACGAAAGCCAGAAGCGTCGGGACTGGAACACCTTCGGCCAGTACCTCCGCAACCACCGGCCGCCGCTCGACCTCCGCCGCTGCAGTGGGGCCCACGTCCTCGAGTTCCTCCGCTACCTCGACCAGTTCGGGAAGACCAAAGTCCACGCCCCGGAATGCCCCTTCTTCGGCCGACCCGACCCGCCCGGGCCCTGCCCGTGCCCGCTCCGCCAGGCCTGGGGCAGCCTCGACGCCCTCGTCGGCCGACTCCGCGCAGCCTACGAGGAGAACGGCGGCGGCGGGCCGGAGACCAACCCGTTTGGGGCCCAGGCCGTCAGGCTCTACCTGCGAGAGGTTCGGGACCTGCAGTCGCGGGCTCGAGGGGTCAGCTACGAGAAGAAGAAGCGCAAGCGGCCGCCGCGCGCCGGAGATCGGGGGTCGCCGCCGACGGCAGCGGCGGCCGGCGAGGGTTCGAATTAGGGTTTCTGATTTTATCTTTTTTAGGGGTTTTTAGTTTCTAATTATATCTGGAAAAAAGTATGTGGGGGAAGTAATTTTATGCTCACGCTCAGAAGTGTGTGTTTGATATTGTGTCATGTATGGGTTTTTTCATTTTAATTTGTTTATTTATGTTTTTTTTTACTTGTCTTCAGATTTTTGCTGTGTTTAGTGTTTTCAAAGATGTTGGGTGTGTTTTATTTTTGTTTTCAATTTTTGTTTTTCAAATAACAATTTTTTGTTAATTCGGCTCCTGAAAATCGAGTCCAGCTTGGCTCATTCAGTTGCTTACACGGCTAATCGGGTTAATTAGTTTAATTATCGAGGTGGTTTATTATTGTTGTTCATGAAGAACCCGTTTGGTTACTTACTTTTTAGTTTATAAATGAAATTGGGCAAGCTGAACTTCAATCGAACTCGTTTAATTAACGAGTCGAGTTAAATATATTGTTCATGAAGAACTCGTTTGATTAATTACTTTTTAGGTTATAAATGAAATTGGGCGAGCCGGACTTTTTCATAAATAGATATATTTTGCGGTTGCGAACAGCTCGTTTAGGCATTTGGGTTGATTCAACGAATTTATGAATGGACAGTTATGTTAGATTTGTCAAAGTAGCTACGAACTTGCTCGTTTATTAAATGAATATGAGTTCGAATTATATGAGTTGATTTGGCTCGAGTTGAATAACACCTACGGACAACTTTTGCAGGTTTACTATTAGGCCGAGGCTTGGATCTTTCCTCATTGTCTAATTGAAAATGGTAATGCTTTTGTGTGTGTGTGTGTTTTTTTTTTTTTCTTCTTTTGTTTATTCTAATTGTTTGGATAAATGCAATATTATTGGTGTATGGTTGGTTTTAGGTTTGGTTCATTATTGCTTACGTGAGTGAATCTTTATGATAATTTAATTAAATCGTAGTGTTGTCGCTTCAATGGAAGTGGATGAAATAATTGAAACACACAACACAAATATATAGATCTTAGGTTCTAAATATTACAATGTCCAAATCAATCTTTTTTTTAAATCTTATGTTAAAGACACGAAAAATATGACCATGTGCATTGTGCAATAATGCTACTGAAAGTATGAAAAATAGTGTTAGCAAGATCACAAAATGAAGGATCTAGTCAAGTGCTTCGTGTTTCGTGCTCGTTTAATAAACAAGTCATCATTATTCAGTTTTTTGGTACTCATAATTTGTGTCATTCGTAAAAGAAAAAATTGTGTGTTCATTAAGATTCGCACTCAACTATTCATTTGTAATTTATTAAAAATAAAATAAATTGAGTTGAATAAGCACGGCTTGACTCGTTTAATAACTATTTAATAAATGAGTTTGTTTAGTTGTTGTAGCACAACTCATTTACATAAGTGAATGAGTTTAACTCAAGTTTTCACTGAGTCTGGCTGAATCTAACTGTATTTGGCAAACAATTAGATTCGACAAATTAAAAGTCCACACCAAATAATTGATGTCTAGGCATTGCTTTGCAAATTTATGAGAAGACTTTGATATTAGGCATTATTTAGCAAGTTTCATGTGGGCGTATATTATTACCTTCTCAAAATTTTAGGGATGATTGGATATGAATTCAACTAGTAAAAAACTAGTTTTTTTTTTTTTTTAATTATAGTTAAGTTTGAAAAAAAAGTAGTACGGTTAGTTGTTAGTGAATATATTAAAATAATATTAAATTAAAATAATTAAAGTTGATTTGATGTAAAAGTAAGAGAAAATGATTAGAAGTGATGGTTAGTTAAAATAATGTGAGTGGGTGAATAGTAAATTAAATTTGATGTGATGTCTAATAATGATTGCTTGATATTATTTAATTATATTGATAATATTGGAGATAGTGGAGTTGAGTTAAATTTGAGTTTTGAGTGAGATATTTACTGTACAAATTATATACAATCGCGCCCTTAGCCCTACTTATTTATTAATATTTTCCTTAAGCATCATTTTGAGTCACTATTTTAATTTAAAATAATTTTGTGTGGCAATTATCCATGCACCATGACACGAAATAATACCATTAATTCGAAATATGAGACTGATCTCTTGCCAATGAATTTTGCCCTCATTTTTTCTCAATACAAACAGAAAAAGGGAAGGAAAAAGGAAACTATTACTCATTATAGTATTATACTAAATGAATATATATATAATATTATATTATATTTTAATTGATTTTTAAGATATAATATTTAAATATAAAAGTCTACATATTTTTATAAAATACACGACCTTATGTATAACCGACATTTTCTCCTTATTGCTTAATTTCTTTTCATGTGGTGGCTGCTAATTAATCATCTGACCATATTTCTTTAGTCTACAAAATAAATTAACAAAAAAAAAAAAGAGTAGAGTAAAAATTTAAGTTTTCTTTTTCCATTTTAGAAGAAAAATCCCAACATTGCCGACACAAGTACATGATTGGCAAATCGTTTTCAACATTGCTCTGACATAGAAGAATTTTCCACGTTCCTTTTCATTAATTTCTCTTTACTAAAGTAACAAAAAAGCTCATGAGATTTTGTTTCTACCTGACCAGAAAAATATTCTTTCATGTGATCAAGATTATATCATAGAAAAATAGCACAGAATAATTTGTTTTCCCATGATTATGAACTTCTATGATAATTTATATTTTGCAGAAAGTTCAACGTCGATTGACCTGATAGTATTTAACTTAAAAAAGCTAATGATAAGTGAATAAATTACCGAAATTTGGGCAAATTTGGCCGTTTTTTTTTCTTTAACGTTCCCAAAAATAAAAAACTCGATGAGTAGGATAAAATTTATCGTGTTTTGGATAGAGTTTGAATATCAACACCTATTAATTTAACATACTATTTTTAAAAATGGTACTATATTTTAAGAAAACAAAATTAATCGAAGTACGACATTTAACAAAATGTGTATTATATTTTGTTCAAGTGACGGGTTAACCGACTAAATGTTAAGCTGTCTCACATAATAATCTAAAATTTTACAATTACTAAAACCCTTGATTGCGAGAAGAGCAATTCTAACTTTAATATTGCATTAAATTATCTAAAGTTTCAATAATTAAACTAGATTTGCATAGTACAAAGAATATGATAATAAGTAAACACATTTCATTGAAATTAGTAAACATAAAATAGCAACAATTAACTTCCTTAATATATGTGGAAAAAAACATACTACAACACATAAATAATCCAAGAAAGAGATATAAATTAAAAGATTGATTAAAATTTCCAATGTAACTATTTCGTTAGAATTGTGTTGGAAAGGTGAGTTAGTTTACTAAATTTGTGTTGAATTTGTTTCAATGAACTTCTAAATACAAAAGAAGAAACGGCCAGTTAAACAACAAAAAGGTCGTCTAATTTAGGACCAACCACACAGATACGTTCGAAAGGACGTCACATAAAAGATCTTATGAAGCGATACAAAAGGGAAAATTCGAGAAGACTGTAGAAACACCCAGTGACCCTCATATATTATTTAAAAAAAGAAAAATGATAATAAAAATAAAAAACAAATAATGAAATTGTTTAGTTAACTAATTAATACTCGAAAAGAACAAGTCAAATTCTAGAAAAGTCCAATTTTCAGAATTTTCACTGTACATCTGCCAGTATTACTATTTAACAATAAATTTTGATAAATTGAATACAGTACAGTACTTTTGCTAGCTGCATTTGCATGATCATATATGATTTATTATCACGCAACAAAAGCAAAAATAATACTCGTATGACCCTGTAAGAAACGGGGGGAAATGGGTACGATCTTACGCACGTGAAGCGCATCATAAGAGTATCCATCTCAAAACCAATTGGTGGAAGGAATAGTAGTCCATTAGACTTATAAGTTAGACTTATTTTCCTAATATAAATAATGTGAGACAACTCACAAGTG
This sequence comes from Striga asiatica, assembly GCA_008636005.1. Lineage (NCBI taxonomy): Eukaryota > Viridiplantae > Streptophyta > Magnoliopsida > Lamiales > Orobanchaceae > Striga > Striga asiatica. Next base: position 563,147 of record BKCP01011626.1, on the reverse strand, counting down.
AATATTCTAATAGACTCATTTACTAATTAACTAATTCCTTGGGATTTATTCTTTGATCGGAGATAAAAATTTTCTATTTTTGTCAGACATTAGAAAAAAATACGTATGATATTATTCATCTCGTTTCACATTTTTTTTCCACAGTTTCACCAACACAATTAAAAAATAAAAAGTAACCATATTTGTATATTTTTGTAAGAAATACCATTCATCCCGTTGCATATCAATAATACTAAATCTCTCTAACATTAATAACCAATTTTTTGGACTATTGTACACGTAATGAATAAAAAAATAATAAATTACAAAATAGTACGAAAATAAAAGTGACCTAATCACTGGACATTGTAGTACAGGTAATAAAAAATCACTGATTTTTGCAGCAGCTCGTGACAGCTTGCAAGAATACTCAAATCAATCTGAAAATCATTGGCTGTTCAAAACAGAAAGTAAAGCAAAAGGTGAACATCTATTTCAATGTGAGTACGTACACGGGTTGTGTTTTAATTTAATCAATAAATCCAGTTGTCGACTAAAATACAAGTAACACAACACATAAATACGCCAAGAGTACTGTACACATGTTGTACTTCTTGATAAAAGAGACAAATTCAGTCTTTACAACAAACTTCAAATTTCAAAATCTCCTCAAGATGCAAATAAGCATAAGTACAAATATATGTATTCGGTTTCTTGGGTTGGTTGGATGGTAGAAAACTGAAAATTCATTTAAAATGACATAATTGATAACCTATTGATTTATTATATTAAATAAATTTACGGTAAATTCTTTAAAAAAGCTCAAATTTATCTCAAACGCTTATAATTTTATTGAAATTTTTGTTACAACTAGTGCTATTAAATTAAATGAGCCTGACTTGACTCGAGCTTGGCTCATACCGAGCTCGAGGCCTTAATGAGCCAAGCTCGAGCTCATTTAAAGCTCGTTTAGAGCTCGACTCTACAAGGTTTGAAAATAAAATTTTTACATAATTTTCTATAATTTCTGACTCGTTTATTTAACGAGCCGAGCTCGACTCGGCTCGTTTACTAGTTACAACTAGCTTACCAGTCAACCACTAAAATTAACTTGTTATCTATATTTATTGAAATTTTTGTTACATCTAGCTCACCAGTGGCCTGAAATGAACTTACTTGCTAAAGCTCGATCATTAGTAAAAACTACCAAGCACATCCAAGGTGTTAAAATTAACTTACCACTTGTTTTCAGCTATAGCTCGATCATTAGTTAAATTTACCAAGCACATCCAAGGTGTAAAAATTAACTTATCAACTATAGCTTGATACTAAATTTAACAAACAAATCCTGGCTGTGCCATATTAAACTTGAATTAAAATTGAGATTATTATTAAAAAAACAACTGAAGTGCCTGAAGAACACTTCATGAGGGCTGATTTGAACTGTCCATATTGACAGTATTCTGACTCCAAACATATAATGACAATTGGATTCAATAACTCACTGGTACAGATTGCCCTTAATTATATTAACCAATCAATATTATACAAATAGTTTTTGATAATTGGACTTGTTGATCATTGGTGATTGTCCTTAGTCACATTAGCCCAAACAAAATTCACATTCACATAGATAGCTAAAGGAGCTCAGTTAATCACTGCCATTTGGCTAATATTGAATTTGTTGAAGGATGTGCATTGAGCTGAAAAGCCCTGGAATCAAAACTACCACAAAATAAACTGCATCAAGTCCCTATTCGACTCCAAAAGACGAGTTTATATGAAGACATGTAATATAGCCTTAAAACATCAAATTCATGAGGGAATTTTTGCTGCAGGTTAAGACCAAGCCCTCGTATTTTGGATATGCAATTGCTAGTATCTGGAATGATTATTCATGTATATATTGATGCATGATATTACGTTTTCACCACTTCTATGTTATACTATGAGCTTGTTCAGAATTTCCAACTAAAGCTTATAAACAAGTCTGAACACTTACAAGGCAACCAGACTTGAAGCTCGTTCGATTGCTTAAAAAAACGACAAGTATCTATGGAAATATCAAAGCAAACTTCCACTTGTATACGGTATGACCAAACCCTTAAGAGTTACTAAATCACATTATAAACAAGTGAACACTTATAAGGCCACCAGAACTTGAATGCTCGTTCGATTGTTGCTTAAAAAAGGGCAAGTAAGCAAACTTCCACTTGTATATGGTATGAACAAAGACTTTCTTCATGCTTTTTTTTTTCTATTTTATTTAAAAAAGAGGCACACTATTATGCTCCAAATACAAATAGTGGCACTCTCAATAAGCTGTAATCATACATGAACTATTAAAAGCAAACTTTAGTTCTCCATAGATTAAGATGATCAATAGCATAAAAACGCCTCAACTTGAGAAGAAAGCTTGAATTAAATTTGTTCACGGAANAAACGAACACAGCCGATAATCAAACACAACCACACACCAGACTCCAAAGAACCAAACAATCATATTACAAACCAAGCACAAATACAATCAATGGATGCCCATTATCATCCTCTTCCAACCAGCCGAATTAATTGAACATAGAAAGAGATCGATCAAGATCAAGAGAGAGCAGAGTAACATGAACACTAGTGTCTCAAATTAAATCCTCTTCCAAAAACAGCAAACAGAAAACCACACAGCCCATAATCAAACACAATCTGAATCACAAATAAAGCACAATCAAAGGGCGCCCACATCATCCTTTTTCCCCCAATTACCCAAATCAATCGAGCATAGATAAAGTGAGAAAGCAGAATTAACACAAAACTAGGTCGAAATTCGAAATTACTTGGGGGAATAGCGAAGAAGCTAGTTGTAGTAGAGCTCGAGGCCCATGCCGTCGTGGACCTCGTAGTCCTTGAGGGTGATGTGGTCCTTGTAGATGGTGTACCATTTCTGGATCCTGATCTTGTCGGCGCGTGTGCCGGTCTGTGCGGCGACCAGCTTCTTGAGGTCTCCGATGGTGTCGTCCTCGTTGCACTTCACTCGGACCTTCTTGCCCAGGCGGTCGTTGAGCACCACTTCTATCATCTTCGCGATTTTCTTCTTCTCCTTCTGAGTGACCAAAGGATTGGCTGATGAATGGTATTGACTATTGTAAGCCTAGGGACACAGGATGAGGACGATCCTAGAATGTTCCTTGGATTCTAGAAGGTGTCTTCCGGAGATTAGTTTGTGTAAATGAACGGCAACTCGAGTTGGGCTTATTTATCAAAATTCAAATTTTAATGAGTCAAAATTGAGTTCAATTAAAGAAAAATACATAAAAATAATATTTTGGAGTCTAGTCCAGCTAACTTGTTAATTGAACGGGTTTTAAATAAGTTCGAGCTCGACTCGTTTACCAAATGAGTTGAGCTGGACTAAACGAGTCGAGCCTTAACGAGTTGAGTCGATTTGAGCTCATGAGCCTCTTGTTTAATTTAATAGTTCTATTCTTATCAATAACATTTCATAAGACTTTTTTTTGTGCAAGTGTGTATTAGATCGATCTGGCCTGATCCGAACTCCAAAATAAGNTTTTTTTTTTTTTTTTTTGCATTCATATTGTGATATGAGATATTATATATATTAGACCAGTTCAGTTGACTGGGGGAATAAACCAGATTAATTGATTTGGTCGAGCGAAGTCCACGCTGGTCGATGGGAGACGAAGGTCACGATCGCAAGAATCTTGGGAGATTCAACAGGTCCCGGCTTTGCAGAAAACCTGGTCAAAGGATTAAGCGGTCGACCAAAGGGTCGTAGGATCGACCACCACCTACGTTAGGGGCTGCTTAATGGCTTGCTCAGATCTGGTCGAACATAAGAGCCTCCAAGGGAATCTCTGACCCACGTGCGTGGGACACGTTGCGCGAGCTAATTAGTCTATGTCAATAACCGTTTCTGACACATTCCTGACACACCTACCCAGGAATTGTACTATCGGGCAGCCTAAGGCAACCAGCTCACCAATTTCGGGTAACTTCTAAAACATGTATCTCATTTCTATATATAGGGTGAGCCTTATGAATACAATGCTATCTCTCCTACTCCATTAACACTTATACTGTATTCTCAAGACCGACTTAAGCGTTGGAGGCTCCTCACCGGAAAATCCCCCGGTGTGAGAGTTTTGTGCAGGTTCCGAGGTTCTACCGACGAGGAGATCGAGAGGGAAGCGGTTCTCAACCGGTTGGAATGTCACACCTGTATTATATTGTTTTTAAAAAATAATTAATTATTTTCATTTATCTTTATTATAAAACTTAATTATTTATTAATACTATATGTAAAATAATAAAACTATACATCAATTGAAAAATTATCTATAATGTTATTTTAGGACTTGGGTTTGAGAAATTATTATAATATGAGGGAAAAGGTACCTATTAAATAAAAATAAGAATACAATTTTTTAAAAAAAAGTGGGTATAAAATTCTAAAACGGGTCGAACATTTCGACATTCCATTATTTCTTCCGATCTCTAAAAATGGCCCACCAGAAATAGGAAAAACCTCCGTCGGTCTTCCCGCTGCCGCCTGAATCAAAACGACTGCGTTTTCCGCGCGTCAACCAATCTCCACCGGCGCAGATCGTAACTACGGCTCGATCTCGGCCCTCAACCACTCACTCGTATGTTCTTGTCTGTATACGCTGAAGTTGGGGAATTGATTGCGCCCTCGGAAAATTAATCGCAAAGGAGATGAACATCAGCCAGGCGGCCGTGCACCCTGTGGAGGCGCCGCCGCTGCAGACGGAGGGTGCGGGGAACTTGCCGCTGCCGCGCGTGAGGATGAGGGATCTTCAAGGGATGCCGGGGACAGTCGGCGGCCTGGCGTTGCGCGTGGCGCAGCTCTTGTTCGCAGTCGTGGCTCTCACGGTGATGGCAACCACCAGTGACTTCCCTTCCGTCACCGCCTTCTGGTAATTCAGTCTTACTCTGACCCAATAGTTCACTAATTTGGTTAAAATCGTTTGTTCTAGACCTTGGGTAATGTTTGCTTTTGATGCAATACAAGTTTCAGTTTACATTTTTGAGGTTTCATGTGCTTTGAATAGCGTTATTCGGACAGAAGTGGTCGATCCTGCTCATGTTAGTGGTATAGTTGTGAAATGAATTTGTTAGTACTGTAAGATAGCACTGGAACTCGTTAGACTCATCTTTTTATAGTTTCTGGATGAAATAAACTTCAATAGACTTATTGAGTTTTTGCATTCGTCTAGTGATGTTACTTGTTAGCGTATCAAAATATTGATTTTTCATTGCGAAGTTTGCGACTGTAAATTAGAGTAGCCTCGATTGATTTGTATGGCTAATTCATTGTAAAAAGTAACTGGTTCCATCGGCCCGTGGGAAGTTGCTCGATTAGAGGGGTTTTGGTTTCCATTAATGTATTTGCTGTAGGTAAGTGTCCTGCCATGAACATTATCTACTCTCTTATCAAATGTCAAATTGTCTGATGCCTTAGGTAGTGCAATGAAGGGTTAACAAAATCAGGGTTTCGTGTGAAATTGTAGGAATTCAAAAGAGTCTGGAGTACCTTATGCAATTTTTGCAGCGGGTAATGATACTTTGGGAAATATATTTCTTAAACTGACCGAAGTTATAAATCTGCTTACATTGTCTGTCCTTATTGCAAAGTGAGGTTGATGGAAATTGGGCATTTGCTGTTGCATTGTTTTGGGGACCTTGTTGTGTTCCTTATCTATAATGATATTGCTGAGCATTTTTTAACTCTCCGAATGCAACGTGCTTTTATCTAATAGACTTCTTCCACCTAGTAATACTAGTCAACTGCATTAAGGAACAAGTATGAATAGACTGGAAAGTGTAATCTTTATATTTTGTATGTCACACAAGGGAAGTTCATATTTCAGGATGTCTGTAAAATACTTTGTTTCTCTTTCTTTTTCGTTCTGGGCTTATGGTCTGTTAAAGACTTCTGCGGTGGTTTTCCAGGACAATGTTTCTTGTTTGATGTAAGTATGTTTTGTTTGGTCTTATATAAATAGGCTCTAAGCTTCTTCTTGTTTTCATCTTATTTAGCTACCTTGTTGCTGCTGCTGGTTTTCAGAGCCTGTGGAGCCTTGTTTTAGCAATTCTTGATGCTTATGCACTTCTTGTTGGACGTCGTTTGCAGAATCCTCGAGTCGTCAGTTTATTTGCTGTAGGTGATGGGGTAAGTTCATTGCTGAGCTGAAATGATCACATACACATTGAGCACTCCTGTTGCTTGACTTTCAATGCTTTTATAATTATATGATCTTCGTTTCTCATGATGTGTTAATGTCAGAAGCCTTCTTTCAGTTACATCTGTACATATGCACTCAGCATACTCAAAATATTTTTTAGTTTATTTCCAGAGGGTCCCATCTTCAGTTTCTGATATTTTATGTCTGGGAAACGATATCACATAGCTTTTTGAATATTTATTAACCCTACTCATCAGATATTTAATCTTCAGTAACTTTTGCATTGGCTAAATATCGAATTGAAATGATATTCTTGTGGTGTTTATTTTGGCCCGTAAGGGTGTGATAATAATCCTAGGGCGAGAGATCAGTGCTTGATAAGTTGAAGATCTAAGCACCTCTATTTATTGTTCATTGTAGATGCATAAATATTTGACAAGCTTCATATATTTGGCAGCTGTTGATATGCAATACTTAACTAACTGTGTAGTAACATTTCCTTGTTCGACTTTAGTTTTCTGTACTGGGCCATGGTCATAGGTTCTCCATGTTACACTGGGTTTTGCTTTCCTTTTTCTGTTCCTCGATTTTATCAAAATTCTCGGTTCTTTTATATAAAACACAAATTTGACTTCGGTTTTGCAAAATGTGATGCTTCTACAAGACATACAAGATTTTAGTCGCAACGCGGTTTGTTTGTTTGTGATCAATCTAATGCAGTATCGTAATCAATTAATTCTCCGGAAGCCTTTATTACAACATTCAATAAATTTGAATATGACTGTACTCCCAGTTGCTACTTATTAGTTTGTGATCTCTGGTTATTGAATATGCATAATCACCTTGTACAGTTGTACTTCCTCTTTGATTAAGGTACAGTGTTTGATTAAGGTATATATGTTCTTTAATTAAGGTATATATGTTCTATTAGAGGTATCCGAACACCAAATATCATTAACAATTAGCAGCAGGTTATTTATTATCTGTTTGGCTCAGGAAATTGGCGCTTGTACTCATTGGAAATCCAGTTATTTGCTTTCTTCAAGGTTCAATTCAATTAAATATCTTTTCCAGATTTGTTCTCTCAGTGAACCCATGTCTCTGATCAATCCTTATCTCCATAACCATTGGTATTAATGTGCTTAAGACTTTTTCCTAAATTGTGACAAAAATATTTGGTTGATGTTCAACACCAAAAAAATCTTCATCAAGAAGCCTGTCTGTCAAATTTACTCATTCAAATCTCGCTGCAACTTTTTCATGTAACTGAATGAGTTTTCTTGATTTACCAAACCTAACCTTCTCTACTATGATTGGATTTTGAAGGTTTTTCAAATCCCACTACATTATATTTTTGTTCTTGCAGGTAACTTCTACCCTAACGTTTGCTGCGGCCTGTGCATCTGCCGGCATTACTGTTCTAATCGGGAACGATTTGGGGTCGTGTGATAGAAATCATTGCACAGAGTTCGAAACAGCTACAGCCATGGCCTTCCTGAGTTGGTTCACTTCACTGCCTTCTTTTCTGTTGAATTTCTGGTCTTTGGCATCAAGATGACGAAATTTATCCTCAACTGGCACAATGTTGGAGGAGTTGTTTGTAATTTGTATGAATTTCGCTTGATAATTTTTTGGTACTCTTGACTGTGATTAGACAAATATAGAACTAATAGAAGGCATACATTTGGTGTGCGTTCTTGTGTATATACGATGCAGAACAGTGTAAATTCAGTGTTCCAATCTGTTCAAGGTTTGGCTTTTCTATATCTCTCTTCTCATAGCCCAGAATCAAGACTGCAAGGGCAAGTTTCGTCGAAATACAAGGAAGCATTTCATTCTCAAAGTTTAATTCATTTCATATTCAATCCAAGTTTAACTCAAATTCCACCATCTTCAATATTATCAATATAATTAAATAATATCAATTAATATTCTTACATATTACATCAACTTTAATTCATTCACTCACATAATTTTAATTAACCATTATTTTCCATCATTTCTTTCATACTTTTTCATCAACTTATAATTATTTTATTTTAGATATTATTTTAATATAAACTCAAAATATCATTAACAGTTAGTTATATCACATTTTTCAAAATTTATCATAGTTAACCAAATTTGTCCATTGCAAATGGAGCTGGAAGAGTCATTGTTGACAATTCTCCTGGCATAGTGCTAATAATGGGCTAGGTCAAAATGGCTCAATAAAATTCTAGTGCTCTATTAGTGAAGTTTCTAGAAAAAAAAATATATCAAACGGCGCAATGCACCTTGGGTCGGAAACAACCTCGTATAATTACAAGGGTAAGGTCTGCGTACAACTGATCCCCCAGACCTCAACCTGTTGGGAATATACTGGGTATGTTGTTGTTGTTGTTGTTGTTGTAATCATAGTTAACAAAAAAGAATCGTTTGAGCGGATATATTTGTATCCAAGCAAGTGAATTGAGAATCTGTAACTTGATTTTCTGTCAAGTAGTCCAAACCTCAGGAGTAAGTTATAGTAATTCTTGAAGCAATTTCTTGCAAAACGATAGAGATTTGCAATCGAACAAACACAATATTACATGTAAATCAAGAAAACCAACAAAAAGAAGAAAAAAAGCTCGTGCCTTTTTGTCGGCCACAATCATCATATCTCAAGCTGCTCGAGGCATTTGAGGGCCGTTGACTCGTCCACATCACACATGACATAACTCCCGGAGGCGACAATCTCCTCACGGGCCGCTGCAACTCCTAACGGGCCGGGCCCACATGCAAATACGGGCCCCGCCAGCCTGGCAGCATGCACAGGTGGCGCCGCGGAGAAAACCGGCACAGCCGAACGCACGGCCACCGGTGGTGCTATTCCCCGGTAAGTTTTTTGCCGCCGTTGATCGATCGGGACATAAGGAACCTGAAATTCCGGTAAGAGTATTTGTCGTGATGATAAATTGTCGTGTGTTTTACGGGAGAAGAGTGGAAGGATTTTCGATGTTGAGGTCGACTGAGGGAGGATAATGCTGCTTTGTGTGTGAAATGGTAGAGGGAGAGATTTTAGATTGTTGTTTGGGTTTTTTTCGGGTTTTTTTAACTTGAGACGGTAATTCTTCAAGGCCCTTGCGATTTTGATCTGTTCCTGCTCGTCGTTGTTGTTATTTTCGTGTTCTGCAGAGGAACTCGCTTCTTCTTGACGTGCCACTGTGAAAAAAGTAAAACGAAAACAGTGAAAAACCGGAGTTAGTCAGTTAGTTAGTTACCTTTTCTTTTTCGAGACTACACACGAGGTCACGACTCACATTTTTTCAATGCTAACCAAGCAGCAAGCGCAGCATTCTTCTTGGCTTGCTTCTTGTTCTTAGCGGGTTCTCCTCTAAATGTGATTCCGGCCAATTCAACACTACCGGTGAAAACCGGTAAATGTCTTAAACCGGACCTGAATGTCGTGTAATGAGGCAAAGGGGATCCAACTCGTTGTGAAATCTCTTGCAACAGGTTCTTATAAACCCCTGTCTCATCCTAACCATCAAAAAAAATTTCCAAAATTTCATCACGGTTTTTCAGAAGTTCGATGATGATAAGTTGCTAACTAACTCTTTCTATTCCGAATTTGAATCTATTTCTCGTACAAGTTTAGTTTNTTTTTCGTGTCTCGTTTTTTTCTTAAACAAAAGATTTATAGTTTCTCTGGTTTTTCTAAATAATCCTTACATTCAGTTAGAAGAGATCATCAAGTTAGGCATGTATTTGTTAAGCACATTAAATTGAAGGAGACAATACTATAAATTGTGCCCCTTCATCTGAATTTTATTTCCGACATCTTTTATGAAGGAAATGAATATGAAAGAAGAGACCCAATCACTCCTAACCTTATCAACAATTAAATCTACAATCATCTATGACATTTCATACATTTCGTGGGCATTTTGTTAGGCCAGCCTAATCAATATAAGTCTGACATACTTTTTCTACAAATATTAGAAAAAGAAGTAAACAAAAGTATACAACATTTGATAGTTCAAGTATACATTTTTTGTCAGACTATAACGGGTCGACCCACCAAACACAATAGTTTGTATTCACACAATAATCCCATAATCATATTACATCAATTTATGTGTGAGGTAGTCTAACCATTAGGCAGGTCGTCATATTATTTGAACAAAAATAATACTTACATTATCAAATGTCATACTTTTGTTTATATTGTTTTTTAAAATATGACATAAATCACATAAACTAATGAAAGTGTGCACATATATTAGCCTAACACAAGATCAATTGATTATAATTATATAGATAGATAAATTTGAACTCACATAATTTTCCCCCAATTGAAGTAGACTAACAAGAATAAATCAACTCAATTGTAAATGTTAGGTACTTATGCACTCAAATTTTAAATGCATTCATACTAATTGTAATCATCATTAAAGATAATTTATCTACATATATTAATATAATAATAAATGTGTATAAATAACCACGAAGAAATTTCACACCTAGTGTCTTCATCAAGCAAGAATTCAGTATAACTAACTAATACACAACTTCTCTTCAAAACTGTACCACTTTGACTTATAATTTTTGGATTCATATGTTGAAATCATTTAATTAAGGGCATTACTATTCACCGCCCCCCAAATTACTAGTCACCGCCCCCCTTGGACAATTTTGCCCCTCTCATTTTTCGTAAACATCTCAGAGAAGTGTACGGTGAAATGTCGTCAAATTCCGAAGTACGAAAAAATTCGTGTCCGGACGTCGGTTCCGGACAGTTTAAAGCCCGTCCGGAACCGGCGGCCGGACGGCTTAAAGCCCGTCCGGAACCGGTGGCCGGACGGAGCAAATACCGTCCGGAAAGCACGGCCGGACGGACCGTGCCTGACCGGAACCGGCGGCCGGTCGGAACCGGTCCGTCCGGTCCGGCCGGCCGGACGGAATATTTTTTTTTTTTTTTTTAAATTATTATCATTATTATTATTAATTATTATTTTTATATAATTTATAATTTATAATAATTATCATTATTATTATTATTTATTNCCGGAACCGCCGGCCGGACGGTTCAACAGGTTTTCAAAAAATTTTTTAAAAATAGTTCGGCTCAAAAAAAAAAAAAAAAAAATACCTTGTCGGAGAAGAATCCTTTGCCGAGGCCGTAGAATTTTTTCGACATTTTTTCGGATTTTTTTTGATGCTCGAATCGTTCGTTGAAGTTCGGAAAATTTAGAGAGATAAAGTTTAGAGAGATGAAATCCAAAAAAATGTTAAGGGCAAAAGAGTAATTGGGGGGGGCGGTGACAAGTAAAAGGGGGGCGGTGAATAGCAGTTGAGTTAATTAAAGATGATAATAAAGAGGTTATCAATTTTCTGTTTTAGTCCTGTAAAATGACGAAAGTTCCCTCCTAAAGTGGGAATTTGACTAGGGGAAGACCCAAACGCAGCTGTAAATGAAAGCTTCCCACTTAATCACTAATGAGGGTGTTACCGTCATTTTGCAAAAAAAAAAGTTTTACACTCACACCGGCGCCGATCGGTCGCCGAAAACCACGGCGAGGTTCACAGCCAACTCGGAAATTCGCCAGCGCCAAACACTCAAGTTATTTTCACATTTCCGAAACCGAAATTTGAAAAGAAGTAAAAAAATGAATCGTATACGGGTCGCGATTTAGGGTAATAAATTATTCGATCGAATACAAATTCAGACGATTGACAGAGACGAATTTAATAATATTAGCGAAGGAGACGAACGGGCATACCAGTACACGGGCGGCGAGCGAGTGAGAGTGGCCGCGGGAGGAGAGGGAAGCTAGGGCGGCCTCGGCGGCGGAGTGCTCGGCTTGCCGGAGGTTGGGGTAGTAGTGAGGGCTCTCGAAGGTCTCGCCGTTGAAGGTGACGGTGGCCTTGAACCGCGGCGCGTGGTCGGGACCCTCCCTCAGGCACGTGTACGTCGGCATGTTGAAGCAGCTCCTCTGCGCCAGCTCCTGAAGCTGGTTCTTATACATCTCTCTCGGCCTCTGAATCCTTGTAAATTAGCTTCGGATCTTTTTTCAGCAGAGGGTCGGGTCGGTGAAAAACTCCGGGTTGGATATGGATCGGGTGGGTTAGAGAGCCGCCGGCCGCCGAGTTGGGCGGCGGTGGATTAAACGGAGCAATTTTTGGAAACAAATATCGGTGGATTAAACGGAGCAATTTTTGGAAACAAATATGATCCTCTCTTTT
>BKCP01011626.1:521363-539621 GCA_008636005.1 Striga asiatica | reverse complement strand
AAAAAAAAAAAAAGAAAAAAGAAAAAAAAAAGAAAAAAGAAAAAGGGGATAGAAGAATCCGTAAGCCCAGCAAATGAAAAGCCAAAGGCGGGTATTTTGAAATAATGTACATTGAAAGAATACCAGACGCGTTCCGAGAGAATGGGGTGAATAAAGTGGCTGAGTTTGCGGCTGGAAATTTTTCGCCGGGAAAATAATTTTCATCGGACTCGTGCTTTATCTTGTGCGGGGAGTGGACGTGAGCCCTACTTTTTTGGAACTTGGAACAGTTGATTCTTAAAAAATATTCTCTCCTATTTTTAATAAATGTCAATTTTGAGAAGTTACACAATAACTAGTTTTTGTCCCGTGCATTTGCACGGAAAACTATATGATACATGAAAAAATAATAAAAATTATAAACAATAGTAAAAATTATAACAAATTCATTGAAAAATATTAAGAAAAAAAATATAAATATTCTTAAACACTTCTTTATAAAACAACGTCGTGGTTTTTCTATCGTCAAAATCTCCCTCAGCTCAAATCAAACTCTTCAAACCCCACTGACTCGTAACTCTAAAAAGCGCCACGTATAATTGCTCATGACCAAATGCAGAGCTCTTCAGTAGTAAGCCGACGTGCGACAGAGACTGTCTTTGACTCTTATTGATCATGTCATAGCATAGGAAACACTTCTTTATATTGTTTGTCCTCGACTCTTATTGATTGATAGAGATTGTCTTTGCTTCTTAATAAAAAAAATACCATATTAATATAAATGAGTAAATATAATATTAATTTTTTATATAAACAAAAAATTTAAAGTAATTGATAATGAGTATAGAATTACCCTTGCGGATTCAAGTTATTTCAACAATGTTCTTTTTATATATCTAAGATTTAATTTTTTTTTTGATTTATATGAATATAAGCACATTTGACTAATTTTTATAAAATTTATTGAAAAAAGTTACTATTTTTTTGAAAAACTGATAAGATATTAAGATAATATTGTACTTAACATAAATGTGGGATTAATTAAAATAAATCTTTTTAATTTAGTCATTAACTAATTACATTTAACTATAAAAAACCTTCTTAAATGTGAGATTAATGAGTAATTAATTAAAAAAATGTAACTCCTTTTGGAGGGAAAGTGAAAATATTTTTATTAAATGTTTTATTAAATGGGATTAGCTAGCAATTATATATATATAGATTAAGAAAAAAAATTTTCCCAATAATAACACTCGTTAATAAGGATAGATATTGATGTTTTGAGAAAAAAAGATGGAGAGTGAATATGAAAAAACGTAGTGTATTTATTAGTTAGATGAGAGTAATAATAGAAAAATATGTACACAAAATAGTCAAGACGACATTTATTTAACAAAATGATCAATTAAGTTAGGATGACAAATAATAAAAATAGGAGGGAGTATTACATTTTTTTTTCCAATAATAAGCCTCATTAATGAAGATAGAAATGAGTGTTTTGACAAAAGATAAAGAGTGAATATGAAAAGACGTAGTGTATTTATTAGCCAAATGAGGATAATAATGAAAAAATATGTACAAAAGATCCGAAACATCATTTATTTTATTAATAGTTGATAAAGCCAAAACAACATACGTCATTTATTTTATTAATAATTGATAAAGCCAAAACGACATTTAAAAAGAATAGGAGGTAGTATTACATATTTTTGTAAGATTCAATTTAACGGCTTGAATTTTTAATGAAAGATTCAGATATAAATTTTTCCAATCTTGACTTATAATTAATCTGAGTTTGGCTCGAATCTTACTCGAGGAATGAATTTTTATTTTTTCTTCACGAAAACCAAAATATATTAAAACTCAAGCCAACGTACAGCAGGCAAATCCTCCACTGATTACAACAACAATCGATCTAAGCAACAGTTAGAAAGTGAGACACAGATACCAAGGCACACCCTCAAAGACATCATCACCTAGATACTAGAAGACATTTACCAAAGCGAGAAAGAACAAAAATTAAAATCAGTTAACAATTCCTGAATATCAAGTACAACTTTCTGACAAAGGAAGCACAGAAAATCGAAGAGAATTTAGCTTGGTGACTCATGAGCAGGCTGCTGAAATCCAAATATTTTCCCAAGGGTGGAATCTGCAATGCTTCTGTCAAAGGCCAAGATTCATGGATCTGGAAAAGCTGGTCAAAAGCTAGAGGGGCCTTAGCATTGGGACTTAGAATGAGAGTGGGGGATGGGAGAAATATCAGGATTTGGGAATCACCCTGGGTGCCTAATATCAGAAATTTTAAACCAGTTGGGCTGAGAGGTAAAGATAGGAGAGTTGAAAGGGTTTGTGATCTTCTTGAATCTGATGGCAGAAGTTGGAACCACAATCTAATTGCTCAAATCTTCACTGAGGAAGAAACAAAGGAAATCATTAACATCCCACTTCTTAATGATGGCTCTAAGGACAGGTTCATTTGGGTTCCAGAGAAAAAAGGATCATTTACAGTGAAGTCTTGCTACAAGGAGATCATGAAAAGAGCCAATCTACTCAAAGCAAAAGCTAGCTCAAGCAACACTGGAGATCTGCAGAGAAAAATGTGGAATTGCACCTGGTCTATCCAAATAAAGCCAAAACTGAAATCTTTTTTGTGGAGGTGTATCCATGACTCATTGCCAGTAGCTGAAAAACTCTGTGCCAGAGGAATGTTGCCTACCCCTTGGTGTCAGGTTTGTGGAAACGGTGTTGAATCCCTAATTCATGTGCTGTTTACCTGTGAAAAAGCTAAGACAGTGTGGAGTATTGCTCCTATTTCTTGGAATAAAAAAACTGTTACACCAGATTGTTTTAAGGGTTGGTGGTCTGACTTATGCAATGCTAAAAAAGGAGAATGTTGGGAGGATAGGGTGGAGCTGTCTGTGTATATTCTTTGGTGGCTATGGAGGACTAGAAACTTGTGGATATTTGAGAAAAAAACCATTGCTGACAGGGATGTTGTGAAGAAAGCCTCTGGAGAGTGGTGTGAATTTGCAAGAGTTAAAAAATCAGGGGCTGGGATTGCTGTTACTACCAATTCAAACCAAGTAGGGCAAATTTGTTTATTTGTCAGTGCTTGCATGGTTCCAGGTATGGGAAGTGGCTTTGGTGGTGTTGCTGTAATCAAGAATCAAAGAATCATGTGCATGAAATGGCAGGTTTTCCTTCCTAACTGCTATGATGCTTCTGAAGCAATTCTACATGGTGTTCAACATGCTTTATGGACTGCATTTTTGAAAGATTGGAAAGAGATTGAATTATGCATGGATGATGAAGCTGCCTTAATGCACCTGAAGAACTCACACCCTTTTGATGATTCAAAGAAAGCTATTGCAGATAATATTTATATGCTAGTAGACTTAGCTCTGTCATGTTCCTTTGAAACCTCATGTTCAGATTTTATTTGTGTGGCTTCTTCTTTAGCTCTTGAGGCTGTTTCATCCTCTTCTAGCCATGAATGGCTTTGCTAATGTTTTAGCTGTAGGTTTTCTACTGCTTTTCTTATTTGTGATCAGTGGATCACCGATTGTAAGACGTTTTCATCTCGTTTCTTTGTGAGTGGAAGTTTATCTATCGTTTGACAAAAAAAAAAAAAAAAAAAAAAAAAAAAAAAAAAGACTCTTCATCTTGCAAGTTGCAGTGAATCTTCTTCCAGCCCATTCTTTAGCTTGCTTCAGTCAGAACCCATCTAGCAGCCAACATACTGGAAGCTGCACATGAAATTATTGAGTTTAGGTTGAAGGGGCAGTTTCAAGGTCCTCAGCCACATTTTCTTGGAGTCTGCATTGGACTTAACCTGCTTGATTTGTGAGCCATGATGCTGGCATAGGTTGTTTTAACAGAAAAAACACCCTTGGGATCAAAATACCACACTAGCCTAACTTTCCTACACACACGACATAAAGGAATCTGGATAATAGACTGAGCATCAAAAGGATTGAAAGTTTGCTCAATTAGTTCTCTATCCCACTTCCTACAAAACTAACCCTCTTAATTCTACCCACAACTTCACCAGAAATACATAGAGAAGGGTTTAAAGTTTTTCTATTTGGAATCCAAGGGGAATTCTAAACACTAATAGAAGCCCCATCACCCACCTGGTATCTTAACCTCTAAGCAACGAATCCCTAGCTCCCACCAACCCCTTCCATAACCAAGAGTCCCCATCTCGAGGAATGAATTGAGTTCACCAAAAATCTGTTTACAATTTATATTACTGAAATTGAGACTAAACAAGAAAACACACACTTCAATTAAGCAACTGCATGCTCAAAGTCTTTTCCAGTTTTCCTCATAATTAGACATTTTAATTCCCTTAAAACAAATATATAAATATGAATACTGCTATTTTGACATAAAACATAATGTATTCGCTATAATAAAGTGTGAGTATTTTGAGTTGTTGATTTTAAAGATGATGTTATATGTAAAATTACAAAATCGTTTAACATGTGTGTATTATGTCACCATTATGATTGTGTAGCATAGTTCTATAAGTATATCTAAACCTCAGTCCAAAGACCTACAGCTACAAGCTCAAACTCTCAATTTTGTTTTTCAGTTCTCACAGAAGGACAAGGCAAATTCAAAAAGACAAACATGCTGTGAAAAACCAGCAACCTCTCTTAGGTGCAGCCAATACGAAAGCTCCTCCATCTTTTCTGGTCTGCAAAATTTTAAACCGACGAAACAGCCTCCTTGTATAATTACAAGGGTAAGGTCTGCGTACAACTGACCCCCCAGACCCCAACCTGTTGGGAATATACTGGGTATGTTGTTGTTGTTGTTGTTGTTGCTTCCAATCACCTTCCACAAGAAGTTTCTGGATTTTCCACGTCACCTCACACTATGTTAAGGGTTGCAGACATTATTTGATTACCTTGTCTCGTTTTGGTTAACTATGTTGAGGGTTGCAGACATTATTTGATTACCTTGTCTCGTTTTGGTTTCTGAGGGTCGAAAGATGGATATAACAGCTTGCAAATGAACCTGGCAATATTTTTCTTTTTAAATGATATTCTCTGATCAGCGCTATGTTCGATTACTGCATATAAACAGGTTTAAGGAGTAATAATAGATTCATAGGTCTCTTATGTTTAAGTCACTCAGAATTGTGGAAGAAAATACTTTCCTAACATGAAAAGACATTTCTTACCAAGCTATAGAAGATGTGAGCAAAGAGGATGAAGAGTGCAAATCGGACAAATGCATACACAACCGAACGTATCTCCTCTTACGTGAATACCCTCCACCTCCATTCAACCACAGCACGACACAATTTGTTCATAATTCCAAGTCCTTAAGGGTGTGTTTGTATATAATAAATTCATACTCAAAATCTAACTCAACTTTAACTCAACCTCACTATCCTCAATATTATCAATATAATATCAGTTAATCATTCTTACACATCACATCAACTTTAATTCACTATTCATCCACTCACATATTTTTAACTAAGCATCACTTCACATCATCTCTCTCATATTTTATAACAAATCAACTTTAGTTATTTTATTTTTATATAACTCAAAATTCCACTAACAACAAATCACACCACCTTTTTCAAAATTAACCATGGTTAACCAAAAAAACTCGTTTTGAACGGATAAAATTGTATCCAAGCACGCCCAAAAATATTACCTGAAAAAATGAATCAGAAGGATTTAAAATATTACCTGAATCTCCCTTCACCTCCATTCGGCCACAGCACGGCACAATTTGTTCATAAATCCGAAGTTCTTAAAAAATCCGTTTTCCGATAAAGTTTTAACTTTTAAGGCAATTTCTGTTTTAACACTGCACTCCAACCCATCGTTTTCCTCAGCGCTCGATCCTTCATTACCTTCCGAACTTGTTCAACTTCTTCCCACATCTCCATACAACTGTAGAAATCAGAGATTAATACACGGTACCCATTATTTTCTGGGTCTGCTTCAATGGCATGCTTTGCTATCTTCACACCCATCTCAGAATTGTATTTTACAAGAAATTAACAAAGAGCCCCAAATTCCACCATCAAGAGGTAAAGGCATCGACAGAATAAGAGACTCAGCCTCATCAAGACAGCCCGCTCGTCCATAAAGATCCACCATACAAGCATAATGCTTCAACGTGGGCACAAGAGAACAATATCTCATAAAGATCCACCATACAAGCATAGTGCTTCAACGTGGGCACAAGAGAACAATATCTCATCATTCTATCGAACAGAGACTTACCTTCCTCGACCAATCCAGAATGAGCGCAAGCTGAGAGAACCGCGAGGAAAGAGAGCCTGTTTGGTGGCTCGGTTCCGTTTTCTTCCATCTGCCGGAAAATCTCGATTACTGATTCTATTCTTCCCAGTGGGCCCCATAACCGAAAATCATCACGTTCCAAGACACGGCATCTTTTTCGGTCATGGAGTTGTAAATTTCTCTCGCCGTGTCGATTTCTCCACATTTCGCACATGCCAACTAGAGCTGTAGAGAGCGGAACTTCGTGAGTGAATAATAATCCCGTTTATTTGATGTATTCGTGTATCTTTTTCCCGTTCTCAATACAGGCAAACCGAGCACATGCGGATAACAAGGTTATAACGGTCACTAAGTTAGGCTTTAATCCTTGTGAAATCATTTTGTCGAAAAAAGTGATAGCTTCGAAAAATTTCCCGTTCTCGGCGTAAGCGACTAAGCGGAGATAAGGGAGTTCCATGCAGCAATGTCTTTTGGATCGATTTGATCGAAGAGCTTTTGTGTCGTATTCAAATTCGCACATCAACCGTACATGTTCATAAGTGAATTTACAACTGAGACGTTCTCAAACGAACGCTGCTGCTTTATGATATGACAATTCACAGATTGGCCAAAAGGAATCGATCCCAATCTCGAACAGGAGAAAATCAGAGACATTAAGCTGCTCGAATCTGATTCTATTCCCCGAAACTGCATTTCTTTGAACAAATTTATGCAGTCAACCTCTAATCCGGCTTTCTGATAGCCAACTACCATGATATTCCAAGATTCTTTCTCTTGATCATGCCCACCAGCAAAAAAGATCTTCCCGGAAATATTCACGAGGCCAAACAATCTGGTTAAAACCGTAATTGCTCCGCAAGATATACCCATGGAGCGTTTTCCCTTCACCGACATTCATCGAATTCGCGAAACCAGAGATCAGACATCCAATTACCATCCCGTCCGGGTGGACCCCATCAGCCTGCATCCTATTAAACATTTCAAAACATTTACAAAATCGCCCAAGCCTGGCATAGTTGACGATAATCGAGGTCCACGAGTAAAGATCCTTCTCCACGACCTCATCAAACGAAACTTTCACATCCTCAGCACTTTCACAATTTGAGTACATCGACAAGATATGAGATTGAACGATTAAGTGCAAGGCCGTGCAAACACCTGCCAGCTGTCAAGTCACTCGATTCAGCACAAGCTCGAAAACCCCCTTCGAAAGTCCGGGAATTCAGCCTCTCGGTGTCATCCCCACCGATCCTATGCATCTCTTTCAGACACAGCAAGCCCTTCTCGCTCTCGCCATTCTGAACGTAACCAATCACAAGCGCAGTCCAAGCAACCACGTCCTTCAGGGGAATTTCGTCGAACAATAACGAGGCGTTCTCTACAGACCCACATTTCGCATACATGTACACAAACAAGGCCCCACCGGCTGAGTTCCCAACAAAAAGGTTCGCTTTAGAGACCAACCCATGAACGGCCATGCCGGTGTCCATGGACCCGAGCTCGGCGCAGGCCGAGACAACCATTGGGAAGCTAAACTGATCGGGCAAATTCCCGGCGCGCTTAATCCTGGAGAAAAGCTCGACAGTCCCAGCATAGCCCCCGTTGGAAAACTGGGCTTTGATGATGGAGTTCCAGAGGAAAGCGTCCCTGACATGGAGTGAGTCGAAGACCTTGCTGAAGCAATAGGGGCGGCCGACGGAGGCGTAAGAGGCTATGAATTTGTTGCGCGCGTTGCCGGTGGCGCCGACGATGAATGCGTGGGTGGGGAGAAGGGTTTTTGTATCCAGGAAATTTCCGAAGAGGAATGAGTCAATACGTCGGTTGAGGTAGCTGGATTTTGAATCGGCTTGCGGAGAAAACGAGTATAAGCGTTTGTGGAGGAGCTTTGGGAATTTGAAAACTGGTATGGGCTTTTGCCGTGGTGGTGGTTGTTGCAGGTGGATGTGACGAGTCCGCGAGGACGATGATAGTGATGATGGGAAAAATGTGCGCCGTCCCAAAGTCATTTGACCCGGCCATTTGCAGTCTTATTAGTAAAACAAAATGTAGGTACAACATAAATGTAATTTAATTAGATATATTATTTTAACATATTTAATTTTAATACACAAATGTAATCTCATTAAATATATTATTTTACACATATTTAATTATTTTATTATGATTATATAATTAATAAAATATAAATAGTACAACAATATAGAGATTATATTATTTACTAAAACATATCAAGTATTTACTAAAATATTTGGGATTTACTAAAATATTAATTAAGATTTAAGATAATTTTCAATTTATAATGTAAGTCATTGAAAATATTGGTTTTGTGTTAATTCCAGTTCGTCCATTAATTTACCACATATTATTTCTTTTATAAATAAATTTGTTAAATGAAAATGTGTATTACGTTAAAAAATAATAACAAATTTTTGTTCATGATAATATTTTAATATTATAAATTTATAAAATAATATTATAACAGTTCAATAAACAAAAAGTTACTTAATATAATAAATACATTTATTAATACACATTATAACAAAATTTCGATTTTAGTCTCCAATTATGGATTGCATGCGGCTTAATGGTTGGGGTGAAAGTGAATTCCGTGTGAAAGAACAAAAAGAGAGTATTATTGTACTTTTTATTTATAAGAACAAAAACGGAGTAAAGGAGGAGGAACATATTGCGTCCTTCACTTTTTCGGAAGAATCAAGAGCTGGTGCAGTTGTTGTCTTTGTTCGAAAAATAAAACTTGTCCTCTAATTATACTCTTGTTGGTATTGTATTTAATTTTAAAACTCTGGTTGGTATTGTATTTAGTTTACGTAATTTTCTGAACTATTATCTCAAAAGCTTTCGGCTCAAATTTTACTCATTAATTTTGATAAACGAGTTGATATCGACCTCGTTCATTAACTGGGTTTGTTGCTTAATTTCATACTATTATCTCATAAGCTTTCGACTCAAATTTTACTCATTAATAAATTTTACTCATTAATTTTGATAAACGAGTTGATATCGACCTTGTTCATTAACTCGATTTGTTGCTTAATTTCATACTTTGAGATAGTGAGGCTAATCGGCTCGGCTACAACTCTTGACATAATTAAGATAGTAAGGCTAATTGTTGCTTAGGTTATCTCCAACCGATAAACTCATACTCAAACCCATTTTGCAGTAACTGTCCCATTTTGCAGTAATTCAACTCCAACCACAAAAAACTCATTGTCAAACCCAAAAGAATATTCTCGGAATATTTTCTTTTAAATCAACTTTTACAATTTTTCAATACTACCCACATATTTTACAACTTTACAAATTAAACCACACTACTATTTTAAATTCAATTTAGACTTTATGTAATAAAATTAATTATAAAGTTATAATACATAATAAAATCGGAGAAATAAATGCTCATGAAAAATTAAAATTTAAAAATTACAACACATAGGATAAAATTAAAAATTTTATTATCGTAATTGTGTGATGTTATATTTCATTTCAGCACCTGATTACTAAACTAATAATGTAGGCTAATAAGGCTTACTTATATATTATTGTTTTTAATTTCATTTTTATTGGTATTATTCTCTATGCGTAAAATTTATATATTTTTTATTTCATTAGTATAGGCTAATAATGTTTACTTAGATATTATTATATTTTTAATTTCATGTATATTATATTTTTAATTTTATATTTACTGATATTATATTTTTAATTTCATGTTTATTTTTATTATATTATATCTGTAAAAGAATCATATACTATTATTTCATTAGTGTAGGCTATTGTATACTATGATATTATTATATTTTTAATTTACGTTTACTTCCTTACTGGTATTATTATCTGTGTGTTAAAATTTTAAACCAAGTAGTTTACTAGTAACAGGATTTCTTATGTTCTTTAATATAATTTTATGTTAATAAATCATTAAGTTCGAAATTATATACAAAATTAAAATATATAAGCTATATGCTATTTTGTTAAGGGGTTGCTTTGCAATTTTTAAAAAGAAATGCGTTTGTGAACAGTAATACGCAAATATGCGTCCAGAAGAGAGAGAAATTGAGCACAAACGCAATTTGCGTCTCTGTTTTGGTATCGGTTGGAGCACTTTTATGCGTTTGGGTATAAGTTTGAGTATTGGTTGGACTTGGTCTNTTTTTTTTGATCGTTAAATGTAAGTATATATTTCAAAACTGTTTCAGACAACCGTTCTACGACTTACATAAGCGTAATGGGAACCACAATTCGGTTCCTCATTCGCAGTATAAAGCCAACCACAAGTCAGTTGGTCATTCTAATAACATTTGAAAATAAATTTCAGAAAGTCATTCGATTTAGATTTCGAATAAGGCTTCTTTGGCTACTCATAGGAGATAACGGAGTTAGAGCCCAAGTTCGTACGGATCCAAACAAGCCCAAAAACATAGAGTGTTGACTCGCGTAAAGGGGGTCGCGGCTTGCTACCGGGTGTCGTGACTCGCGACGAAAAACGTCACATCTCTCCAATTTCACGCAGGTATTTCTCCTCAGCAAAACGCGCATAAAATAAGTCTAAGAGCGTCCAATAAAACAAACCCTCCTCCTAATTATAATAGATTCGCGAGACTAATCTGAAAATCAGTAGCTAGCGCCGCTAGAGGGGGGGTTAGCGGCGCTAGGGGGGGTTAGCGGAGCTAGCTGCTAGCTAGCGGCGCTATTGCTCGGACAGAGACTTTTCTCTTCAGCGGGTTAGCGGAGCTAGGGGGGGTTAGCGGAGCTAGCTGCTAGCTAGCGGCGCTATTGCTCGGACAGAGGCTTTTCCATTCTCCTTGACCTTCCGACCACCACAAAACCTCAACAATCAAGTATCCATAATGCCCCTCAAAGCCCAAGGCACCTCCTCTCGAATTCAATAAGCACATTCGGATAGGTAGTAAATATAGTTCGATAAACATGTGTTTTTACCTTGCGAATTACCAGACTCGGGCCTTGGTATTCATTCTCAAACACCAAACGATTCCTTGCATTCCAAATGAAGTACACAGTAGCCGCAAGAGCCGCTTTCTTCAACTTGGTTTGCCATCCACTCCCTCTCGCTTCCTTTTTGATCCATTTGAGGGCTCCTTTTAGTGTGGACGGTCTATGTCGGAGACTAATCCAAGAACGGATATCCTTCCAAATCTCCAAGCTAAAGGTGCATTTGAAGAATAGGTGGCTCGAAGATTCATTCGCCTCTCCACACATAGGGCATGTCGGATCTTCCTCTAGGAACTCTAGACGATCTTTTGTCTTGAGTCGATTAAGCACCCCCAACCATAGGATGAATGAGTGCTTAGGGGTGTTACACGGGCCCCAAACAACCCCATTCCACGGCACTATAGTTTTCCTTGGTCTTAGGAATTCGTAGCATTTGCTAGACCCATCTTGATCTTCCCGAGATTTCCACCCTTTAAGAAGGGCTTCCGCACTCCGCACATTCCCCGTTTTTTCCACCAAGCTTTGTCGGATCTCAGAAAGGGCTTTGAATAGAGCCGAGTCCCTTGGTTTAATTTGCCATTCCCAAATGGAGCTCCCTTGTAAGTAATTGGTGTGGATCCATTTGTGCCATAGGGTGTCCTTCTTTACTTGCATGTTCCAGAGCGTCTTGGAGAGCAAAGCTTAATTCCATGCATTCAAGTCTCTAAGACCCAGACCACCCTCCAATTTTGGCAGACATAAATTTTCCCAAGCCACATGAGCGCTTTTCGAGCCCCAAAGGAACCTTCTACATAGTTTGGTGATTTTTGTTCTAACTATGCCAGGCAAATGGAAGACCCCCATCCAAAAACACACAATGCCTTGAATTACCGAGCGAAGAAGACCTCTCACTCCACATGTCTTTGCCTTTTGATTGAATTTAACTACAAAGACTGCAAACGGCCTCGTCAAATGACTTCGGGACGGCGCACAGTTTTACCATCATCAATTTCATCCTCCTCGCGGATTCTTCACATCCCACCTGCAACAACCACTGGCAAAAGCCCATGCCAGCTTTCAAATTCCCAAAGCTCCTCCACAAACGCTTATACTCGTATTGTTCGCAAGCCGATTCAAAATCCAGCTACCTCAACCGACTTATTGACCCATTCCTCTTCGGAAATTTCCTAAATTCAAGAACCCTTCTCCTCACCCACGCCTTCATCATCGCCACCGGCAACGCGCGAAACAAATTCATAGCCTCGAAGCTCATAGCCTCTTACGCCTCCGTCGGCCGCCCCAATTGCTCCACCAAGGTCTTCGACTGCCTCGATTTCAGAGACGCCTTCCTCTGGAACTCCATCATCAAAGCCCATTTTTCCAACGGGGGCTATGCTGGTGCCCTCGAGCTTTTCTCCAAGATGAAGCGCGCCGGGAATTCGCCCGATCAATTTACCTTCCCAATGGTTGTCTCGGCCTGCGCCGAGCTCGGGTCCCTGGGGACAGGCATGGCCGTTCATGGGTTGGTCTTCCAATTGAACCTCTTTGTTGGGAACTCTGCCGTTGGGGCCTCGTTTGTGTACATGTATTCAAAATGTGGATCTGTAGAGAACGCCTCTCTCGTGTTCGACGAAATGCCCCTGAAGGATGTGGTTGCTTGGACTGCGCTTGTGATTGGGTACGTGCAGAACGGCGAGAGTGAGAAGGGCTTGCTGTGTCTGAAAGAGATGCATAGGGCTGGTGGGGATGCTTCCGAGAGGCTGAATTCCCGGACTTTAGAAGGGGGTTTTCGAGCTTGTGGTGAATTGAGCGACTTGACAGCTGGCAGGTGTTTGCATGACTTAGCGCTTAAATTGGGAATCGTGTCCTCCCACATCATTCAATCTCATATCTTGTCGATGTACTCAAATTGTGAAAGTGCTGAAGATGTGAAAGTTTCGTTCGAAGAGGTCGTGGAGAAGGATCTTTTCTCGTGGACCTTGATTATCGTCAACTATGCAAGGCTCGGGAGATTTTGTGAATGTTTCGAAATGTTTACGAAAATGCAGGCTGATGGGGTCCACCTGGACGGGATGGTAATTGGATGTCTGATCTCTGGTTTCGCCAATTCAATGAATGTCGGTGAAGGGAAAGCGCTTCATGGGTATATCTTGAGGAGAAATTATTGTTTTAATCAGATTGTTAATAATTCACTGATTTCAATGTATTGTAAATTTGGCCTCGTGAATATTGCGGGGAAGATCTTTTTTGCTGGTGGGCATGATCGAGAGAAAGAATCTTGGAATATCATGGTAGTTGGCTATCAGAAAGCCGGATTAGAAGTTGACTGTATAAATTTGTTCAAAGAAATGCAGTTTCGAGGAATAGAATCCTATTCGAGCAGCTTAATGTCCGTGATTTTTTCCTGTTCGAGATTGGGAGCGATTCGTTTCGGTCAATCTGTGCATTGTCATATCCTAAAGCAGCAGCGTTCGTTTGAGAACATCTCGATTGTAAATTCACTCATCAACATGTACGGTCGATGTGCGAATTTGAATACGGCACAAAAGCTCTTCAATCAAATCGATCCAAAAGACATTGCTGCATGGAACTCCCTTATCTCAGCTTACACCGAGAACGGGAAATTTTTCGAAGCTATCACTTTTTTCGACAAAATGATATCACGAGGATTAAAACCTAACGTAGTGACCGTCTTAACCTTGTTATCCGCTTGTGCTCGGTTTGCCTCTGTTGAGAACGGGAGAAAAATACACGAATACATCAAACAAACGGGATTATTATTCACTCACGAAGTTTCGCTCGTGACAGCTCTAGTCGACATGTACGCGAAATGCGGAGAAATCGACAAGGCGAGAGAAATTTTCGACTCCATGACCGAAAAAGACACCGTGACTTGGAACGTGATGATTTCGGGTTACGGGGCCCACGGGCACGCCAGGTCAGCAATCGAGATTTTCCGGCAGATGGAAGAAAATGGAACCGAGCCGCCAAACGGGCTCACCTTCCTTGCTGTCCTCTCGGCTTGCGCTCATTCTGGATTGGTGGAGGAAGGTAAGTCTCTGTTTGGTAGAATGATGGAATATTATTCTCTTGTGCCCACACTTAAGCACTATGCTTGTATGGTGGATCTTTATGGACGAGCGGGATGTCTTGATTTGGCCGAGTCTCTCATTTTGTCGATGCCTTTAACTCCCGATGGTGGAATTTGGGGCTCTTTGTTGAATTCGTGTAAAATGCACAACAATGCTGAGATGGGTGTGAAGATAGCAAAGCGTGCGATTGAAGCCGACCCAGAAAATGATGGGTACCGTGTGTTAATCTCTGATTTCTACAGCTGTATGGAGATGTGGGAAGAGGTTGAACAAGTTCGGAAGGTAATGAAGGATCGAGGGGTGAGAAAGACGATGGGTTGGAGTACAGTGTAAAACAGAAATTGCCTTAAAAGTTAAAACTTGATCTGGAAACAGTTTTTTTAAGGACTTTTCGGATTATGAACAAAATGTGTCGTGCTGTGGTTGAACGGAGATGGAGGGTATTCAGGTAATATTTTCAATCCTTCTCATTCGTTCCTTTCGGGCTTCAAGTCTACGATTGGTGATTTAATATATGATCCAAATAACCCTTTAAGTTTAATTTAGTATACACGCTGTTTCCCTTTGTAATGATCGTTGGTAAATGTTGGTTTGTGACAACTTTGACAGGTGTTGGTAACATAATTGCAAGTCATAGCTAAACCAACTATTCTTTTCTATTTGTAGTTAAGAGGAGATACGTTCGGGTGTAATGTGTATGCATTTGTCCGATTTGCACTCTTCATCCTCTTTGCTCACATCTTCTATAGCTTGGTATGTCTTTTCATGTTAGGAAAGTATTTTCTTCCACAATTCTGAGTGACCTAAACATAAGGGACTTATGAATATATTATTACTCTTTAAACTTGTTTATATGTAGTAATCGAACATAACGCTGATCAGAGAGTTTCATTTAAAAAAAATATATATTGGCAGGTTCATTTGCAAGCTGTGTTCTAAACGAGATAAGGTAATCAGATAATGTCTGCAGCCCTCATCATAGTGTGACGTGACGCGGAAAATCTGGAAACTTCTTGTGGAAGGTGATTGGAAGCAAGTCGTCGGTTTAAAATTTTTGCAGACCAGAAAAGATGGAGGAGTTTTTGTATTGGCTGCACCTAAGAGAGGTTGCTGGTGTTTTTTCACAGCATGTTTGTCTTTTTGAATTTGTCTTGTCCTTCTGTGAAAACTGAAAAACAAAAGTGAGAGTTTGAGCTTGTAGCTGTAGGTCTTATAGAACTATGCTACACCAACATAATGGTGACGTAAATTTTTGACATAATGCACACGTGTTAAACTATTTTGTGATTTTACATATAACATCATCTTTAAAATCAACAACTCAAAATACTTAGCTTACACTTATTATAGCAAATACATTATGTTTTATGTCAAAATAGCATTATTCATATTTATATATTCGTTTTAAGGGAGTTAAAATGTCTAATTATGAGGGAAACTGGAAAAGACTTTGAGCATGCAGTTGCTTAATTGAAGTGTGTGTTTTCTGGTTTATTACCTATGCCATGATAGAAAGCCATCTTTTTTTACCTTTTCGTTTTGGTCTTTGATAAGACCAACACACTTCTGTTTCATGCTTTTAGGTCAGCGACTCTGATTTCGAGTTACCTTACGCATTTCTGAAAACAAGTGTACTTTCTAATTAACATGGGCAAAAATTAGTCGCCAATGAAACGAGATTGTAAGAAACGGAGGGGAAAATGTGTACTGTCCCACGCACGTAAAACGCACCACAACAGGGAAAACTCAAATGAAGCTCAAGTGAGGTTCTAACAGGGAAAGTCCAGATGAAGCTCAAGTGAGGTTCCATCTCAAAACCAATTGGTGGAAGGAGGAGTAGCCCATTAGACTTATAAGTTAGACTTATTTTTCCAATATAAACGATGTGGAATACTCACAAGTGAATATTCTTATAAGTTAAACATATATTCCCTATATAAACTATGTAGGACACTCACAAGTGAATATTCTAATACGCCCCCTCACTTGTGAGGAGCTAAGTGTACAAGCCCTCCTAGAAGGGTAGATGCGAGAAACGGGTACGTCATTGCACGGTCCCACATAGAATCAGAGGTATTTAAAAGTCTGAAAAACTCCAAAACACTCCTCAAACAACATGCCCTAGTGTTGTTTAAATAATTGAGGTCGAGTCCTAGCCAAAATTGGTCGAAAAATCCGTCAAAAATAAGAAAAACACATAAAATCCGTTTTTGTCGTCGTGTGGAAAATTCGAGAACTCGTTTCGGACCCTTTTGCTCGACACGAGTCGTGTCCGCGCGTATGCGACCAAAACAACTCGAAACTTGATTCTGAGAGCAGCTTGTGGCTCCTGGTCGGTTATCGGGCATTTCTCGGTGATCAGAAAACGTTCAGGCGGTCGTGCATGGCGCTTTACGACCAACTCTGAGCAGCATACGTGAAGTTGATCCACAACAGTTTCCCCAACAAATAGACGGCGGCAAGCGGTTGCTCCATATCGTTCTACGGCGTATCAAACGTGCTCAAGGTTGTATGGGTTGGCTCTAGGTGGTGCGCCGGCGAGTTTCGGCAGGCCAACTCCGACGGCCTGCATTTCCCCTGGCGCGGCAATTTCTTATGCTGGTGAACGGCGAACAAATGGCGAGGTGGCAGCGAACGGCGAGGTGGTTAGGACGTCGGAAATGTGTATCTCCGGTGGTTGGTCAGCGGCGTGGTGGCGAGGTGATGTTGTAACAGCAACTGCACGTGGTGCCGGGGTCAGCCCGGACCGCCAGGTCGACCCAAAATCGGCCCGTATGTACGTGTTTTAGAACCGGACCCGTGGTAGTACCGTGCCTTTTTTTTTNTCGTTTCCGGGCAGAAAGACGGGTCTAGGTTTTTGGCATTGTTTGAACCACCGGTTCGGGCCAATTCAATAAATCGGCCCTTATATATAATCAAACCGGTTCCAGGCCCAAGTTTTGAGGCTCATCGACCAGCCAGATTGGGCCGGGTCGTGAACCGACCGACTAATTGGTCATGTCTATGATGGAGAAGAAGAGCACTACATCTTTACTAGAGAATATGACCACCAGACCCTTCATTAATATGATTTTGGGTCGTGCATTTGGGTTGAAATTATCTGTAAGTTCCTTCCACTTGGGCTTAGTTACGACTATTTTTAACTTTTCCTGCAGTTCTTGTTCTTAGGACACTTCCAGTGCATCGGTGCACAACTTCTTTGACCATTCTCCGTTTCGCCTCTAAAAATTAATTTCGACCTCATTTTCAGTAAAAACCCAAAATATAATACCTTTGTCATAGCTTGATAAATTAATTCAATAAATAAAGATACATAGCAAATTACGACGAAACGAGTATGAAAACCAATCTAAAATGCACGTAAAAATGACGCATATCATTTACCACTCTACTGATTTATGACAAAATCACCGTACACGAACTAAAAAGACCTTGAGAAGTCCCATTAGAAACACTTCAAAATTTGTAAATAGAACATGAAGACAAATTATGCATATAGGTTTCTGTTTATGTATGAGATCTTTAATTTTGTGAAAAGATACTCTGTGTGTGTGTGTGTGCATACTATTTTCTCAAGTGTAATTTGAGTACGTCGAGTTCGGATTTTTCTATGGCTAATAGCTTAGGTACGTTTTAAATCTTTGTAGTAATTAAAAATGTAATTTAATTAGATCTATTATTTTACACATATTTAATTTTAATATCACAAATGTTTTTAATTAAATATATTAGTTTACACATATTTAATTAATTAACTTATTATGACTACATAATCAATAAAATATAAATAGTACAACAATATAGAAATTATAGTATTTTACTAAAACATGTATCAAGTATTTACTAAAATATAACAAATTAACTAAAATAATAACTAAGACATAAGAGAGTTTTCAATTTTTAATACAGGTCATTGAATTTGGGTTAATAATAAATTTGTTAAATGAAGATATGTATAC
>BKCP01011626.1:469700-506663 GCA_008636005.1 Striga asiatica | reverse complement strand
CTACTCGTGTGGGATGTTAAACGAAATGTCCCCGATCATGGAGTCGCTTCATAAAGTTCGAAAAGAAAAAAAATTTATAGATTTTTTTATAATTCGGTTCGTTAAGGTTCAATTCATTAATATTGATAAACGAGTCAACATCAATTATTGACTTATTTAGTTAACAAATCGAGTTTAGTTAAGGACTCGAACATATTCGAACTCGAGCTCAACTCGTTTACACTCTTTGTCACATTACATAGTTGTGCGTGAGACCCATTTAGATAACAAGTTGAGTTTAGTTAAGAACTCGAGCTGAACTCGTTTACACTCTTTGTTACATTACCTAGTTGTGCGTGAACATGTATGTAATCCGACAACTTAAAATTTGGACAATACCCACATCGATAAGATGAAATTATCGCCGAGATTTTATTCACACAAGAGATATATGCTTGCTTTAGTTATATCATATAGGATAGTAAACTAAAAAATTGATGTTGCACCACATTCAATATGTAAGCGCCACATTCAATATGTAAGAGCAACTTCAATGTTGCTTTATATTGCAACTTTAATTTATAGTGTAAAAAAATTGTTTCAATGTCGTGCAATATTTTCGTACAACTCTAAAAATGTAAATGGTATTCTCGCTAAATGTAGCGCGATATTATTCAACCCGCTACATTTTTTTTCCTCATATTTAAAATTTTGTAATTGATTTTTATTTATAAACATTATTTTGACAAAATATACATCAATAAAATTATTTATCTTGTTAATTTTTAAATTTTGATTTTACAGTTGTATTTAAATATTGTTTTGTATTAATAAATTTCAGAGTAAATGTAACGCGAACGACTAGAGACAAAAGTTAAATTTTAACCTTCTCCATAGAGTAAACTCTACACTATAATAGAGTAGATTAGTGAAAATGGTCTAAATCCTCATTTCACTTGCATCTTTACTATACTAAGTGCATACATGTGGCTCAACTAAGGTACACAAGTATACCATTTACACTATTATTAATGTATGCACTTCAATATTTTTGTAGCTTCTAACTCACCATAAACTCCTGAACTTTGAAAATCCTATTTCACAGGTCGCCTGTCAAACGAGAAGTTCGTGTGGTCCTCCACATCTATCTCATGGTGCAGCACCAGTGGTGGATCAGGCACCTGAAACAAGCCCGACTCGTTGTCATGGTCCAAGCGGTAGCAGAAGGCATCATCATCGTGGTCTGGGACGAACTCCATGAAGAAACTGAACCTAGGGGGAGGTCTGAAGACAACCGACTTCACCATGGAATAAAATTTAATGTGGTGTAAGAGCAAGTCTAATTTAGTACAAGATTTCAAAGTTTCTATAATTTAATTATAGTAGATTGTATGAGGGGTGAGATTGTAATATTTGGAAAGGACTCACACGGACCGAGTTTGGTTTCAGCCGCAAAACACTATTGTTAAAGGTTGTTAAAACCATAAAATTTATCGTCGAAATTGTCACATTCCAACAAAAATTTCAATGTAAATTTCATTCTAAACAAAATATTAAATATTATTGGAATATATATTGAAAATATAGTTGTAATTCTATTGAAAATTTTCCATTGAAAATTTTATCACCTTCTTACCGTGATAACTGGTAATATCGTTGGAGTATATTTATTCATTTATTTATTATTGAAATATTCGTAGACTTACTTACAATCACACATGTGTTCCGTGGGCTCATGTACATGTTCACTTCTTAAGTATGGCCCAATAGCTGGCCCATCGAAAGTGAGTGTGAGATTCTTTTAATTAATTAGAATAATTTCTATTTTCACTTTATTTGTTACCATTCTATGTTTGCCTGGTATAAATTGCCATATTACCATAAAAATGGTTTCTTATTGTATTTCTTTTTTTTCTTATGTGTTTCCCAATTTATTTTCTTATTGTATTTTTAATCGTGATAAATATTTTATGTCACCCAATTTTTGGATGTAATATATCAAATTATTTATATTTTCTAATTTTCAGTTGGACATTTATATTGCATATAAAATATAATAATAATAATTAGGAAAATTGATAAAATAATTAAGTTTTATCAATATATTAATAAAAAATTGGCCTAAAAATTATCAAAATAACTAATTATATATTAATAACTTTTTGAAAATATAATACTATAATTGTTTTCAAGCCGTTGAGCTGCTTTTATTATTGATTGAGAAGCAATCTCAATAAGGAAATTTTATAAATACTCAAAACTCATAGATATATGTGAATTATTCAATTTGGAGGAAGTCAATAAAGGTATCTAACCATAGTTTTTTCTAACTAGGACCGACGTGTCGACTTGAGACCCGGTTTATCAGGAGTCGGAACCGATCCGAGTGGTGATTCAGCTGATCAAACAAGGTAAAAAGTAGGTCAACTCAACATTGATTTGGTTGACTCGAGCATCAACACCCTATAATCTTTTATTATTTTTCGTTTTTTAATATTTTTTTATTTTAAATATAAAAACTATGTATATATATTTTTTATGGTAAATATCTATTATGTGATACAATATTATTAATACTTTGATGTACAAAATTTATATACAAAACATTTAATTCTATTACTATATGACAAAAATACTATATATACAATTTTAATTTTTTTTAAAATAAATTATTCGGTTCAACAATTGACCTGCCCTGGTCAATTTCCGGTTTGAGTTTAAAACTATGGTGTATCTCTATATGGTTTGAAAAAAAAAAATACGGTCTATATTCTATATTGGTTTGAGATCAACTTCTGTTTTTGTGTATTTTATTAGTCTCTAGAGCATTACTTGATGCTTCTCTCAGCCTTGCTTATTGTAAGTCTATCGGGCTAGTTGGCCCTCGACATTGTATATTCTTGGTTTGAGCTATAAAATCTATCGTTTCGATTAAAAAAAAAAGACATTTCACATGCACTCTCAATAAACATTTTGGTTACTATTATATATTTTTGAAAAGTATTGGTCCTTCCCCTGTGATGTTACACAAAAATAGCATTGGAAAAGTATCCATATAATGGGAAAACACAAAACACAGCCCAAAAAGAGTGAATTTCTGGAGTAGAATTAATAATGTCTAGGCTTCAAATCAAAAACTGACATTGAATTTTAGCTTTCAAAGGTTGTGTGGTGCCGGTTAGAAACATTTATTACAACGTTCCTTTCCCCAGACCACATAACAACAGCTCACAAGAGGGTGAAACAAAACAAAATAGGGATAAAAAAGATGTAAAGAAAAAACTGCATCGATTGATGCATGGCCATTTCAATAAATATATATTTATAAAATAAATAAAAAATAAAAAAATAAAAAAAAACGAGTCAAAACAAAAAATGGAGCCGAATCGTGCATTTTGGAGCAACTTGGTTCAGTTACTTTTAGTATATAGAATTTTCCGTTAAGAATGACTGCAAAAGAGTAACTGAATGATAAAATGTTATGTCAAAATTTTCCCTTTCTATTTGGGCCTCTAATTTGATAAATTTTCTTGGTTTGGAAATAATTGTTTTGCAGGAAAACTGATCATGATAGAAGAAGGGAGATCATGAAAAAGATGAAATTTCAACAAAATATGAATTCATGTCAAAGGACTCAAAATGGAGAGGACTTGGATTCATACATTTTGCTGGCTCGTACTGCGAAAGCTGCATAAATGCTGTAAACTTTGATTAGATTTTGTGTTTTTTGTGTTTTGTAGTCATGACTTAATTAGTTAATTATGAGTTGTTTCAAATTTACTCCTTTTTTATTCTCTTCATATTCTGCAGTGGTGTACTTCCAACTCATGACTGAATATTTTTGTATGTGTAATGAAGATTAGATACAATATACTTTATATCGAAAATCGACTGTAGTCACAGCATCAAATATTGTATTCGGTTATGAGAATATATTTGTTGTTAAGCTCATCTGAGGCTGATTTGGGGTTATAGAAAACTATGGGGTTGTGCTTGGTAAACATATAAACTAGCTTATAGCTTATTTGTTTAGCTTATTGATTTGGTAGGATGAGTTTTTTTAAAAAGCTCGAACTTATCTCATAAGCTTTCTCGTGTAGCTTTTCAAATAAGTCCATTGAAATTTTTATTTCAGCTAGTTTAGCTTATCAACTAATTTTACGGAACACTTTTATCATATAAACTACCTTTTCAGCCATAAGTCATAAGCTATCAGTTCAAAATTCACTTAAATGCTATTACGCTGAATCAACTAGGTTTACCAAACATAGCCACGGTATATACATAGTTTGCATAATATTCATTATTCATTATAAAACGGGACAAAGAAATGGTTGAAATGATAGGATTTTGGTGTTTAAAACAAACATTCATTATCAATTTTGTTCTCAATTTAAGTTTCAATATGGTTGAAATAATACTCCCAAATGCAGAAAATATTATCCATAAAGCAGAACCATCAAAAGTTTGCACGTTCGCATATCCATAAAATCTACTGCAATACGCCGTAATTATTTAAAAAAGTTAAACACGGGATCAAGTCAAGGCTCGTTACTTGGCTACAGTCGTGTGAAGAGGGAGAATGCTTTCTACTTCCTTTGTCTCATAACTTCTTTCCGCAACAACTTTTGACATGCTGAACATCTAAGAAGGCAGCAAGAATGTACATGAGGTATGAAAACGAAACTATGAGAGCAAAAATTAGTCTTGTGGATTTAACGCCATAGCAATTTTAGTCACAAGGTTCCAACTTTTCGCCTTTTGGTCTTGTGATTTAATATTTTGTTGCTATTTCAATCCTTAAATATTGAAATTGCAACAAAAATTTTAAATTACTGAAAGTGCAACAAGATTTTAAATTACAGGACTTAAATTTCTAATAAAAAATTAATAAATTTGGAAATTTGTTGCAATTTCAATCAATTTCAGTCCTTTAATTGCAGTAAAATATTAAACCACAAGACCAAAAGGTTAAATTTTAGAATAAAAATGCAATTTAGCCAACTATGAGCTATCATGTTAAAAAAAAAAAAAGTGGAAAAAAAGTGGAAGTGAGTTTAGGAAAAAAGGAACCTTCTTAATTGTCTTCTCGAAGCAAGTTTTGTGTTCATCCATAGAAGCATGTAAGAACTCGTCGATGTGGTCTTTCACGTCTTCTAAGAAAGTGGCACTCTCGCTCTTCTTTTTCCGGCAAGAAGACTGAGGCTGAGATGATACCGTTTTCTCGTTTGGGAGGCTTTTCTCAGTTGCCATTTTTCGGTTACTACCTAAGAAACATTCAGCAACCCCATCAACTTAAAGACATCAAATAAACAAAAATTTCAAACACAAGTGGAGACAGGAAGCAAGAAAAGAACCATTCAAATGTCCCATTGTGTAAGTCTAAACTAAGTCGAAAATTAAAAATGCAATGCACCTGCAAATTAGACGTTCTAAACAAGAAGTAACGAGGACATATTCTTTATCCACGACAAACCGATCTCTGGAGGAGAATATAAATAAAAAATATATTCGGTTCGACAGTTATGTCTCGAATCTTCAGTTTATGTTGTATACAACACAGTATGACACTCGATCATTTTCTGGCATATAACCATACCTCCCAACTCACATATATTTTTGGAAGCATAATGCTTTACCTTCACACAACCTAAACCAAAGCCATAAAACATCATTAAAAAAGACAATACTATCTTTACACTTAACTCTTAAAGACGGTATACATGTATACGAAATATAGATACAACAGAAGTTTATCTTAAGCTCAAATTTCTTTCCTTTTTTTTCTTTTTCCAATTATAATCGATAACCTCTAATCAAGCTAAGGACGAATTCATTCTTAGCTTGGCTCTCTTCAACTCTTTTAACACAACACGGTAAGTGTTTGATCAAATGCCACAAAAGAGATAACAACTTAAAAACAGCAATACTATACACATCCCACACCTCATCGACCCACCGACAAAACCCATTGTCCCATTTTCTTCACTGTGATTAATCAAAACAGCCTGACACTAGAAAGGGAAAAGACGAAGCCCAGCATTCAAGTTGATGAAAATTTATGGCAAAAATTTATATCTAAATTCCACAAGGAAAAAAAGGAAAAGGGAAGAAAGGGACGAGCAGGAGAATTGAGAAGGAAGTGAAATTAGTCTCACCTTTGGATGTGAAAATTCTGAAAGATGTTCACTGTTTTCCCGAGAAAGAGAGACCAAAATTTATGAAACGATTTTTTTCGTTTTTCTTTTTTTCAAAGTAACATCTCTCCAACACTTGAACATGAGACTCTTTTTTTTTTTTCCAAACAAAATATTAATAAAAACTCAATACAAAGTTTTACAAACGAAAGCTCCACTGAGCCCAATAACCTAACTTGCATAAAAAAATCATACTTTGTAGCTATAAATTAGTATTTTTTATAAAATAATAATTAGGCTTGAATTGCATTAATCCCCTTATATATAATTTTATAACAAGTTGAGCTTAAGTAGCAGGCTTGTATGCTTCGTAATATATATACATATATATATATATATATTATATAATTGTTGGCTAATCTATAAATAATACATTTAATAAAACCTCTCTTCTTTTTTCCATCCAAAAACCTCTCTTTTTTTCAATTAATGTGGAACTATTACATTATATATTAATTAAGTGTATTAATAATTTAAACTAATTTATTATATAATAATTACTACTAATACTAGCTAATTATAAATTTACATTAGATAGTATGTGAAAGTTACATACTTATAAAAATTTATATTGTAATTTTTTTATTAAGATACTTATTCTATAATAAATATTATTTTTCGTCTTATTAAGCGATTTTTCTCTAATATTAGTTAATTGACATGAGTGTTATAATTAAACTCCTTAAAATTACATAAGTAATTACTATAACAACACTAAAAGTAGTTGTAATACTTTTCTAACTAGTTAATCGTATGGTCCCTCTAAATTATAAAATTACACTGTCCATTAAAATTTATGTCATCAATATAAAGTTTCACATATAAGTTAAATAATTTATATTTATATTGTACATTTGTGTATAGTTAAAAAAATTTAAATGTAATACATCCATTATCTAATTTAAAATTTTAAATATTGTATATGTACATATAATATATAAATTTTTGTGTTTCTGTGCATGTGCACAGGGACGAATACTAGTATATATAATTGCTAGAAACAAATTTAATAAAACTCTTAAGTTTTTCCTCAATTTTTCGTTACTTTGCATTAAGTATTTAATTTTTATTCATTTTATTATATAACAACTACTACTAACAAATAATAAAGTCACATTATCTGATATTCTAATCTAAATTATTTTTTTCGAACTATTTATTTAAATTATTTATTTTTTTTACTCATTAAGCAAGTTTTTTTATTAACATTAGTTAATTATTTTTTGATATAACTAAACCTTTTAAAATTTTGTACACAATTGCTATAATAGTAATTTCTGAAAGATTTATTTTTGGCAAGAAGATAAAAAATAATATATTGAAGATTTAATCTAGCAAGCCAAAGGAAATTAAAGAAAAGATCTTTATTTATTTATTTATTTTATATATATGTATATCGGTTTTTATATTGTGAATATTAATAAGATTTTGTATGATTTATTTCCGGTTATATGTTGCAGGGTTCGGATGTGTGCATGGCGTAAGAGATTCGCACGCTTGGAGTCAAGAAGAAAGAAGAGAGAGGAAGAATATTTACTTACCATGTTTAAACAATCAAGCTTTGGAAGGAAATCACAAAAAAAAAGGAAATTGCTTGAAGTAGACTTCACGGCCAAGAAGTTTACATATATCCATCTTGAAGATCAATTGAAGGATGTTGAAAGATCCAAAGTTCATCATTATTCGAGCATTCAATTGAGAGTTTAAGAATTTGTGTTTTTAGATTTATTTTGATATTCAGTTATTCTATGTTCTTACATGATCGATGAACTAACTTTGTTTCATTCATTTTCTCATATTTTATTCAAATACTTTATCTTAGTACTTAGAGATTAGGTGCTAGTCTTATTTGTCACAATATCATGCTTCGTATTCTAGCTATGATACAAATTAATATTTTTTTATCAAACAAATTAGATTCGGATATTTCCATAAATTGATGTACTAGTAAAAATGGTGATTGATTGTTCTTTCCCTATATAATTTCCTTATTTTGGCAATTTCCATAAATTACTTTATTCATGCCTCTCCATATTTTCAGGCTTGGCGTATGAAAATCCGGTCCACATTCAATATCCTATTTTCCTTCATTATACGCAAAAGCTTAGTTATATAAATCTAATTTTTTTTAATGAAATTTTCCTCTTCTATCAATTGTTTTTTCTTCACATGGTTGAAATTCATTTTTATTGGGTAACATAATGGATATGTTATTATTTTGTTTGTTTAGTTTATGGCTCATTATTAATATTATGAAATTAATTTTATTTTATTTTTTATTAATATTATCATATATTCATGTCTTTTTGTGGCTTACAGTCAATATGTCAAGTTGATATATCTGACTAACATAAATTCTCATTTTTTCCATTTGATTCTTATATTTGTAAACACCCCAGATGGAAATACACAAAAGTGTATTTCTAAAAATTGGTTGCTCATTTACCTTATTTTGAAATGCTCTTGCGTAAATTTACTTGCCATAATAAATTGACTAAATTTAATAAATAATATTAAATTACATCTATATTTGTATCTATACTTATATAATAAGAATTAATATTTATCAAAATTAGTAACTTAATTAATGGTCAAAGTCAGTTTGCATTTATTACTTTCTAAAATCGGTAACTCTTATGTCCATTTCACACGGCTTATTAAGTTAGCATTTATGTCCGTTTCACACGCCTTTTAAACTCATTAATTATACCGATTTAATTCTCATGAAATAACTCCAATTCACACGTCTCATTAATATGGTAACGAAATAATCCCATTTCACACTAGCATCCTTATCACATATTTTTATGGTAACGAAATAATCCCATTTCACACGCCTTTTAAACATATTTTTTTAACGATAAATTGAAGAAAAAAAATCGTATTACAAGGAGAAGATATTTGAGATAATTTTAAGATTCAAAAACAAAATCCGTGAGAAGATATTTCATACACTTTATCAATATTCAAAAATGATATTAAGTTTGTTATTCATTTCCTAAAACAAATAACTATTATCTCTAAAAAACTATACAGAACATACGCATATATATATATATGTACATATACACATATTAAATTTAAATATTTGTAGACATGTTTTCTTTACAAAATAGTCTAGAAATTTTTTTTTTACATAATGTTATATTCAAATGTTCTTAGATATGTTTTCCTTCTAAAATTGCTTAGAAAAGTTGTAGGTGACTTCACATCTTTCAAAAATAATATAGAAAATTTTGAATACTTTTACATATATACTAATATAATATTGTAGGTGTTTTTAATATTAAACATATAAATTTTATATTCTCTTATACAAAATAATGTAAATTTCATATTTTCTTATACAAAATAGTTTTACATTGTTTGACCCCGAATCTTTATTTATAATTATTAAGTATTGTTTATTCTCATCTTTACTTTATAATTAATTTTTTTTCTTCCTCTTTTTAAATAGGATCAATAGTAGTTTTCACTTCCGTCAGTGACTCAAACTCGAGATCTATTTATAATATTGTTAATTTAATATTGTTCCTGTGCATCGCACGGGGTACACACTAATTAAGAGGTATACCATTTACCAGATTCAGTATAAAGAAAAGTCAACAACATTTATTGCATTACTATTTCCGTATTATACAATCTATACTTATATAAAAGGAGATTCTATTTACTATATTTACTATCCAGAAAAGTCAATTGCATTAAATGTCATTACTATTTTGGTATTATAATATTTTATTTATTTAATTGATTTATTTATTTATTTTATTTTAAAAAGGTAAGTATAGTAAAAAGATTTTAATAATAAAAAAATCAAATACCAAATAAAAATGTACACTTTGACTTATTTGATTATATTTGGTATTTGATTATACCAAATATATTCCTATTTAGTATATACATTAAATACTTACTAAAGTATTTATTTGTTTTATTTGTCAAAGTTAAGTATAGATTTGTTTATATTATCAAATCATAAAAAAACTATTAAATCCATATTGTAAAAAAAATCATATAATTGTATAACAATTCTACTACACTATTTAACAATATTTTTTTTTTATTATATAATAAAATAATAATTAAATATTATATGGTGAACAAAAATAAGTAAAACTGTTACTTTCTCTTATATCAAGGGATAAATTTATATGCTAAAATTAAATTTTTATTAGTATAAATGTTTTAGTGAGATAATATATTAATTATTTTACAAGCTAGCCCTAACATGCTCATATTAAAAAGAAAAAAGAAAAAAAAAATTTGTTGTACTCCTCAAATCAGCTATATATCGATTTGTTGTACTCCTCAATCACATTCACAATTTGGCTACAAGGAAAGGAAACTCATTGATTAAAATATTATTTTGTCAGTAGTCTTAATGTACAAGAGACTTTAAGACTTCACTTGAATATTATAAAACTTTTATTGAACATTGTACAATTTTCTTGTGTATTATAAGCTTTTATTGAATATTGCATCTTATAATATAATATTCTCCAAATATATATATCTCGTGCTTTGCACGGGTCACGTACTATATATATCCCGTACATTTTTCTTTATTCATGTATATAATTATAAGCCTGGATAAATAGCCTTAAAATTGTGCATCTCGTGCATCGCACGGACTCTGTACTAGTAATATTGAAGGAATCTACTAAATTAACTTATAACTTCAAGATCTATGAATTCATGTTACAAAATTGTTTTTAGAATTTATTTAATCTCAAAATAATTAACTTTACTGCTATAAATTCATTTCCAAAATTGTTGTCCATTTTCTAAAGCCATTTTTAATTTCTCATTCAAATTGGAAAATACCAAGTACTTATCAAGATGTGGTTTCAACTTTCAACCTACTTATTGTCTCATATCTCCCCGTTTCTACCATTTAAATTTTATGAAACTATCTCTTTTATTATTATTTTATTTTTAATTTTTTATACCGCAATAAATGTTTCCATTTTTGTTAACTTTCCATTTTATGATAATAATGTTTCCAAGCATGCAATTTCCAGAAAGAGTTACCGTCTTTACTTCTGTTAAGACTGTTATTACATATTTGCTCGAAAGCCACATTTTAAATTTGTAATTCGATGTTAGGAATGTCTCAGATCATAAATTTCTCTAATAGGCAAAACTTGATTTCATTGATACCCATCACAACACAAGTTATGAATGCAAGCTTGAACCAAAAAAAACTCGCAACAAATGACAAAAATGACCCTACAAAGGTGTTTTCCGGAGTGAAATTGGGTCTCGAGAGCAGATAAGACAGCATATACTCATCTCCGTTTATTCATCTTCTTCAGATGCCTCATTCAGCCACTGCATTGTATCATGTGTCACATTTATTCAGAATTTGAGTTATCAGATTTATTTTTTTTTTGTATCTCATTTTAAGTTAAACAAATGTATTATCATTTATCACAAGATAGCATTTTATAAAAGTCACAAACCTGTATGAATTTCTCTGCCTGCTTCACAAAAAGTTTATCCGACTCATCTGCCTCTTCCTTTTCGGATGCCCAATTGAGTATAGCTTCTTCTTGTAGAACATCTTTGTCATATAGAAGATGCAAAATCTACGGGGGGACACAAAGGAGAATAAAAAAAGTAACTTAAACTAGTTTATCATTGAATGTGTTTTAATGGGCAAAAAACTACAAAATAGCATTTTTCTAATCCAGACACTACAAGATAAACATTCGGAATTTTTTTCATATTACTTGTGCAATTCTCATTTTCTATTATTCCTATTTTTTTTTTTTTTCCTTTCATTTTTACATACCTAGATCTTCAGGTTTATTAGCAACATATAAAATGTAATATACTAAATAGGGAGTTGGAAAAAATGCATTCAGAAAAAATTACTTTAACCTCAGGCACACAGTAAAAGTACATGAACCCAATAAACCAAGTTTACCTGTACAAAGAGCGAAGAGTATTCCTTGGTGGACTCTAAACACATTTCTTCAAATTTCAAGATCACTTCAATCTGAAATGTATAATAAAATGGATAATAAGTCTTATTTCAAAATTCAAATTAGATTCACAGGGATATATGAGGTCACCAATCATGAGAGTGTTAAGTGAACAGAAGCTCGGTCTCAGCAAAATAAATGTGGTATACTCGGTCAAATCCGAAGAAATATTAAAATTAAAGGAAACTGACTAGCAAGTAGCAATAGAACTTGGTCTTTGCATTATCATTTTTTTTAACAAACAAAGAGGAACTAGAATTACTGCCCTTATGCAGTTTAACCACTTTTAGACAAATCTGAATTTCAAACTGTAGCTGTAAACATGGGATGTTACAGCATGCAAATACTCTATCACATAACGATAGATGAAAAATAAAACAAAAATAACAGAGTACTTAAAATGGTGGTCAGTTTTAGTCCCCGAAAGAAAAATCATTTGCCCAGATAATAGACACAACTTGAAATTGTAAGAAGGTATAAATGGCTCTGTAACTGAAAAACTTGAACCTGTCCATATACTAACCTCTTCATCTATGCCAGGCAAATAATACTTCAAAAGCCTTTTCCATTTTCCAATCACACTTGCAACATTTTTAACAAGTTCTCCTGCAAGAAAGCATAAAATTTCAGATCATGAAGGCAATGCCAGCAGAATCCTGGATCCAAACAGTCAAATCCATTAAGGAGAAAAATGGTGGCCAATGTTGAAATGACTGTAAATTTTTAAGTGAATTAGTTCCCTGCTCGGCTCTAAGCAGACAAAGAAAATCATTACAATAACATTCATCTGCCACCACATATTCCTGAGTTCATAAATAACATAGTCACAGGGTGGCAAGGACAGTCAAATTTCAGCTTGTGAAAGAATAAAAAGCATTTCTAATTGCGTGACCAGTCTGTAAAAGTGGTCTAACAAAGCTCTAACCTTTGTTAGTTCAAAGACAAGCTATTTCAACTAATATCACAGTTATTACAGCAACATACAGATTTGGTCTTGTCATAATAGCACTTAATTAGTGACATTCTCTAACAACTGCTAGAACGGGAAACCTTACCTGGTGAACCATGTTTAGTATCCACCGCTAATTTCATCATCGCATAGAATAATGGTCCAGCACAATCAGAAGCAGTCAGATTGTACGATAACCTGAGGAATAACGAGTAAGGATTTAACTTATAAGATATTTTCTAGAGAATAATCAAGCAGCAGAATAGATAAATTTTCCCCAAGGAACAAAAGGATTAGTAAAGTTGAGACCATATTCCTCGGGAACACGGGAGATCTCGAATCAGGGATAGATATTTGTNAAAAAAAAAAGATGCAACTGGAAATGTCAAAAAAGAAAGAACTTTTATTCAGATTTGAGAAAAGGTAGCCAAGCACCATGATCCATGTATATTAATAGCTCAAGAGATTTGTGATTTGTGAAATAAATAAAATATATTGTCAATGAAGTTGTTGAAGTTATCTCAATCCTCGTTCACTGGTCCAAACCCATACATGTTAAGTTAGTCATCTTGTTTAAGCAATACATGAGATCTTCTTTAGCAAGAGATTTGTGATTTGTGAAATAAATAAAATATATTGTCAATGAAGTTGTTGAAGTTATCTCAATCCTTGTTCACTGGTCCAAACCATACATGTTAAGTTAGTCATCTTGTTTAAGCAATACATGAGATCTTCTTTAGCAAGAACCCAAAACAAACAACTTAAATATAAATTTTTAAAGCAACAATAATTCATAAAAGAAAAGGGAGAGGAGATCGGAAGTAAAGGACACATCATACCTTAGTGAATTTACTTCTAATATTAAATGGTCTTCTTTCACATTTTCATGCACACCCCTTAAAAAAGTTGCTTCAACCTGCAATAATTGATAAATAAAAGAAATTA
Organism: Striga asiatica; assembly: GCA_008636005.1. NCBI lineage: Eukaryota > Viridiplantae > Streptophyta > Magnoliopsida > Lamiales > Orobanchaceae > Striga > Striga asiatica. The sequence continues at coordinate 492,603 of BKCP01011626.1, read as the reverse complement.
AATTTGGAATTAAAAACCATTCAAATATCGTCATCATGAACACGCACCTCTTTCTCAAAGAGGGCAGTATCATCTCTGACATCTTCGTCAGAATCATTAACAGAATCAGGTTCCAGCTCTTCAGAATGTGGAATTATATTGCCATTTTCATTGGCTATTTCCAGTTCTTCGGTTGCTTTTTCCAAAATTTCAACAAGACGTTCTGAAGTTATTGGGGCGACTGAGTGCCTCCATTCTTCTGCAAACCCCCCTTCACCAGCCGACCAAATGTGACCAACCCCACCATTACCAACCTGATCAATGATTGTGTGATTAAAGAGCATAACGTAATCTTCTAACATATGTCAGTATCCTGATCTTTACAACACAAAGGTTCCTATTTCATGGTCTGAAAGGACAGAAGTACATTTGAATTGAGCATACTTATAAGTCTTTAATTAAATGAGCATGATTGAAATTGTAAGTTTCAAGCCCACTAAGATGGGGTTTGCTTAAGCAAAGAACCATCTACACTCACATAATATACCAGGGTTAACCAATAGTTTCATTAAAAATTAAAAACGTTCAGAAAATAACTCCCAATAGCATGATTAGACTATGCCAAGATGTGAAAAAATGGATTTATAAATTATACGTGCCAATTAGGTTTCCATAAATATCTATTTTTTCTTTCCCTAATCCATGAGCTTATGTATGAAATAAATTCGCTTCTGTTTAGATATTTTAAGCTTCTTTGTGAAAACCAAAGACCCTTAAAAGGTGGGTGCTAATAATAAACAAAGATAACGATATGAAATAGTTTTAAAGTCGTTAACTTCAATATAGGGCAACATATAAATTTAGGTCAATTGCTGCCTCCACACTTGTTCAAGTTGAAGGGAAAAAATCAACGAAGAACTATAAATGGAACCTCTGATGCAGCCTTTATTTGGGAATCCGACAACTCTGTCCTCATTTCGTCTTGCAACACTTCAGGAGTATTAGAAATTGCTGCATATCAAGGAAAATATTATGATCATAAAACTCCCACAAAAATCTGAATGTGTAAATGCACACTTTCCAATGCATTTTACTGTTAGTCGTACTTTAGCAAAAATTTGAAAAAATGATTTGGTATCTGCAAGACCACACCAAACTAATAAGTCACTTCCACTATCAAACATGCTTTTCAGAAAGAAACAAACTAGCATTATGGAAGATCCATAGGAAATTACATAGTATCATTGAAAACATCCAAAAGAAACTAGATGCATCCATTTGTATCAGGAAATGCACTGTGACATCCCTTGATGGTATTATACTTCAAGGAATATAACTAGTGCAAACAATTCTTCTTTAAATTCACTATTATCTATGGTCGGTTGTCAAATGAAATGTTCGGTTTTCAAAATAACATGTGAGTCACATAGGTAATATTGATGCTCACATAACAAACTTACTGATTTATAGGAAGATAAGTGGCAAAGAATTAGTTATTTATAAGGTTCAGAAGTTACATGTGACTTCCATGGTCCCACTGCTATTATCAGCATATTCAAGCTCTTCATCGCTGTCTTGTTTGACAGGCTGCTGAAGCAGAGAAACCTTTGAGTAAGCAGGAACAACAAAACCTCGTCCAATTATGACCTGAACAACAGTGCATTAGATACAAACTCAACTTAAACAATCGAACAATGGGTCTGATTATATCCCAGACAAACTCTGTCAAATTGCTAGTTGAGGATGTGTAACAAAACAAATGGAATTTCGGCAAAACTCAGGTGCACTCATTTTTTCATAAAAACCAGTACCACAACTTGGTCATCTGAGTCTGACAGGAAAGCATAAGTATTCGTTGCCCAGCACGTACTCCGTAAAGAGTTACGCTGGAAAGGGAAACAAGCAACAGTTTTGCACCCTAATAACCTAAATTATGCACTACATGTTCAAAAGATAAAAGAATTACTATACTCTGATCATGCCAAGCTCTGTAGTCAAAATTATATATTTCAAGGGATATGACTAAACAAAATTATTCTGGAATTTCTATTACTCTAACAAAAATTGCAAATACAAATCAAATAATGATTTCCAACATATCGATAACCACAGGTTGAATTTCCAACCCAGCCAGAAAAATAATAGTTAATTCATAAACATGTGACACTGCAGAAAAAGAATTGATCATAGCTAACGGAAGGGATCCAGATGTTTTGTCACTAAAAGAAAAAAAATACCTTAAAAGATAAGATAACTCCAGCTTCAACAACTGCTCCAGATTTGATGATCACCCCATCGCAAACTATTGCATGCTTTAGTTTACATCCATCCTCAATGGTAACCTTATCCCAAATATAGCACCCGTCAATTGAAACATTGGACCCAATTATACAACCTTCACCAATGACTGAATTGGATACTTCTGTACAGTTTCCAATTGCAGTGCCGCTTCCAATAACTGAAAAGGGGCCAATTTTCGCCGAACGTGATAGTGCTACATCTGTAAAGTCAAGTTTAAGAACATCATTAAGAAGATACAGAATGTATAACAATTCAGCAGGGATACTTATATGCTACGTAGCGAAAGTCATAAATCAAGGGGGTAAAAAAGGGAGACATATCAAGAAGATAACTCTGCTACTGTTTTCAATTTAGCAAAAAATCATGCCCAACTCCACCTATACTAAACAGAACACATATTTATGATTTGAAGTCTGCTAAAATATTATTTTCTGACATTTTCATGATTTGCGAGCTCTACTTAGGCTTTCATTAACTAATGACATCTTGAAACATGAACTCCCAAGTATTTATGCGTTTTCCAGTATGAGATAGGCAACATATTACTCAAACTTCCTGCTTAAATTTTGTATCCTATTTCTATGTCACAGACCATCCAACCACATCACTTTTCAATCACATTTCACTTCCACTTACTCCTGGGTAAATTTAATCAGCAAATAAATCCAAAAGTGTTCTTGAGTATTTAAGAATCTTTAATATACTGGAGGACAATAAGAACAAAAATATTTATCCTTTCACAAATCCATCATTCCTGCAAGTCCAAAATACAGGTATGAGAAACAAATTCCCGTCAGGCACAGTCCATGTACGGCTAACACAAGCACTAGACAGTTTCACACAGTTGAATTTATCACCTGATGCTCGATACACTCCCTGTCTTTCTAGCCTTGTCACACAGTTACCAAAAAACTGAACATCAGGCACCAAAGGGTAGGTCCACCTCTGGATTATATCTTTACTAATTGTGTCATAGCTTCGGTAATTGTCAACCCTAGCCGCATAACTTGAATGAATTTCATGGGTGAAAATTTTGTAACCCATAATCTAAACAAAAGAAAAATATAGTTAGATGTAAAATAAAAGCTTATGAAAAGAAGAGCTTGCTATCACAATAAGGTTGCAACTTATAACAAACTCAAAACACCTCAAAATCAGCAGAAACGGAAAAAATGGGGAGTGGAAAAGAGACACACCAGTGACAAAGAAATTATAATTAAAATTTACACATATGATGAATGCCAATATTTTACATCGGAAACAACTAACTCGGCTTAAATTAATAGAAATAAGAGTTAAGATAGTTTAAACACCAGCTTAAGCTATGCCGAAGTTCCATACTTTCCAGGAAAGTCCCTATATGCGAATGGCTATATAATGCATACTTGTACAAATTTAGTTTTGTCAAATGCGGAAAGAAGATGGAGTCATATCATAATCTAGTGGAGATTCTTCATCCCAAGTTTTGAGTGCTAGTGTAGCAGTTTGAACAAGTGAATTAGTTTCTCCAACTAACCTAAACATGTCCTATTGGTATATTAATACTCACATCATCAACAAGGAGACCCTTCACAAAGTGACGGCGCAAGTGCTGATAGTCAAAATTGTCTGTGAAGAGACTAAGAACCTCCGGGGAGCAAATGTCAATATAGCAGTCCTGCAGTGAACACAGACAACAGTGATAGAATCATCAGTATATTACTTCTCAACCATCAAATAATAGGCAACAGTAAATGAAATTCCGAGAGAGAGAGAGAGAGATTCTTCTACCATGTTTTTCTTTTAACTACATTTCAGGAGCAGTGTTAAGCAATTGATATGAATTAAGTGCAGAAACATAAGCTGCAAAATACTAAACAAACAAAGCATGCAACCTGCTTATCGTTGTGAAGGGATAGAGAAGAATTGTCAGTCAACAATGCCTTATCCAGAGTGACTATGCCCTTCGATGTATCGGCCTTGTCCTCATAATACAGGAGCTGTTTTGTATTAGGATCAAGGGCCATAAACAGCTCGTCCATTCCAAGACGAGATTGATGAGTTACTGGAGATGGTTTTGACTGTTTAATGACCATTGTCATTACAGCGTTACTATCCTTTCTCCTTCTCTCCTTATGCTCTTTAAGAGCCTGGGTAAGTGACATGTTACTAACTGTGTCTCCAGTAACAAGGATGAAATCTCCACGAATCTGCAAAGGGGGACAATAGCAAAGTTAGCTTGTCCTAAACTTAAAGGACGACTAAAAAGATATTATAAGTTTTACAAACAACATTTGTCCTTTTAAATTAGGCTATCGCATAGGCATTAAAAGCTTATTTACACTCACTTATCTCGAGCCAAGTAAAAACTGGCATAAACAAGATCAATGGAATGTATTCAGTTTTTTCCAAATCTTATCTAGTGTTGGCCTGCGATGTGATATCAGCAGTAGCTGGCTTTCTGATTAGTATACAACTTCTATTAGTTAAAGGATTTGGATACCAAAAAAGAAAAAATGGATTATGCAGACGATATTAGCTACTAAGGTGGAGAATATAGTGAAGGATCAAAATATTTAAAAGAAAGAAGATTGTGTACCACATGCTTTTCATATATCAATCTCAAAGCATCTCCAGCACTTGTTGAATTGTGTGATTCTATTGTAGTGACTGAAAAGTTTGGTTGCTTAAACCACTTTGATTTTTCCAAATAGTCAATCACTTGTTTGGAGTGAGCACAACAGAACACAAAAGTTTCTTCAACTCCAGCAGATTCAAGCCATGCTAGAGTATAGTCAATCATAGGCACATTAACTAGTGGTAGCAGTACCTGAAAATAATCAAAAAGAAAAAAAGAAGTCATATACGAATCCTATTATCGGGAGTCAGATCAAAAGTGGATATATCATGGCCAAATAAAAGTCAGTCCATTCACGGCAACTCCAGTCAAATGACGAAGTGTATAACTGAGTGCAATCTATAGAAAATAGCAACGCATGTGTGGTATAGTCACACAACTCTTTAGTTCTCACATACGTATACTTCCTAAATTATCTCGCACTTCTACACAACAAATTTAAACAATCGGGAATTAAAAGACAATGAACCATATTCATTTCCATAAATAAGAAGTCTAAGCATCATAAACTTAATCAACAAAATTTTAGTACAACTTCATAACAATATAACGAACCGTAAAAAAGTAAGAAACCATACTTTTGGACGCTCAAGTGTGATTGGGCGGAATAGTGTTGCAAAGCTATCGGCTAATAGGATGGCTTGTAGAGGGACACGTGTGAGCTCCTCGTCTGCATCTTCCACACCCATTCCACCTTTGCTTCCTTTCTTTGCCACCATCTTTCTCCACGGTGCCGAAGATTTCCAACAAATAAAATAATTTAAAAATCAACCCTGGAAAATAATTAGTTGATTCAGTTGACTAGAAAAATACACAAATCACACTTACTAATTGTCGTCTGTATTTAGAAAATATATAAAATCTAACGAAGTCGTCAATATTGATTGATGTCGTTTTCCCCGATAACATCCCTGAACAATGAATATATAATAATCTTATAATCAGGTTTTCCAATTGTTTGTGATAGTTTAACGGGAGGATGATAATGAGTACCGCATCATCCCTTTCTAGACAAAATACATATCAAACTCTTCTGGCATCATCACCATTTATATCAAACTCTTCCTGCATCATCACCATAGCTACTGATGTGATAAGCAACACAAGGGCAACAAGTTCAGGCAAACAGCTCCATGGAGGAAAGGAAAAAAAAAAATAAAAAATACAACAATGCTATGCAAGGCGAAAACAACTTAAAAATATGCTCGCACTTGTATTGCTCTAAGTATCAACTACAGGAGACAATAATAGTATCAAACAAAAATTAATTATATCAAACATCATAGGCACAAGTAAGCTTGGGACTAAAAGGCTATGTTGTTGTTGTTGTTGTATAGGCACAAGTAAGAGAGCCAATAATGCCTTGAAAACGGCATGTCATATCTCATCTCGTAGGCAAAGGTTACATAAGCAAATCACAAATTATTCACTACCAAACGAAGAAGATGGGGCTGAAAGGGGAAAAACAAAGCCGAGCATTCAAATTGATGAAAAGTGATAGCACGAATTATACCTACACTCCAAAGTGGACAATGAAAAGAGAAGAAGGCGACCAGCATGAGGATTAAGAAGTAAAATACCTCTAATCACTTTTGGGTGAGAAAATTCATAAAGATGTTCGCTACTTTGTATGAGGAATCTTTCAAAATACAGGCGTATAATCTATATTGAGAATTATGATATGTGAAAAGAAAGGGCAAAATAGGGCTAGACCGTCGGAAGTAAATGGACCGGCGGGGCGGCGGTTGTCCCAAGAGATAGGCGGCGATTGTTTTCAGTCCCGGCTGTTCCAGGCGAGCTCAGTAAAGTTGACGGCGTCTGTCACGTCTGTAAGTTTGTTTCTTCTTTTTTTATTTGAGAAGCCACTTTTATATGCTGTTTTTTATTTTATTTCACGTTGAAGAAGCGTGTTATGCTCAAGAATCAATGAGCAGGCGCTCGACTCAATGCTTGACACAAGCTCGGTCAAACTCGGACTTCAGTGGAACTCGAAGAGTTCAATCGAGCAAACGAATTGACCCTTGCGTGTTATTTTTAAGAGCTCGTAAGTTTGACGAGCAATTCGACTTTTTATCTACACTAGTAATCAACTTGTTTATTTGCACAGATACAAATTCATAGAAAAGAAAATAAGAAAATAAGAAAAACAAAAATACTAAATCATAATTTAATTCAAGAAAAAATGTTAATTACGAAAAGAATTCTAAATATTACTAGAAAATATTTTATATACAATATTTTAATATAACGCCATAGAAAATTTGACATCTCTTGATTATGTAATGCTTTTTAGTTAAATGACATTAGTAACATAATATTTGACTGCTTGGCCCACTCCTGGTGCAACGCTTCTTCGATGTGGTCGTGGATTGCTCGGGGTGCGGTGGTCCGATCTGTGGTCGTTGATGGGGTGTCGGTGGGAGATGTCGACTCGCACGGCCGTTGTTCGACTGACAATTGGAGGCTATTTCTTCGATTGTTGGCGGTGCTCTGGTTTGCGGTGGTTTGCCCTTTTTTTGGTTCTCCTTTGTGACTGCTGGGCTATAGTTCTCCGGCGGGGATTTCACCTATTTGGGTGGGATTTTGCCGTTGGACTTCGGCAATTTGTGGTGGTGCCGGGGGGTGCGGGAGCCGATGAGTGGCGCGGGGTCCCGGTTGCTGTGTCGGTCTGGTGCGGCAGTTGGGGTTGAGGACCCCAGCCACTCACGTTTTTTCCTTGGTCGGCTAGTTGTGTTAGGCGGCGGAGGATTGGGTCCTATCGAGCTTGGCTAGTGGTGTTAGCGAGTGCGGTGGGGCTGGCGTGGGGTCTGGTTGGGACTCTCTCGGTCAGAGATGGGTCGATTCAGGATTGTCTCGGGGGTTGAGTTCACCTGCTGTATAGGCGTTCGTACAGTTTCGGTAGTAGTTCTCGGTCTCGAGGTTTTCTTTGTGTCGGTCGGTCATTGTTGGTTGAGTTTAGTTCAGTTCGCCAGGGAAGGGCTCCGTTTTCGTTTATGTTTTGGTTATGTTTTGGTTTTTCTTTGTTGTGTGATTGTTGTGTTTGTGTTGGTGCAGTCTTTGTGCTTTTGGTTTGTGTTTTTGGTTTGGGCCGTTGGTCCCTGTTTTGCCCGAGTGTAGTCTTTATTCTCCTGTTGGAAGTTTACACTCGGGTATTACCCTGGTGGGGTTTGTTATGTCTTTTTTCGTTGTGGTTGTAGTTTAGTTTGGTGTTGTAGTGTGCTGGTCGTTCTAACTTTGCTAGTTGGTATTCCGTCTAGGTTGCATTAGTTGTGTGTGTAACCTCCCATTTCCTGGCTTCGGGCTCGTCTGTGTACATTGCCATTTTGGCCTTTTTTATGAGTATGTTGATGTCGTTTGAAAAAAAAACATAATATTGCACCATAACATTTGGATTGAGAATAAAAAAAATATATAAAATTAGAATATGGCAATATGATAATGAGATATATTGGTGTTTGAAATATAATTCACTATTAATGATTTATACAATTAGATATATTATTTTTCTTGTAGGTGGATACATATATATATATATATACATATTTAAATAGATGACTAGATATTTTTAGTTTTATTTCTTAATTATTTAATTTTATAATTATGGAATCTGAATTATTGTGTGAATCATTTTTACGTACTCAAACATAAAAAATGTTGAATATATATATATGTATATATATATAATACATATATAAATAATTATTTTGTTACATTCATTCAATAAATAAGTAAAGTGAAAAGGAAATAGGCATGAGTCCTATCAGATCATACCGAAGAATGAGCATTACGTCATTTTGGAATCTGAATTATTGTATAAAACTATTTTTATGTAATCAAAGATAAATGAAACTTAAAAAGGAAATAAGTATGAATTCTTCCAGATCAGATCAAATAATGATTGTTACATAATGTGATTGATAGGGAAGAGGTGATAAAAAACGTTACACAATTCAGATGAGTAAAGAAAAAAAGAAAAATTAAATAAATTAAATGTTTTGTAACCGATTTTGGAGGGAAAGTAAAATAATATTATTAATTGTGTTGCTCCTCTTTATATATATATATATATATATAGATAACTACTCTATACAGTCTATTTAGATTAAAAAAAGTACCCTTATATTTAAAGTTTCGTTGTCAAATATTTTAGCCGAACTCGAACAATGTCAACCATTCAGTCAGACTCTCGAGCCAAGTCGAGTTCAAGTATTCTTATATTTTTCACAAGTCGAGTCGTGCACCATTTTACATGGTTCGTCGAGCTCGAATACTTAAGAAAAAGTTTCGATCTAAGCTCGATAAGATCATGCTCGACTTGACTCGTCTGTAGCCCTAAATTAGATACTTGCAATCTCTATAACAACAAGTTTTTTATTGGTAGGTGATTATTTCAAGTTTAAATAAATAACTAAAATATATAAAAAACAATTATGTTATTTTTCTTATATATAATGACTTATTGTGGTAAATTAAACTAATTAGTTTAAAATATATAAAATTCCATGACTTTTATTTATCACATTTGATTTTTTTTTTAATGGGTGTATTTATTTGGAATTCTGAATGACCTTTTAAAACTTTTAAATATGAAACTTTTTTTAAGATTTCCATATTTAGAATAAATCCTATGAAATCTTAATGAGAGTACATCCGTTTGGAATTTTAAGAGACAATTTAAAACTTTTTGAGATTTGAGACTTTTTAATATTTTGTGATTTAAGATGTTTTATTGAAGATCTTAGGATGTATTCGTTAGGATTTTTAAAGACTTTTTGAAACTTCATAAAATCTGGTGTATTTAATTTAGAATTTTAAGAATCTCGAGGTATTCATTTGAGATTTTAAAAATTCCTACAAAATTCTGAGATATTTAACTTATTTGAGATTATGATTTGTTGTGTTTTCAAGAGAAAAAACATATACAAAATCTCACATCCAGACTTAAGATTTCATAGAATTCCTCATAAACTTGGGAATTTCAAAAAGTCTCAAATTGTTATTCAAAGTTCCAAACGAATACACCCCCCTTAAGTTGAGATTTGGGGTGGGATTTCGTGTATTCGTTTGGGATTTGAAATGATATTTTGAGACTTTTTAATATTATCAAATTTATGGGGAATTCTTTAAAATCTTTAAGTTTATATGTGAAATTTATAGTGAATTCCGTATATGGTTATTTCTTTTGAAATTCCAAAAAATATTAAAAAGTCTTAACAAATCATAATCTCAAATAAGTGGGTGCATTCGTTTAAAATTTCGAGTGACATTTTGAGACTTTCTAAGAATTTTAGTTTTTTTTTTTTAAGAATTTATTAAATCTTGAGTATGGGGTGGTTTTGGAGTGAGATTTCGCATAGTGTTTTTTCTTTTGAAATTCAACAAATCTTAAGTCTTAAACATCTTACTCTCAAATAAGTTAAACACCTTAGGTTTCATAAGACTTTTTAAAATCTCAAATGAGTACCTCATGACTTTTAAAAGTTTGTAAAAGTCTAATTTAAATACATCAGGATTTCTCAAATATTTAAAACTATTTAGAAATCTTAATCGGATACACCAACCTTATTAAATAGTATCAAATAAGTTAATTTGTCTCGTGATATGTTAAGGGGATGCTTGGATACAAATTTTTATAAAAATTCCAATCATTTTTAACTAGTCACTTTTTTAACTCAAATATAACTCAACTTTAACTCAAGACCAATATCCTCAATATTATCAATATAATTAAATAGTACCAGTCATAATTAACTTACCATCACTTCATATTATCTCTATCATACTTTTACATCAAATCAATTTTAATTATTTTACTTTAAATATTATTTTAATACAAACTCAAAATCCTACTAACAACTAATCATACCACTTTTTTTTTTCAAAATTAACCACACCAAACAAAAAAAATAAAAAAAAAATCAAACAAATCACAATAATTTATATCCAAGCATCCCCTTAGTCTTTTTGGAATCTCAAATGAATACCTCGAGAATTTTAGAAGTCTTGAAAAACTCAAAGTAAATACACCAAGAATTCTCAAAGTTTCAAGAAATCTTTAAGGTATCGATTAGTAACGGATCAATCGATTTTGACTGGTTTCTAATTTTTGTAGTCACTTTAACTCAAATTTAACACAACTTCATTATCTACAATATTATCAACATAATTAAATAACAATAATCAATCATCCTTAAACATCACACCAAATTTAATTCACTATTCATTTACTCATGTAATTTTAACTACCTCAATTTTAATTCACAGGTTTACTAAACTTAAAATAGTGGTAATCTTATTATATAATTGAATAATATTTTTTTTTTTACAATTTTATATTATTCAAGCAATATGAATTTTATTTAATGCTCGTGTCTCCCCCTTTGTCATAAAATGTACGCTAATCCCTTTTGCTTTGTGATGGAGACGAGGCCGCATTGGCGTTTTTGCAGCATTATGACCATTTGCGTGTCTAGCATATTTATTTTACCGTTTTACTTCATTTTGTACTATTTCTATTTAGTATTAGCAGTTATGTCATTTTTATTAGTTATGGGGTGGTTTATTTAATTAGTAGGATTTATCATGTAGAAAGTGGAGTTAGTGGGGAACTTTTTATTTATGTACGTGACAGACAGACAAAAAACTCATTCACGATTGAAATAAGATATCTGGTGTTTTTTGAGTTCGTATTTTCCCTCTCGATTACATCCTCTACATAAGTTGGTATCAGCAGACCAGCCGACGATCCACGATGCCGCCAAAGAGAGCAAACGCCATGAACGACAACTCCGCCGCTGAACGGTTTCAAAGGATCGACGACCGTTTCCACGTAATTGACGAACGATTTGCGGACCTCTCCACGGGAATCGATGAATTGCGACTGACGATGCATACAATGATGGACGAGATGCGACGAAATCGCAATGTAACTGGCAGGGGTACTCGCGAGGGGCAGCGCGGTGGTCGAGGAGGTCGAGGGGTTGGCGGGGCGCCCCTTCAACGATCGCCACAACCACTGCCTACTGGTGGCGATTCTGACGACACCATGACAGTAGATAACCCTTTCGCCGACGGAGGGTTAGGGTTTCATGGACATGGTGGCAGAGGGCAAGGGTTTGGGCCAGGGTGGCGTGATGGCGGCGATGGACGCCGCGCGAGGGGTCCGTGGCGGGTCAGAGGTGAGGCGGAAGACGACAGGTGTTTCCGTCGGGGATGGCCTCTGTCCGACGACAAAGGATTTGAGGCTGACGGAGGTGATCGGCGCCGGGGTTGCGGGCCTGGAGCAGCGGCCGATTTCCACAGGCGCGGCCGCTTTGGTGATGGCGACGGGGTGGATGAGACGTGGCAGCAGCGGCGTGAGGGTTGGCACCCGATAGAAGGTGGCGAGGACTCGCGTTGGGAGTCGGGATTTCGGGTTGACATCCGGAATTTCATGGGAGTGTGGAGCCGGGCGATTTGGTTGATTGGTGGGCCGCCGTGGAGTCGGCCTTGGCATATAAGGCGGTTCCGGAGGAGAGGCGCTCGTCGCTACTCGTTTTCGTGGTCGGGCCGCGACTTGGTGGATGCATAGTACGAGCATGCGACATCGTCAAGGGAAGTCCCCGAATATTTCCTAGATGAAATTCCGTAAGTATGTGGAGGATGAGTTTTTGCCTTTCAATTATGATAGTGTCGTATATCAGCAGTTGCACATATTGAGACAAGTTACTCGTTCGGTTGATGAATATACGAATGAGTTTTATCAGCTTTTGACTCGTGTTGAGGTACGAAAAACAAAATCCCAATTAATTTCTCGGTATGTCAGTGGATTGCGCGTGGCCATACAGGACATGTTGAATATTGTTCGACCGGAGTCTGTCTCGGATGCACATCAACGAGCCCAACTTGTTGAAGAGCAGCTGGCCCGTAAGTCCAACAATCTTTTCCCTTCATCAACGCGGGCTGGTCCGTCCTTCGGAGGTGCTCCTTCGCCGAGTCGTGCGGCTCTTCCGGCGAGAACCAGAGCGGGACAATCTGCTGGCGCCGAGCGTTTTCCGATGGCGGGAAGCGGGCAGCCACGGTAGCCGGCAATGACTACGGGCCCGCGTACCGGGGACGAGCTGCGGTGTTTCGGTTGTGGGGAGTTCGGGCACTGACAATCGGCATGCCCGCGGGGATCGAGCTCGCGTGGCTTATTTATCGAGGATATCGGAGAACATGAGGTGTCTGCAGATTATGAGGGACATCCAGTTTTCGATGTCGAGCCAGGCTTGAGCGAGGAGCATCATCAGGGAGATGTGGGCACTACTTTGGTTCTACGTCTTTGACACCCCATTCACATGTTGATGAGGCCGTCGAACGACACCACATTTTTTAGTCAACCTGCACCATTGGCGACAAAGTATGCCGTTTTATTATAGACTCTAGCTCGTGCGAAAATGTGATAGCCCAGGATGCAGTTGCTAAGATGAGCCTGCCGACCGAGCCACATCCTCACCCTTACACATTAGCATGGATTCATCGGGACCGTGCGATTCATGTTGACTGAAGAGCTCTAGTCTCTTTATCGATTGGGGCAACTTACCGAGACCACGTGTGGTGCGACGTGGTCCCTATGGATGCGTGCCATTTGTTATTTGGTCGCCCTTGGCAGTATGACATGGTAGCAACTCACGATGGCAGACTCAACACTTACAGCTTCAACTTCGCAGGTGTTCGGATTACCTTGCATCCTAGTCATCATCGTCCCACTCCAACACCGAACCCTTCCACAGTCCTATTTGTTTCTAGATCGACCTTTGGGGTCGACATGCAGTCGGCACCATTCGTTCTGTTGCTTGTGGGCTCAGACACAGCAGTTGAGCGAGAGCCACCTACGTCCATTCAGCCTTTGCTTTCCAAGTTCACTGATGTGTTTCCTCTCGAGATTCCTTCAGGGCTACCACCTCTCCGAGACATTCAACACCACGTTGATCTGGTCCCAAGAGCCTCACTGCCGAACAGACCACACTACCGGATCAACCGAACATGAAGAATTACGAAGGCAGGTTGAGGATCTGCTTCAACGGGGATTGGTTCGTAGGAGCCTCAGTCCGTGCGCAGTTCTGGCCCTCTTGGTTCTGAAGAAGGACAGCTCCTGGAGTATGTGCGTCGATAGCCATGCGATCAATAAGATCGCAGTCCGTTACCGTCTTCCGATTCCTCGGTTGGACGATTTATTGGACCAACTTCACGGAGCCACTATCTTCACCAAGCTGGACCTCCATAGCGGGTACCATCAGATTCGGATCAGACCCGGCGACGAGTGTAAAACGACATTTAAAAATCGGGAGGGGCTCTTCGAGTGGATGGTGATGCCATTCAGGTTGTCCAATGCGCCAAGCACTTTCATGCGGGTGATGAACCAGGCTCTTCGGGATCTTATCGGGAAGAGTGTCGTCGTTTATTTCGATGATATTCTCAATTACAGTCGTTCGTTGGAGGAGCATTTACAGCACGTCCGGGAGGTATTTTTTATTTTACATGCTGAATCTTTTTTTACTGCTCCTCGTAAATGTTGTTTCTTGGTGGAGTCTGTTTTGTTCTTGGGTTTTGTGATCTCTGGCGAAGGGATTCGTGTTGACGAGAGTAAGGTCGCGGCCATTCGTGATTGGCCGACCCCGACATCTTTCACTGAGGCCCGTAGCTTTCACGGTCTTGCTTCGTTCTATCGCCGCTTCATCTCACACTTCAGTACCATTACGGCGCCTATTACGGACTGCCTCACGGGCAAGTCTTTTGTGTGGACCCCGGCAGCGAAGGCTGCCTTTGCTCTCATTAAGGAGATGTTAACTTCTGCTCATGTTCTCGTTTTACCTGATTTTTCAAGACCGTTCGAGCTTTCTTGTGATGCCTCAAAGGTGGGGATTGGCGCTGTCCTCAATCAGGATGGCCGTCCAGTCTCGTATTTTAGTGGGAAGGCCCACGGTTGAGATACAATACATACGACGTTGAGTTTTATGCCGTCGTTCAGGCAGTGAGGCATTGGCGCCACTATCTTTTTCATCGGGAGTTCGTTCTCTTCACAGACCACGAGGCATTACGTCATTTGGCGTCCCAGGATACTATCTCTACTCGCCATGCTTCTTGGACGACTTTCCTACAGCAGTTTACGTTTGTCCTTCGACATCGATCCGGTGCGTCGAACCGGGTGGCCGATGCCTTGAGTCGGCGTGCTCTATTATTGTCTGATATGCGCATTTCTGTTGCGGGGTTCGACGTTTTGCGGGTTGTTTATGCTGATGATCCTTTCTTTGGCCCGATTGTGCGCAGACTCGCGACGGGCCCTTTTGAGGACTACATGTTGGCTTATGGGTTTTTGTTTCGAGGGCTTAGGTTGTGCATCCCCAATTGTAGCATGCGACTGCGACTCATTTCGGACCTCCATGGTGTCGATTATGTGGGCCGGGATCGTTCGGTAGAGTTGGTTCATCGATCTTATTTTTTGCCGTCCTTCCGGCATGATGTGGCACGCTATGTGACGCGTTGTCGGGTCTGTCATATTGCAAAGGGTGTTGCTTCGAATGCCGGTTTATACAGACCTTTACCTATTCCTTCGCAGCCTTGGAGTGCGGTTAGTATAGATTTTGTGTTGGGTTTACCTCGTACCCAGTGGGGCTCTGACTCTATCTTTGTAGTCGTTGATCGATTTTCGAAGATGGTGCATTTTATTCCTTGCAAGCGCACCACAGACGCGATTCACGTGGCCCAACTGTTCTTTCGTGAGGTTTACCGTTTGCCGTCTTTGATTGTATCAGATCATGACACTCGGTTTTTGACCCATTTCTGGCGTAGCTTATGGCGCATGGCGAACACTAGCTTGGATTTTAGCAGTGCCTATCACCCGCAGACAGACGGGCAGACCGAGGTGGTGAACCGCTCACTCGGCAATTTACACCGCTGTTTGGTGGGCGATAACCTTCGTAGCTGGGATCAATGGTTGAGCCAGGCCGAGTTCGCGCACAATTCGGCCGTGAGTCGCGCTGCCGAGATTTCACCCTTTGAGGTTGTTTATGTTGTTCGCCCCGTGGTCCGTGCGTTTTGGTGTCCTTCCCAGCCGTGGCGTCAGTTGATCGACGAGTAACCGTCTTCATAGCCGAGTTGACGTCCACCCATGAGGCGACTCGAGCGAGGTTGGAGGCCACCGCGACAGCTTATAAGCGTCAGGCGGACGCTAAGCGGCGACACGTGGAATTCGAGGTAGGTGACTATGTCTGGGTTGTTTTAACAAATGACCGATTTATAACCCATGAATATAATAAGATTTATAACCCATGAATATAATAAGTTATCTGCCCGAAAGATTGGGCCGGTCGAAGTGATTGAGAAGATCAATCCTAGCCTACCGTCTTCGCCTCCCGTCTCATATTCGCACGTCTGACGTTTTTAACGTCAAGCATTTGGTGCCGTTTGCGGGCGACAATTCCGATGACGACGAGGCCATTCTGGATTCGAGGGCGAATCCGTCCCAAGCAGGGGAGGATGATGGAGACGAGGCCGCATTGGCGTTTTTGCAGCATTATGACCGTTTGCGTGTCTAGCATATTTATTTTATTGTTTTACTTCATTTTGGACTATTTCTATTTAGTATTAGCAGTTATGTCATTTTTATTAGTTATGGAGTGGTTTATTTAATTAGTAGAATTTATCATGTAGGAAGTGGAGTTAGTGGGGAACTCTTTATTTATGTACGGGACAGACAGACAGAAAACTCATTCACCATTGAAATAAGAAATATGTTGTCTTTTGAGTTCGTATTTTCCCTTTCGATTACATCCTCTACATCACTTTGTATTCTAATTTTGTTTATTTTATTATTGAGGGTTAGATGGGCAATGAATTTTTAACACCGGTTTATATTTATAATCTCAAAGCTCATAACTTTAATCGTAAACTTGGAAAATTGAGGTTTACAAACCTTTCGAAAACCTTATGCTAAAGTTGCTCTAAGCATTGGATAGTCCCCTCTAGCAAATTTTAAAATATTATTTTTTTAGATAGGGTATTTTAATTTTGTGTTATATTTTCCCCTCACGCTAATTTTCTTATTTATTGATATTTCAATTCTATTAATATTTTAGGCCTACTTGAAGATGCTGGATAATGAAAATCTGAGGAGTATAAAATTTGCACCTATATTAAAAACAATGCATATTCATATGAATTTGTGGAAGTCAACAACTAAAAATGAACTTTCAGGAGAGCGTCACACTCTGCCTCAAAACTCATTTATCAAGCAAGTGTTTAGCTGACAAGTACAAATAATAGTTATTTGTCTAGACTCCCCCTAGCTAACATACTTTGGACCCACCTACCTAACTACTCTTATGACAACGACATGGACTTAATCTGCACGTATAGATCCATCCAAGCAGTACGAAGATGCTCGTCTCAATCACCAAACAACAAAATAAACAAACAACTTGAATTACCAGTGATGTACCAACGTGTGGAATCCAATCATTATTTAAAATCTAAATAAAAACTCACGAGCCCTCAATGAAAAACTATAAGCTTTTTGAAATAGTAATGGAATAGCTCGCTCTATGATCGGAACTCGTGAAACTAAACCATCAAAGGTATGCATGCATGTTCATTAGAAATCGTGATTTTCTAAATCTTTTCAGTCTTTTCGTTCAACTTTGAAAACTGAATCTATCTTGCTCGAATCCTTCAGATTTAATCGCGTCTCTCTCTTTTCAATATTGTGAAGCTTTATTTCTTTGTTTCCCTGCCAACTCTTGAGGATATTTTCATTCTTCATTTATTTCATTTCTTGCTCGATTTATCCAGCTCTCATCCTCACTTTTTTCAACTATCAAATTTATCATGAGTCTCTTACTTTTATTATTTAATTGCCCTTTTTTTATCGCACAAGTAAAAAAATAAAAATAAGAATAAATACATACCATATAAAATATAGTAAGGGAATATCAATACTAATGAAAGAGAATATGTAAGCAATATCCTGATAAATCTCTATCTCTTCTTGCTCATTTTATTCTCCAATATCAATTTTGTTCATACAAGTTCATGGAAGATAATTAATTCCAAACACATAGTAAGATAACAAAAAAGATACGAAAAGTTAAAATAGAGATATTCCATTTCCTTTTAAGCATTAATTCCATGTTTCCTATTTCAAAAAATATAACTATGGTAAATAAATATTATTTTCAATTAATGTCGAATTCAATTTTTTTACATATATAACATACACTAAAGACCTTGGTGGTATACATACATCGGGCTAGAAACCTACCTAAATTGATAATGGTTTATAAAATCCTAAACCAAAGCCAACTCAACTATTTGTATGTGTTCGTTTTATGCACGAGTTTCAATCTATATGGGCAAAAAGTTGAGGCAAAAAAAAAAAAAAATGGCGGCTGACCCGTCGTCTTGGAATAAATATCGAATGTTGTCTTGAAACAACTACAAAATCGAACAAACGAAATTAAAAATAAAAACATTGTCGGCATATTGATTTCGATCTCCCTGAGCTAACAAATTATTTTGATCGATTTTGAACCCAAGACAATGAAAATGGTTACGACGGGTTGCAACTCGGCCCAGGGCCACATCTATCTTGAAGTGTCTGTTTTGCACATGAGTGCATTTTTTATCTGTGTGATTATATTTTTGTACATTTTAATGATTATGTTCCGAACATGTAAATTAAGGTTATATTTTAAATTTTTGCATATTTTTTTAAAATTCATATTGTTAATCAACTTTGACTTTTAATTAGTTTTGTCTCTATTTTTAATTATTATAATATAAGATGGATAAGTCGTACAAATAACGTGTGTTGTTTTAAATAAAAACAATAATAATATTTTTTAAAACGTATTTTAAATTTTAAACTACAACTTATCCCTTTTTTCTTGTATATAAATTTATGTATAACATTTTGTAAGTATAATACTTGAGCGATTTTTACTAGGTTTTTACTATAATAAATTGATCAAAGCGCTACATTTCTATGGTTAGTAAAATAAACACACTTATAATTGAAAATATAGAAAATATGTAATTCTATTTTTGAATATCAAATTGCTCCAAAGTATGAACGGTTGAAGATAATCCACCAAAAGTGTAATTGAACGATAAGAACCGTTGATTACGCAAAAGATTGACGCACTACCGACGGGCGACGACGGCCGAAGAAAACATTTCTTCAATCTTATTCGCTCGAGCCTTTGATCCAACGGTCCAACATAAGCCCTAATTACCCATCGAGCTTTCAATCCAACGGTCCAACATAAACCCTAATTGCCCCAAGCTCTTAGGACCACCTATATAAGCTCATTTCCAGTCACCATTTCAATTCTCTATTCGCAAACTCTCTCTACCAGCAGCCAGCGAGAGAGCTCTCTGTATTCAAATCTCATTCTATCAAAAGGTGAGTTTTCCTTTTATTTTCTAATCTTGTTCATTGATTTTATCTCATGTTATGGTGTTTATTGTTTACGTGTATCGATTTGATAGCTTGAGCTCTGTTTACGTACATCGATATGATCTTAAACATTTCTAGTTGATCTTTGTGTATTCAACAATTGATTCAATCATATATGATAGATCTATGTTAATTTATGTTCGATTACGATGAATTTTAGCTGAAGGTTGTTTTGTGAAAACAATTAGCTATGTATATGTTAATCCGATTTGAAGACATATTATGTCTGCGTTAATACTTATCATATGTTTAAGCTACTGTGTGGATCGGATTCGGAGCTTTCATAACTCATTGATCTTGTTGCTGAGTGAAGACATATTATGTTTGCGTTAATACCTATCATATGCTTCCGCTACTCTGCGGATCGGATTCGGAGCTTTCATAACTCATTGATCTTGTTGCTGAGTGTTCAATTGATTTTGTGAATTGGTTTCTGTTGTTGCATATGTTGATGTGTCCTCCTTTTATGTGTGGTGGTTTGTTGTGTGGTATCTTTGTTACAGATGTTCTTTGCCATCTGAAATAGCTTTTGATTCCTGCCAAGTTACCTTCATTAAAGAAATAGATTTTGTTTTTTGTAATTATGTTCACACTCATAAGATTTTTTCCCATCTTGCTTTAGTCTTATTCCTCTTTAAAATTATTGTGAATTGCTGCAGTTTGAGCATTCATCATGGGTAAAGAAAAGGTTCACATCAACATTGTGGTTATTGGCCATGTCGACTCTGGCAAGTCTACCACCACTGGACACCTCATCTACAAGCTTGGAGGTATCGACAAGCGTGTTATCGAGAGGTTTGAGAAGGAAGCTGCTGAGATGAACAAGAGGTCGTTCAAATATGCCTGGGTTCTCGACAAGCTGAAGGCTGAGCGTGAGCGTGGTATCACCATTGACATTGCCCTGTGGAAATTCGAGACCACAAAATACTACTGCACGGTCATTGATGCTCCTGGACACCGTGACTTCATCAAGAACATGATCACTGGTACCTCTCAGGCTGACTGTGCCGTCCTCATCATTGACTCCACCACCGGTGGCTTTGAGGCCGGTATTTCTAAGGATGGCCAGACCCGCGAGCACGCCTTGCTTGCTTTCACTCTTGGGGTCAAGCAGATGATCTGCTGCTGTAACAAGGTTTGCTAATTTGTTAAAAAATGTTTTCTGTTAGCTATCTATTGTTTTGTTCTTTCTGTGAAAGTTTCTTAACGTTGCTTGTTAAAAACCTTCCTCAGATGGATGCCACCACTCCCAAATACTCCAAGGCAAGGTATGATGAGATCGTGAAGGAGGTCTCTTCTTACCTCAAAAAAGTTGGATACAACCCTGATAAGATCCCATTTGTTCCCATCTCTGGCTTCGAAGGGGACAACATGATTGAAAGGTCCACCAACCTAGACTGGTACAAGGGCCCGACACTCCTTGAGGCTCTTGATCTGATCAACGAGCCCAAGAGGCCCTCGGACAAGCCCCTTCGTCTCCCACTTCAGGACGTTTATAAGATTGGTGGTATTGGAACAGTCCCTGTCGGCCGTGTGGAAACGGGCATCCTCAAGCCCGGCATGGTGGTCACATTTGGCCCGTCGGGCCTCACCACTGAGGTTAAGTCTGTTGAGATGCACCACGAGGCAATGCAAGAGGCTCTCCCTGGTGACAATGTCGGTTTCAATGTGAAGAATGTTGCTGTCAAGGACTTGAAGCGTGGCTATGTGGCTTCCAACTCGAAGGATGACCCTGCCAAGGAAGCTGCTAACTTTACCTCGCAGGTTATCATCATGAACCATCCTGGGCAGATTGGTCAGGGCTATGCCCCTGTGCTGGATTGCCACACGTCCCACATTGCTGTCAAATTTGCCGAGCTTGTGACCAAGATTGACAGGCGTTCTGGTAAGGAGCTCGAGAAGGAGCCCAAGTTCTTAAAGAATGGTGATGCTGGATTCGTTAAGATGATCCCGACAAAGCCTATGGTGGTCGAGACTTTTGCTGAGTACCCGCCTCTTGGTCGTTTTGCTGTGCGTGACATGAGGCAGACTGTTGCTGTTGGTGTTATCAAGAGTGTGGAGAAGAAGGATGCATCGGGTGCTAAGGTCACTAAGGCTGCTGCTAAGAAGGGTGCTAAATGAAGTGTGCTGGTTGATTTGGGATCTGTTTGTGATGTTGCTCGGTACAAGTACTTGTTGCTTGAGAACTATGTTTTTGCTTTTACTGTTGTTTTAAGTTTTTTGCTATGTCGGTTATTTCTGCTGCCTTGCGTGTTGGGAAGTCATTCTCAGAATTGGGTTCTTGACAGGCGGTGGCATTTTGGAGTTTGTCTTTCGGTTTTGAAACTTTGAGTCAGTTTTATATGTTTGCGTTATTTTGGATATTCTTGATTATGACTATCAAAACATTCGTGGGTTTGTCCTTGTATTTTTGAGATATTTTCTGTTGGAAGATAATTTTGTCATGGTTTTGAATGTTGGATTAATGCAGTAGTAGGGCACTTACTGTTTTGTGTTGGTAATTTTAATTTTGGGCTAGATGATATTTACCATAGTAGGATAAATATCTATACAGGTTGGTTGAAGTTTCACTTTATGGTAAAGGCTTGTTTTGAAAAAGGATGCATTATTTGTACATAGCTATGTTTCGAAAGCATGGGAAAATACATGCAAGAAGGGCAATTCATGTGCCTTCGGTGATGTAAACATAGCCTAACACATACATCGACTTGAACAACACACAAGAATCCATGCCTATAGATCAATATACAAGACTAAATTGCTGGAAAGCAGACCTAACGGAATTTCTTAGTACTTCATAGCTGATCACAATCTGTCTCATTTCAATCACATTGCTTCTAACATTCGTCTATATATCATGTTCAACTACTAATACTACTTAAACATGTTCAACTACTAATACTACTTATATCATGTTCAACTACTAATACTACTGCTTCTAAAATTCGTCTATATATCATGTTCAATCACAATCTGTCTTATTACTTAACGGTATGATTGAACGAGCATTTTATGTGTTTTAAATATTTTTTTTTTCTTTTCTTGGGAATTATTCGTTCCATCTACCTAACTGAAGCTAGACTTGCATAATTTTATGATGACAAATATGTTTTGATCCAACGGAGTGTGCAGATTGAAATGGTACCAATTGTGTTCAGAAAAGCAGGTAACTAATGACACAAAATCATGCATGCAAAGGCATCTAAAGCTAAAAAACCTTGTGGCATGCAGTAACTCATTATTCCTCTCAGACAAATTCAATAAGAATGATGTTTTTTTTTTCATCATATAGTGCAGTTCCTTCCTGAGGTAAAAAATCTTGCCATCCAATACAAAAAATATAAATTGTTGAATTTTTTCTTTTGGTCCTATTAAGATAACGTGATTCTTTTACTTCAAGTAAAATCAAGCAGTAATTAATAGGTGTTACTAAACATCATTTGATTTTCATGAATATGCTATGAATCTCAGTATTTCTCATCATATCCTATATAAATATCTAATTATACTCCTATTGAAAACAAAAAGAA
>BKCP01011626.1:447084-463894 GCA_008636005.1 Striga asiatica | reverse complement strand
TTTTTTTTTTTTTTCTTTTTCAAAACGATAGATATTATATCACGGGGAAATGTCTGTACACAATACAAATGCTGCAACACATCGTTTTATTGTGTATCAAAAGACCGAAATCAATTTAAAGTTCAATTCTATTTGGTTTATTAAGTTATATATTTTTTATGTCCTTTGAGAGTTTTAAACGATATAAAATTAAATTTATGTTTTAAACAATTTGGGGCTAGTTGTCAACTTTAAAATTTTATACCATAAAGTTAAATAATGGAATATTTAGGAGGTTTAAAAAAAAATAATAATAATAAAAAAATCTTACGGCTAAAACACTTGATGCGGCAAACGAAATTTGTATATACCAAATCCATTTCAGATTTGGACATAGCAGTTTATTGCCCTTTGTCACACATCTACATTTATATATAATTGTTGCCGAACTTCATCTAATTTTATTCAACTTCAATTAATAATAATATGAGTTAATTTAATAAAGTAAGTTGCATTTAATAAAAATTTTTATGACCTCCATCCAAAACCGTTACAACATATTTTTTCTTTTAATTTTTTTCATGCAATCATCCACTTATTTTTTACTATATTTCATTATTTGAATTTGTAACCGTTGCATCCGATTACCAATTTTTTGTTTCTTTATATTTGGATAATGTAATTGTTGCATGGTTACAAGACAATGTTTACACCGTTAAATTTGAATGGTTAACATTATTTTTTTAATTTGTATATTGACTATTCACATGCAAAAGAAATATTAAGTATTGATATGCTATAGATACAACCAAAAAATATATAAGAAAAATCATCTTTTGTAATAGAGATTTTTACACAACTCATTCAAATTCAAATTTTTCATGCAAAATTGTACACTATATTAGTTGAATTTAATGAAAAATAACTATCCATTTTATCTTATATAATAAATATAGTGATGAATTTAGATACTTTTATGATGTTCATTTTTACTAACGACAATTTTTTTAAAATGTGACACTATTATTTAACTTATAATTTTACTATTATACACATACAAGTAACTTATAAGTTATATTAATTTGAATTTTTGTGCATGTGCACATAATCAAATACTAGTAAATGAGTTATATTAATTTAAACTAGCACGTAACTCGTGCAATGCACGGGATGTAAAATTTAGAAGAATAATATAACCTCACGTGCATTAGGATCGAAATTGAAATCATTAAAATACATAGGAACATTATTGAATCATAAAAAGTTCGGTAATAATCATATATTATTAAAAACCTCATTGTACACAACATTATGAGTTTGATTATTTGGTAATTCCTCATCATCATAAATTAATATTTTCAAAAGAGACAAATCCTAAAAATCAAACTAATATTTTTGGTGAACAAACTAATATTTTAGGATTGGTGAACAAACTAATATTTTAGGATTTCTAGGATTTGTCTCTTTTTGGTGAACAAACTAATATTTTAGGATTGGTTATATGAATAAGACTACCTGTTTTTGGTGTTCTTTTCATTCATTTTCATTCAAACGATCCGATGACTTGTATAATGAAATCTGAATCTTAAGCCGAAATATTTAAAAAAAGAGTTTTTAAAAATTGAAAAGTCAAGGCAATCAGTTCAGATTAATTAAAGGTCAAAGAATATCCGCTCCTTGAAATAAAGACGTATGCTATCATTAACCAAATATCCGGTTATTGATATAGAGATAAGGACGCTTCATGGAAATATCAATGGGATAAGGTCATAACAGATCGCTATACATTTTAACGATAAAAGCTCAGATGGAATGATTTATGATAATTATGTCGTAATTAATGAATTAATTAGATGTGTGAAAAGGACATAATTAATGAAAAGTGTGAAAATGACATAATTAATGAGAAGTGTGAAAAGGACAAAAACTTACCAGTTTTGGAAAATATTTAATGCAAATCCGACATTGACCATAATTTGACCTACTATTTTGGATAAATGTTAATTCTTATTATATAAGTATAGATTTTTGTGCATGTGCACATGATCAAATACTAGTAAATAAGTATATATCTAAATGCAAAATGTGATCAATCTAAATAAATCAAAAATTATTTTACTACACTTAAAGTATGTAATTCAAAATCTTAAATATTTTGGAAGACATGGGAGTTGAGGATTTTATGGACAATAATATTTGTGACAGTTTCAATAAATGAGTGTATTTTTAATATGTCAATAATGGCCGCCCACGAGCAAAAAATGTTGTTGCGGCTAATATCTCTATCACAATTTTGGAAATTTACATACATACGTAAATAATAACGTAATATTGGGGCCAAGAGTATTAAATGTAGAGACCTACAACCGCTTTATAGATTTTATTTATTTATTTATTTCACTTTCACCATCAAGATTTATCAATAAAGAGAGAAAACAATAGTATTCATTTGCCTTATTTTTTCCACAATCTCCATAACAAAATTAGAAATAAAATATATTATTGAATATTTTTTTTTAAAAAAGCAATATTTATGTAGTAAATATTTATAACTATCAATTATTATTTTATTATTTTTATATCATATCAATTTAATCATTACATTATTATTTTACTTTCACAATATCAAAATAGTGTCGNTTTCGATCATCCGTCTATTTTTTATGGACAAACTACTAAAGAAAATAGTACCTCCTTTTTTTTTTTTCTTTTCGTATTTCCAGATTATAGTCATAACTATATTTGTGGGAGATAGCAGGCAAGTAGACCAAAATATACTTTAGTAAATATTCAATTGGTATAACTAATACTTTAGTGAACATTTAGATCATCCATCCATTTTTTTTAATCTTTAGAATTGGTATAACCACAGTTCTTGGTGTTAAGAAAATACCTCAAATAAGTGAAATTTCAAATATATAATAACAACAAAAAAGAACTGTACAAGCGCGCGTTTACTCTAAAGATAATTAGAACAAAAATAAAAAAAAAAAGAGAGAAAAAACAAGAAAGTCCCCACAAATTCTTTAAATAATAAAATTTAACTAGCCTAATAGTTAGACACTCATACATTTTTTCTTACATATGTTAAAATATCATATCCTAAACAAATATAAATGAGATTATATCATTTCATAACATAATATTTATTTTATTATATTATATAGATCCGCTCGTCTAATGGCTAGACCGACAAAATCTGAAATGAAGCTATGATAATGGCATGAGGTATGCGATTATATTGAGATGATGTTTGCAGTTAGAACTTATTCACCCACGCCAATCAACTTTTATACACCAAGAAATAGTGATGTGCATCATTATATATAATGGTGGTCCATTCAAATTTTCAGACATAAACAAATTAAGTGTAATAATTTGAATAGTAAAATGTTCGCTCTAATAAGCATCATATCCACATCTGATTCTCCAACTTATTGTGGAGCATCACATCAGGGCATAAAAGCCATATGCTTCCATCCAAACTTGAAAAGATTTGTCCTAACCAAAGTTAACAGAATATTGTCCCACTTTATAATATATAAAGGTTCTCCAATCAGAACAATATTCAACCAAGTGGCAAAATTTGTAGCAAATAAATTGATATCACACCTATATATTGTTTTGTTCATTAAAGGGAAATTGTGCTAGACCTCCAAAATAGCATTTTTCACTATGTTTGGGAACCCAATAAACTAGTTTACAATTTATTTGATTAGCTCATAAGGTTTATGTATTCAAATAATTTGATTAGCTTATAAGGTTTATGTATTCAAATAAGTTTAATTTGGTAGAACAATTTTTTTATAAAAAGCTCGAACTTACCTCATAAGCTTATTTGGAACCTTTCAAATAAACTAGTTGAAATTTTTATTTCAATTAGCTCATTAGTTAATTTTACCAAATACTTTTATCATGTAAGCTAGTTTTTCAGCTATAAATCATAAGTTATAAGTTATAAGCTCGAAAATCAATTATAAAGTATAATCTAACTTATCAGCTATCTTTATCAAACATAGTCTTATACTCACATGAGTGAACAAAACCATGAAAAATGAGGAATTAGTAACATACTAGAAAAAATAGTGAGCTAGCAAGGACTTCGTTTGATAATAATCAAAGTCAAATAAGCAAGATTTCGTCAATGTCAAGTCACCTCTCTCTGGATTATGGTTGTTCAAATACTTAAGATATATATGATCCAAGAACTTCTCATATTATGTATGATCACCATAATTCAGGCAAGTTAACAAATCCAATTAGAGACTTGAAGAAACCAAAAGGGAAAAAGAAGTTCGTTTTTTTTCTCTTCATTTCTTGATATTCTCCGAAATTTTTCTTTCAAATAATAACAGTCGAACAAAGTTAAGGAGAATTTGGAATAATTAAAATATCCAGAATACATGTCCCGTAGGGAATATATAAAACATGATCGTGTGTTGTGAGTGCTTATCATTGCTTAACATAGGGAAGTTTTAAAAGATTATTCGCAATAATCTTGGATTCGCAAGATGTTGATAATAGAACAGATGGCTTTTTAACATTTATGTCCATTCTTCATATAATCATGTTTGGTGTAATACTCGAGAAGCCCTAGATCTTGTATTACAGACCGTTCATCTATAGATCCTTTTTATTCTGTTTTATTATCTAGAATAAATTACTGTAATACCACCAAAGAACTCTTCCATATATTAATATATGGTAAAGTAAGACAACAGATTTTCCCAAATTTCAAGAAAATGGTATACAACAATGTAATAGTATTCATGATTATCTCACCAGGGCATCGAACTTAGGTTTGTACTCAGGAGTGACATTGTCAACATACTGGGGAATCTTAACTTCTGCATGGATATAAATATATGCAAAGAATCAGATAATTTAGAAATCAAAGAAACTGAAAAGTAAGTTTTCAAGCTGCAACAGCGAATCAGGACTTACATCTTCCAGAGTCGATGTCTAATAATCTTACTAACCATGGCCAATGGAAGAAGTTCATATATGCAAGTGACTGACTTTACCAAAACATATAGTTACAATGATATTTGTTGAATAATTCAATTGTATGGTGAAATGGGAGTTGCAGACCAAAAACTTATTTCAGCATAGGGTCTTGAATATGATCTGAACTACCTCACTCATTATTTGCTACTTACAAATAACAAGGTTTTTCAATATGGTTGATTGTTGGTATAGTGATCTAAACAATAAAATTCCATACCTTGAATCAACACTTCCAAATAGTGTCAAACGGGCAGCCCGAATGTATTTTAAAACCGAAATTCAAAATTTTGAACGCAAAACACATGAAAGAATAACTACTTTCATTCAAACACCAAAATACACATAGAACACAATACTAAATCAACAACACCAGCATTATGAAATCTTTCACCTAGGAACTTCATAAGTTTAATTCCAAATACATTCGTTAATCAGAATACCAAGGCATTACCCAACATACACACAAATCCCAACAATTTTTGTCCTCCTAATGTAATATCTATCTACAGACAAGCTCCATTAACAACTAATGAATAAGAGATACAAAAAAAAAATAATAATAAATCAAGAACCTTTAACACAACCCTTACCGTAACATTTTCGGGCGAGCCTAACACAGTCAAGCCAGTGCAGAACCTGGGCATTGGGGTCCACCTCGACGACCACATCTGAAACAGTGATCTGAACAAAACCCCTGAATTCGGTGATTCTACCCCGTACCCTGGCCACAGCACCCACCTGAACTTGGGCGGCGAATTTCGAGGCCATTCGGGCAATAGATCGAACACCTGGCGGGCTGCGCCTGGAGAAGTAAGAGGACGTGAGCTGGTTGAGCTAGAGGACGCAGGGGATGCAGCCGGTGCCGTCGTCCACGGCGAACCGTAGGAATTTGTCGGGTTTGAGCTCGCGGGTCACGACGTACCCGACTGTTTCTGCCCGCGAGAGGGTTTTGCCGTTGATGGAGGAGGGTGATGGGTCTGTGGGTTTTGGGGTGAGCGCGAGGAAATCGGAGGCCAGGAGCTTGACGTGGGTGTTGTACAGGGCGTCCGCCATTGATATTGTTGATCGATGGGAAGAAAAAAAAAAAAAGGAATCTTGATTTGCTCTTTCTCTCGCGAAGAGGGATTTTGATTTTTTAGGGGAAAAGGTACAGTTTATGCACTAGTTATTTGGCGGGAAAATTAGACGTTCAGGCAATGAATTGAATTAATTAGCAGTAAAAATTTTCCCAAAATCCCATTTCATTTGTAGCTATTGCCAAGCTCGAGCTCCTAATATTCTTTTTTTGGAGCAATTGCCAAGTTCGAGCTCCTAGTTATTTGGCGGGAAAATTAGATGTACAGACAATGAATTGAATTACTTCTCACTAAAAAAATGTTATCCCAAAATACCATTTGATTTGGAGCTATTGCAATGGCTGAAATTAAACTCAAATTCCTAATATTCAAATATAAGTTCAAGCCTTTATGGAACTCGGCTCAACTATTAGCAATGACGAAAATTAGAGTTGCAAACAAATCGAATCGAATTTGAACTCGAGCTATTATCAAGCCAAACCACACTATAGCTGGAATATAACAGCGTGGGAGTTTCTTTTTTTATATAATGAATAATTTAGGTGTCTAATTATAGCTAATGGAATATTCCTGATATATTCATGATATGAAGAACTATGTGAACAATTTAAAATTGAAGTTTAAATGCGACTAAAAGCGTCAAAAATTTATTTGATCAATATACAGATTTAAAAACCTTCATAAAGCAGCAGCAGACATTTTACAAGACTGGTAATAACATAGGGAAATCACCAAATCCAGGATCAATTACAGAAATAATGTCGTAAAAGCATATATCGAAAACAATTAATAAGTTCACAATAAAGTACATTGTGGATGAGCTTTGCCTTTTAGTCCCCCCATAATAACACTGCACGAATGGAAAGTATCGATAATGTTACAAATTTTTTTGCATATATGATTTCCCCAGATTCCTGCACAGGAAAAAAAAGAGAAAACATGTTTCTAATTCTTGTGAATATTGATTTTCTCACAATTAACATTTGGAAAACTAAGAATCATATGTCATATAGACTGACGTTCGATATTATTCATTGAAGTCTTACCTTGGTGCAGGATAGATAGTTTTGTCTTTAATCATAAGATAAAAGATAAACTAACCAATCATTGTGCGCTTCCTTCCTCGTTGTCGAACTAAAATATGCCAACAAAAAAAAAAAGATAGAATGACAAAAGAATGAATAATTAGCGCATCTAAGCCCCCGAGTGCATTGTTTCTTTTTTTTTTAACAAATACGAAAAAAAAGGGTACCTTGTGCTAGCTTATTCAAAGTTGAGGACCATTGTTTTGATGATTTTCTATAAGCTTTAAGAATTCTCTCCATCTACAGCAGTTAACAAAACATAACAACATAAGACTTATGTCAATGATACTTCTCACGAAAATATAAAACCAAAGAAAATATTTCAATGATCAACGAGGGGAGTTATTGACATGTGGTGACTCACTCACCACATTCCCACATGAAGAGTGCATAGATAGCAATGCTCGTTCGAGAACATATAGATCGACAGCTTTATCTTCCGGAAGGGTCGACGTGAAGCTCAGACCAAAATCAATCAGCACCTTTTGAAAAGACAAATAACATAGCCATTGTTGTAAATTGTAATTCACCAACAAAACAATTACAGATTAGAAAATCGACCAAAGATTAACAGATTCCAAGCAAACGTAAAAGCCGATAACTTACCAGCTGATTGGTACCATTGCGGATTAACATATTCGAGGTAGTCAAATCACCATGGATTAGGCCACCATCGTGCATTTTGGCAATAGCATCACCAATTTGAGTAGCAATATCGTTTAAACTCTCCTCCACAATGCCTGTTGACCCGAAATCGAGCAAAACATCTTTCACGGCGGGACCCTCGACGAACTCGAACGTCAAGGCATGCACCAAAGGGTCGACAGCATAGAGCACTGGAGTCGAGACCCCGAGCTTTCTAGCTTTTTGTCATGCACCTAGCTTCCTGATCCAGTATTTTTTTTTTTTTTTGAATAAATAAATAAATGTCAATTGGGAAGAAGAAAAAAATTCATGCCGTGTTAAGAAATATCACTAACCGCATTCAGGCGCTTGAGAGTGAGTTTCAAGTCCAGTGATGGGTGCCTGTACTTTTTCGAAAAACGCTCCTTGATGACACACCTCCGACCGACAAAAGTTGACTCGAACAATCTCTGAGGAACAAAAACGAACAATTATAAGATTGTTCATTGCTAATAATGCTTTTACAATATTACAGGTCGTGGAAAGGACAATGCAACTTACAGCTTCAGCTCCTTGCTTAATCAAAACCATGAAACCTTCTGCACCATCCAACTTGATATCCATTGTAAATGAGTTGAGTACCAAAGTAGAGATATACACTACAACAACAACAACATAGCCTTTTAGGGTTCTTGAAATAAATGGCTTCCGAATAAATAGCTTACAATTGGCAAGGACCACAAAAAGTTTAAGGTTCTTGAAAAACGTAAACATCCACAAGAAACTTCCAAAACATAAAACAGGACTAATTTCAATGGGAGTTTGGTTTTCTTGCAAGTCCCAACAATAAATCACATCCGAGACTATGATTGGCCAATGGGGCGGCATGGGTTGAGTCTGAAACACGAACCCACACCCACCTCCTCAAGTTCTAGACCCGTAATCCAAGCGGGTTAAAACCCGCCAAAATGTGAACTTTTAGCATTTCAACTAGTAGTGTTTATGAGAAATACAAAGATGCCTACATAAGCAGGTAAAAATACACAAGAATTAACCAAAATGAAATGGCGAAGCCGGTTGATGTGGTAATACCAAATGAGCAATATCAATATGTAACTAATGGGATTGTTCCAAAAAGAAAAAACAAAAGCTTTGGATTTGGGGACTAGTTACCGTGGGACTTTTAAAAAAGGAAAATAAAATCCAGTAATACAAAGAGCACCACTAGAACTATGAAGTGAATCTTTAGAGTTAGGTCGAGCATTTCAAAATAAAAGAGAGCTGGGTTACCACAGACGAGCCTACTATTTAACAGTTATAAACAATGAGAAAAGCAAAAACCAAAAAGGGAAAAAATCAAGAGAGTGAGAGAAAGCAGGCAGCTTACCGTTTTCAGAGGTGCGTGTTTTCTAGAGCGAGCGATGGGATACAGTTATCTTGATGAATATAAAAAGGCAAAAAAAAATGATGTAAGCTTTGGGGCTTTCAGAAATTAGGGTTTTAACCGTTTATCAAATCAGAAAACCTTTTTTTCTTCAGTTACTTTTCTTTTATTCTTAGCCATCAAATTCGATTACAATCGAATCAAACAGTAGACATGTGTCTTTGAAATGGCAGCCCGGCCCAACCCCGCCGAGGGTCGCGGGCTAGGCGACCCTCAGATGAAGTTCATATATGCAAGTGACTGACTTTACCAAAACATATAGTTACAATGATATTTGTTGAATAATTCAATTGTATGTAAAAATCAATATAAATTAAAAACTGATAATCTCAATTATTCCAAACATGATGCTACCATGTTACGTAATTTCACCATGACATGTGACAATTAGGAGATGCTCTTAAATTTGGACAGTGTAAACAGTAACATAGTCTACCCCAAAAAAAAAAAAAGAACTATTTGAGTAGGAGGAAGATACCGGTGCGTACTCAATTCATCCTTGGAATTCGAATATAACTTCGGTTTTGCCAATGTTAGCACAAGTTTACAGAACAAAAACACATCTGGCATTGTTACACTCAAGGCCACCATATTCTAGTAAATATAATAAAATTTGAAAACTTCATCAAATAACAGATATCGACAAGCTACTGTTGCAGTTGCCTGCTTCTGCACCAAAGAAGGTTTGTGTAGTTATTAAATAATATAATCTTCAGGCAAGAGACAAAGTCCAACTACAGAAGTCACTTCCCAAAATTTACAAGGAAATATATGAATGAAATTGTTTTAAGGCAGGCAACAGTATCCGTTGTAGGAATATAAAGCAACACCTAGCACATACCGTCATATAGCGCTTGTACATATCAACTAAACGAGAGCCAATCCCTTTTCTGTAATAATCCCAGTCTATGGGTTCTGGTTCCTGCAAACTTAAAACAAAAGGAATATAAAAACTTTTGTCATTTAAGTTTTCCAGTCCATGCATATAAATAGTCCTAACTTACATGCCAATGGAACAGTTAAGACTGGAATGTTCACCAATAAGGCAAAGCGTAGAGGACACATACATTAGACATAATAAGCATGAACACAACAATTCACAATAACAACATACAAAACCTTTGAAAAGAGCTGTACCTTAGACTTACTATGTCAATGTAATAAGCAAAAATTTGGAAAAACAAATGTTGATGGACCGAGAGGTATAGCGTATTAAGGGATCACTGGAGCCCATACAATTGCGCTTCTCAGTTTCCTTAGATTATGGAATGTACCAAATACATTGAACAATGTGATGTCGTACAACACTATGTTTCACACATCATCTCTTCATATTATACCTTTTGAAATCTTCAAAGAACTATACTATAACTTAAAAGTTAGAAATACCATTACTCTATCTATGTTCACATTTATCTTGGTAATTTGCTGGTTATTTACATCAATATGGTCTCAACCACACGTTTTTCGTAAATAACTTCCCCAACCAGTCATAGTTTGTACACATGAAAAAAAAAAGACATTTGTATCACTTAAAACACCTCACACTGTGACAAAGCAGGTAAATGCATATCATCACATACCAATGAACATTAAACCAAACTAAAGCAGCATTAAGTAGCAATACTAACTTATTACTACTGCTTTAGTTTGGTTTAAACCAAATAGAACTATGACGACACATTGGTTTTTTATCGTCCCAAGAAGTTAGTGTTGCTAGATTTAGTTTGGTTTAGCTAATTGGTGGGGATGTGCTGATATGCATTTAGCTGCTTTGCCTTTCAAGAGAAAAACTAGAATATAATACATGACTCCTTGCTAATATTTGGGAAAGTTCTTTGTGGACAACGAAATTTTGTGAGGGTAGGACACGGTGTGGTGTGTTTAAAGTGATACAAATGTCTTTTTTTTTTTTTATGTGTATAAACTAGGACTGATTGGAAACAAAACTCAACTGTTACGAAAAACTTGTGGCTGATGTAAATAACCAGCTTGTGCAAGCCTAAGAAATTAAATGTGAGCATAGAGTAACGGTCTATTTCAAATAGTAATGTTTTTTTTCCATATTTCAAAATGTATAAAATAAAAAGATGTCGTGTGAAACATCACCAAAAATGCTATGAAGTATTGTAAAACGTCACATTGTTCGTTGTGTTTGGTACATTCCATAGTCTAAGGAACTGAGAAGCAGTTTTCTTCAATTATATGGGCTCCAAGGATCCCTTAATACCGCTCAGTTCATCAACATTTGTTTTTTCAAATGCTTATTACATTGACATAGTAAGTCCAAGATACAACTCTTTTCAAGGGTTTTGTATGTTGTCGGAAGATAGTATTCAATTTTCACCTAGTTCACATGAGTGATTGTCTAGCACTTGGGAATGGGTAAGCTAATCGAGGAAATATAAGAAAATGTAATGCGTGAGCCGAAGAAATAGAAAACAAGAGCTTATTCCTCACTTTGACAAGAAATGTGAAACGAATCCTCAACTCAGAAACAAGAAAAGAGAACAGTAGAGATGAGCAAGAGTAGCCCATCAACAAAATGCTTATAAAATACCACTTTGGAACCACAATCATATTCTCTTCCTAATTCAGTTTTCAACTTCAGAGAAATATCACCAACTCACAACCTAAACGATTGTTAACATCCAATTCAAGTTTTTCCCTCTTCTAATTCAATTCTTGTCACAATTTCCAAATTAACAATTCAGTATATTTCCAAACTTCGCAAAACTTATATGTAACCTGTAGCTTGCATCGAAGAATGTAAGACTAGGGTGGAATGTACTCAGTCCCGACTCCACATCATTTTCACATTGACTTACTATTAAAGCTAGATGAGGTAACCGAATCAAGAAACAAAACAAATGAAGTTTCACTAAAATTCTCTACTGGATCTTACAGAGCTCAAACTATCATCTCGATTACACACAATAAACTTCAACGAAAAACAACCCATAACCAAAATAATCCCCTCGATATACTTGTCATCTCTATACAGATCCAAACTCAATAAAATTCAAATTCCATAAAAAGAAACAAATCGATCAGATAACCAAATTACATCAAAACCTCCCCTCCCTCACCCTCACCACCATCCACCAGAAACCAAATGC
The DNA here is from genome assembly GCA_008636005.1 of Striga asiatica. Taxonomy (NCBI): domain Eukaryota; kingdom Viridiplantae; phylum Streptophyta; class Magnoliopsida; order Lamiales; family Orobanchaceae; genus Striga; species Striga asiatica. The sequence continues at coordinate 451,560 of BKCP01011626.1, read as the reverse complement.
TAAATTCAATAGATCTGTGCACCCGGCAGCCCACATATAACAAAAATAGAACCACAGACAGACGCAAATGAGTGCGAAAAGCAAGAAGCAAATGAACCATTCATTTAGAAATTACAGAAAAAAAAAGGTACGGAGAATAGGAGGCGTAGAGCAACGGACCTGGCTAAACTTGGTCTGAAGCTGAGAGTTGACCTCGTCGAAGGCGCGGCGGAGGGTTGACCTGGCTAAACGTGGCTTTGTTTTTTATGCTTTTTTTTTTTGTATTTTTTTAACCAATCTAAATGTTTGCACCAATATCGATTAAGTTGGAACTTCAAGTATCAAAAGTGAACTTGCACTGAAATAATCTCAGCCGTCAAGCCCACGACTTCAAGGCTTGAGATTTTAATGGAAGGAAGGGGAGATTTTAATGGAAGGAAGGGGAGGTGATGTAAAATAATTTTATCTTGTTTGGAGGGATTTGGAGGGATTTTGTAGGAGGGGAGCATCCGAAGACGCATCAGTAGACGCAGAAAGACATCCCGGAGGGAAAATGGTAAACTTTGTTTGATTAGAATAATGGAGGGGAAAGAAAATATTGTAGAAATGACAATTATATCCTTAATGATGTAAGAAACAAAATAATAAAATAATTTATACATAAAGGATAATATAGTCATTTTATGTGTTAAAAATTTTCCCTCCCCTCCAAATTCCTCCACTTTTGGAGGGGAAGAGATTTTCCCTTGGAGGAGGGATTTGAAGGGAAAATATCAATCCTTCCTCCTACAAAAAATTGAACCAAACAAGGGAAAATTATAAAATTCCCTCCCCTCCCCTCCCCTCCCCTCAGTTTCCCTCGAACCATAGTGTTAAGGTTTGTTGTGCGTTTGCACTAGCTACACGAAGCTTGAATTTTTATTATGTGATCGACATAATTTGAATTTTTCATGGGGAGAAAATTACAAGTCAGGAAAAATGTCGTCTCGCGAGATGACCACATAAATCATCTCATGAGAAAATGCTTGTGTCATGAAGTTTAGCTGTTGAACTTGCTGCAGAGTGAAACCAATGCAAATTAAATTTGACCCAGCAAAAATAAATAAATAATTTAAAACGGAAGATTTAGGCTAATATCATGATCCTCTGTTCACATGAGGTACTCTTTAGCTGGGAATAATCATCATTGTCATGAATTAAAAGTAAAAACATTAGGTAACCACAAAGTTGAACAAATTGAGACATGAGTGGGACTTGGACAATGACATTTCTCCTTCTCAAATGATAAAAAGGGGGAAAAAGACTAGTCGACTTCATGCATCTTATCAATAATCATAATCACTAGAACTCATTTAATTCAATCATATTTCCACAACATAGTGTTACATCCTATATTACATTTGAATAGGACCAAATGTATTTTTTTTAGTGACTCAATATATATTATCTATATTAATCTCAATTCTACTAGGATCTGAGTCAAATCACGTCCAGAGAGTACGATCGTAGAAAAGTCCAAGACCACTGTTTTCGTTCAGAAAGTTATTGATAGACCATTGACTATCATCTTCTGAGCGTGAATATCGCGACATTTCCATGTAGATTACGGCCATATTGAGATTGGCGTTTTGGCATTGCATGTTGAGAATCTCGGCTTGTGCTTGCGCCAGTTGTAGCTGGAGCTCGTCCACTTGCTTTTGGAGTTGGCAAATTGCACCCGCACATCCGTACACGGGATCTCTTAGCCTTGCATTCGCCTCGTACACTAGGCTACTCACTGCATCGGCTCTCTGTGTCTCGGGAAGTTCCTAACATAATGTAGGAATTTAGACCAAAGTGACTAGTGAACTAGGTTTGATTCGTAATTGAAATTACAAATTTTCAATAGGATAATGAATTTTAATAACCTTCAAAAAAAACCGATGGTGTTAGTTACTTCATGATCGATTATTCGACTATAAAGAACAACTCCACAAAGAAGAAATAATATTTTCTTATAAATTGTGGTTGTAAATTGTAATACATAGCTACTATAATAATACTTTAGCTCCTACTTTAGCTATTTCCTTGATTACATTACACAAGCAAAGTGTCCACACTAATCATCAAAAGTCATATATTCCATTCTTTATCTTCATTTGCTATGTACTACAAAGTCACAAACTTTTGACTAAAAAAAGAGGTAAAGAATAATAATTGTTCTAGGTATGTAGTCAAATAATTAGTAGCATTATTCACATACATACCTGCAAGAACTTGATGATATTGCTGGCTCCAAAAACACGATGAGCCGTGGTGAATTTCATTGGATCGTTAGGCGGAAAATAAGGAGCCAACACGCATTTTTCGACACACCTTCGCCTTAAAATCCTACAAGCGGCACAAGGACTTGCAACCGAAGTTTGAGGAGGCGGAGAGGACGAGAGAGAAGGTGAAGGAGTCACGGTGGGTATAAAGGTCATTTCGCAGCTTCCCTCCATTTTCGAGCGATTAATTTTTCGAGTTAGATATATTTTGGAAACTTGGAAAAAAAAAACTTTAAATTTGGTTATGTGAAGAACTTGGTTCTTTCATGTGAGGTTATATATAGGCAAGGGAGTGGGTAATGAGTTGTTTTTCTTTGAAAAATTGTACTTGTGGTTTTACATATATGGTGGTTGTGTTCTTCTGTATGAACGTGTGTATAGAAAGACTATAGTAAGTGTATAGTTTGTCTCGTTTGATTTTGTGTTAAAAGTTGTGTGGAATTAGAGAATAAAGCGTGTTGTTACCACGGATTTTTGGCTTTTGGTGAAGAAAGTCTCCATATATAAGTGGACTATGTATTAAAAGATAAAAAATATAATACACATAACAGTCTAATTAGAGCAGTTAAAACGGACCAACAAGTGGATTTTGTAGGGACCCGTGTAATTTTACAAATAGGTCGAATTATTGTTATTTTTTTTTCTATAAATTCTTGTGTCATCTGAGGCAATATTGAGCTATACATTTGTAATAAAAATTATGTATATTGATATTATGAAATACATATGATTTTTTTTAATTGTATGATATATAAATTAATTAAATATATACATATTTATTGAAAAAATATATCTATCTATATATAAAAAGGTTGTTGGTTAAATCATTTTTTGAAACTTTTGACCAAATAAATAGTACCTTTGACATTCTATTTATAGAAAGCTTGAAAACAATAATAGTGTAGTTTTTTTTTACTCACAATTTGAATTCAAAATTAATGGTGTAGAGATAATATTGGAACAATAATCTGTGGATAACTCATGATGGAATCTGTGGATAACCAACTACTAATCTAAAAAGATTTTGATAAATCTTCACCAAACACTTATTTGATAAATTTGTGGATAACTAAACTATTAATCTAAAAAGATTTTGAAATGGCTAAGCTTATGTATTAATATCGCAACCCAAGGAAAAAAAAAAGCATAAGTGAGCTCATTTATTTTTTTATACTAAAATAAAGAGATATTACCAAATATATTTTTTGTTTAATTTGATGGATAATATCAAATCATTCCAAATTTTAATAATGTACGCGAATATCATTTCAAATATTTAGATAATATCATTCTAACGCTCCAATCATCTAATATCGAGATATTTTTTTCACCTATTAAATTAACACTTAATTTGCCTATAAATAACATACACACTTTGAGTTGTTATTGTATCCCCACTCATCAAAAAATCAAGCAAAACATAAAGAACAAATAGATATTCTGTATTGATAAGAAATCATGAGACTCATCAAGCAAAACACCATGAAAACTCTACGCAATCCAACTCTTTTAAAGGATAAATGTATCTTTTTCGAACAAAAAGATATTGAAAAATGATTTTTTTTTTTTATGAGTATGAAAGTCGAATTTTAGGTTGATTTGTTATAAAATCAAGGTAATATGTTTCTCAAAATTTAGCATATTTCTATAATAACTTGCCAAAAAATATTAATGATAATTTGACAAAATGGTATGTATTCCTCTTGAAATAAACATCTTTGAACAAATATTGATTAATAAAATTTAAAAATTAACCGACAACAACTCTAGAAAATTGTGAGATAATATGTATATAAGGGAATATATATATAAAGAAATTTATCGTATAGTTCAAATTTGGGTTTCAAATTTAAAAATCAAATAAATAATTATTCATAACAAACGTGTCAATATTAACTTAGGCATAAATGAAATAGTCAATTAATTATAGTTTAATAAATTACTCAACAACTTAAATTTTTTTATTTTGATAGTTTATACAAAATTAAATTCATTTTAATTAATGAACACTATAAGTTTTATAATTGTACTTATTATTCACATAGATTTTTAAACATATGATAAAATTTTACCAAAAGAATTATTTTATGGAATCACATTGTAGTCCAATCGAATTTTTGAATAAATATTTTAAAATGACACTTATTTTGAAATAAATATAATGTAATTTATTATCAGTTACGTGCACCAT
>BKCP01011626.1:413399-439836 GCA_008636005.1 Striga asiatica | reverse complement strand
TTTTTTTTTTTTTTTTTTTTTTTTTTTTTGATAGGTAAACATTAATAAGGGTAAAAGTGTACTTTTAACCCCTAAAATGGCTATATTTCATTGTTTTACAAAACATGACCATATTTCATTTTTCTTTTAAAAAAAGTGCTATAAACCGGAGGCACTGAATTACAATCTCAACAAGTAGTGGACAAAAATAGAAAACGACCTATTAATTGTATATATTATATATATTTTTCTCCCTAAATCAACTTCAATTACATAACAAACGTACATAATACATAATATACATTGGAAACATTACAAGTATTCATTTTCGAACACAATTTCCTTTTTCCTAGTCCCTTAGGTATAGTTCACGTATAACTTTTATTCTATAGTAAAAGGAAAATGAATACTTTCCTACGTAAACAACATAACAACCTTTCCTTTCCTATTACTAACCAAAAATCTTGCACGCTAAACCTCAATCTCGCACAAGTTAATTACATTCCTTCCTTCCCAAGGCAACTCCTAATATACAAACTCCCCACTCTATATATATATATATATACCCTCTAAATTAATCTCACAATATTTCACACAACTAATCTTTTCTTTCCACCAAAAACCATCACATATATATAATAAATAAAACACAACATTATTCTAATAACGGACAAATGGCGGTCAACGATGCCTACCACGAGTACATGGATGACGTCAACAATAGCGAGGGCTTCTACGTAACTCCCACACGAGACGGTTCGGTTATTTTCGGATCCATCCGCCCGATGCTCGGAAAATTCTCCGGCGACGAAGTCCATCGGAAGGCGGAGGCTGCCGCCAGGCACGCGGTGGAGGAGCACAACCGGAAAAGTCTCGGGAGTCTCGAGTTTTTGAAGATTGTGAACTTCAATGTGGAGCCCACGGCCGGAGCCATGTACTACATGACGGTGGCTGCCGGAGAAGATTCCGGCGAGGCGCGGCTCTATGAGGTCAAGGTTTGGGAGAAGATCAATTCGGGCTTTCGGGTCGAGATTTTCCGGCCCGCGCCTTATTCGATGAAATCCTCGGGTAATTTATTAGTGTAACGTTTTTTGTTTTTTTTTTTAATTATGAAATTGCTTGCAGATGAGGTTCAATTTTTAATTTATTATATATATATATATATATTTATGAAATTTCTCGCACGAGTTTGATGAGTTTCAAGTTCTAATTTATTATTATTATATTTTTTTATTATTACATACCATTTTTTGATGAATTTGTCGACTTGTTGTAGCCGAACCCGAATTTGATGAGATTCAAGTTTTCATGAATTGTTTCGAGTATATTTTTCGAAAAGCGCGGCGGATTTTAGTGTATTTTCTTTATTTCTTTTTTTTATTTTGTTGGTAGTTTAGCTTTTAACCATTGATTTCCAACTTAGTGTACTGTTTCTGAAATGTTGATGGTAATTACTTTTAACTATTAATTTACGAATTGGTCTAATTAGTTGTTTTTTATTTGTTTTTTCGCATGTAAACATGGTCGAACCCAATTTAATGCATCTTTTTTTAATTAAAACACTATTTAATTTTGATTATTTTGCAGATAAACTTGGGAGCAACGTTTGCTGTGTCGAGGTTAATAACTTGACGATGCCCTGGATGGGTGAAGCCTATTTGTACTACAAGTGCTTCTATAGATATAAATCAAAGGTAAATTATTTTATTTTTAGTTCCCTATTTTGTCAATCCATTTTATTTCTAATTCAAAATGCAAGGCAAAATTATTACTTTGTTTTGAGTATTATAGAAAAAATGTCAATTAATTAACATATACGAATTGTTTTTTGCCATCAGATTATAGGAGTAGAGGTTAATGACGATGAAGAGAGCGGCAAAAATAAAGGGATTGTGTGGTTCAAAAATGGCGAAGAAAAAGAAGACTTTGTGAATACGTACACTGGAAAATCGATGCCGCGCACGGACGGGACATATAGTTTTGATTCCTAAACTTGTTTGGATTTCGTTTTCAGAAATTCTATAGCATCCATATGGGCACCATATGGTACTCAATTGCCCATTTAGTTTCGATAAGCTTGTTTGAGTATTGTTTTATCTCAATGTCACATATAGTTCCGATTTCTAATCTTGTTTGGATATTGTTTTATCTCAATATCACATATAATTTTGATTACAAAACTTATTTAGACTTATTTTAAAGTTTAAATTTCCGTCCATTAAAAAAAAATGATAAGAAATAAAATAATACTTTTAGATCAGCAAATTTAACATTGAGTGTCCCAATTATTGGACAAATTTATAGCAATGAGTGTTGTTACACCTTTCTCTACACTTGAGACTTCGGGAGTAGGAGTGCATAGTTGCAAATCAACCGAAATCTTCATATTCAAACTTAAGTTCGAGCCTTTATTCAGTTAAGGTAAACTTGTCTCGTTAAGTAATCAAGTCGGGCTCATTTATCAACATTAACAAATCAAGCCCGAATCTCAACAAGCCGACCTGAACTAATAATTTAAAAAAGTTATGTAAATATCCCTATTTTTGAGTCTAACGAGCAAGCACTCGAGCCTTTAACGAGTTGAGGAGATCGGCTTGTTAACAAAACAAGTCAGTAGCTGAACTCGAGTTTGGATCCTTTATTAATATTAACGAGTCAAGCTAGACAGGGGCGTAGCTACTTGAGAACCAGAGTGAGGCTAGACCCACACTCAAAAATACAAAGTGAACATAACATCTCAAAGGTCCTAGCAACTTGAGTAAAATAAGCTTATCTAAAAAACATGGTAAGAAAAGTAGATTTAGGAAGAAGAGAGAAAAAAAAAATATCTATATAATAAAAATAAGTTGAAAATATATTTCTTTTATCAATAATTCTTGAAAATTAATGGAATATAACTCTTATTTTACACTTCACTTCATTTATTTATTGATTGGTAATTTTAACTGTTAATTTTAATTTTCCTGATATTATATGCTATACAATTAATTTGTTTGTAATTAGTTTTTCTTTCTATTAGGTCAACAAATATGGTTTGAATACTTTATTTATGGTTGTTTTTAAATCTAAGAGAAATTTGTAATAGATATTTATTAATGTATAGGTGCTAAAATAGTAAGAGATGTTTAATTTGAATGTATAACTATTTTTTTTTTAAACTTTCATAGAGCGGATGAATAAAACCTTTAAAATGGCCATATCAAGAAAATGTGAAATTATTATTGTCTTGAAAATTTTATGTTTTTGCTTTTTATTTTTTACTTAAAATATTATTTTTATTTTTTTTTTGTCTTTGATTTTTACTTATAAAAGCTAATGTTACGCTACTTTAAAAATTTTAGGCCCCTACTCATATAGATGGCTAGATTCGCCCCTGAAGCTTGAACCTCGACGAGCTGATCGAATTCGAGTATTAACGAGATGAACCATAAAATATATATATATATATATAAAATTATGTTAGACTTTAATGAGCCGATTCGAATCTCTCTCGCTAACTAAATGAGCTCGACTTAAATCTAAGCTCATGTCTTAACAAGCCGAGCTCAAACATCCGATTTAGTTTAACAACTTCATCATAAAGCTCTGAGGCACGTGCCTCAAGCCCATGAATTACAGCGGCCCAAAATAGTGGGTTACATATAGTGACCTAACGTAAAATAATCGACGTGATCGCGTATAAAGCCCCTTCAGGCCCATGCATATAAGTGCCCTGGATAAGTCTACATGTACACACGACCCGAAGAGGAACGGAGAGAAAGCTGGAGTCACAGAACACAGTGAAAAGCGGGGCACGAAGAAATTAGGTCCCATATTCCATTGCCATACGGAAGATCTAACGAGGTGAGCTCCAGCTTCCAAACCCTAAGTTCCCAATTGATAGAACCCAAATTCGTTGCGAAATTGTGTTTACTTTGTGAAATGGCATGAAACTATAATTTGAGAAGCAAAAGGATCGGTGAAGCTGTTACGAAGTGTTATTCAGCGAGAAACTTGGTTTCCTCGTTCGAAGGATTGCTTTGCTTGATGATATTTGAAAATTTGTGATTGAAATTTCTAGGGTTCGTATAGTTTGTTTGAATCTGGTCTTCGTGATCTGATGCTTTATTTATGTTTGTTGGGTTGTTTAATCTGAAAGGGTTTTATATTGCACCTTCTTGATTTTCCGATTTTGATGATGATGTATAAAATTGATAGATATCCATTTTTTATGTAGTTTCTGTGATGTGAATGTTTTTATATGTTGTATGTTCGGTCCAATTTTTTGAATGTTGCCTCAGTAGGCCTATTAATCTACCCACCGGCCGGTCACTCTGTAGCTGTGGTGGAGCTTTAAGGCAGAAGAAACTTGATTTGTATTATTCTGTTTGAATAGGGTTAAGTTTGCCTGCTTTTCCGATTACTTTGATTGATTATCATTTGTCATGTGATGCTCTTCTTGATTTGTATTATTCTGTTTGTATGGTTTGATGTATTTAGATATTTCCGAACTTTATATGTGCGGATGTATTACATTTGTCAAACTAGGCTCGTTATCTCCTACTTGTTTGTTTTTTTTATCATCCATACCTTTTAAGCTCAAATTCTATATTAGTTTGTTCTATTTTTTCTTCTCTACGTGTATTTCAGTGTCTGTTTTCACTTTTCAGGAATTAAAGTAATTGTTTATCTGTTTAAGCTGCTGGTCGTGCATGAAGTTTCCTGAATCCCTTAAAAAAAAAACAGTTCTTTTATTCAGTTTTTTCTGGACTTAAGTCATAATTTTTATTTTTATTTTTATTTTTTCGTAAATTTTGTAGCATATCTCCTTAAAAGGCTTCAGCTGCAGATTTCAATGTTTTCTGGTCTTAATGTTATTGGTACTGTTTACTTATTTATGTACTTTGCTGGGGTTGTAGGATTGCTGACATTGGGATCAGATCTTGAAGATGGTGGCCTTGAAAGACATTCTTCCACCTGCAAAATCTTCCGTAACTACTAATTATGACCACTCAAACGACCCCTGGTTCAAAAGTCGGTTCAGTCTGTCTGAATCCGAGGAATCTGAAGCTCCCAAGGCCAAGCAAGTGCCTCCTTACCTAAAACGGTCTGGATTTAAGCCCTCAAAGCCCGAGGATTTTGGAGATGGAGGTGCATTCCCTGAAATCCACTACGCGCAGTACCCTCTTGGCATGGGCCGAAGCCCAAACCAGAAGCCCGGAGGGAAGACATTGCCTCTCACAGTGGACGAGCACGGGAATCTACGATACGACTCAATCGTGAGGCAGAATGAGAACTCAAAAAAAATTGTGTACTCCGAGCACTCGGACCTTGTCCCGATTTTCGCGAAGGATAAGGAGAACAAGGACGAGATGGACATGGATGAGAAACAGAAAGAGATAGAAGAGACCACTCAAGAAACCAAAGCTGCCCTCGAGAAAATCGTGAATGTCCGATTAAGTGCTGCTCAACCGAAAAACGTCCCCACGCAATCATCGGACTCCAAGTTTATCAAGTACAAGCCCTCCCAGCAGTCGGCTGCCTTTAACTCAGGTGCTAAGGAGAGAATCATCCGCATGGTGGAAATGCCCGTTGACCCTCTCGAGCCTCCCAAGTTCAAACACAAGAGGGTCCCGAAGGCCTCCGGCTCGCCACCTGTCCCGGTCATGCACTCTCCTCCGCGGCCCGTAACAGTTAAAGATCAGCAGGACTGGAAAATCCCTCCATGCATATCTAACTGGAAGAATCCCAAAGGTTACACAATACCTCTCGACAAGCGTCTAGCGGCTGATGGCCGAGGGCTCCAAGATGTTCAGATCAACGACAATTTCGCGAAATTGTCCGAGGCTCTGTATGTTGCCGAACAAAAGGCTCGGGAGGCAGTTGCTGTACGGTCCAAGGTTCAAAAGGAGATGATGATGAAAGAGAAGGAGAAGAAAGAGATGGAGCTTCGGGAGTTGGCCCGTAAGGCCCGATCCGAAAGGACAGGTGTTGCAGCAGCTGTGGCTATTCCGTCAGAGAGGACTAATAATAATAATAATAACGACGATGATATGAGAGTCGAGTATGAACGCGCGAAAGAGACGAGGGAGGAGAGAGAGGAGAGGCTGCAGAGAGAGAAAATCCGCGAGGAGAGGAGGAAAGAGAGAGAGAGGGAGAGGAGGCTTGAGGCGAAAGATGCTGCCATGGGCAAGAAGAGCAAGATTACACGAGACAGAGACCGTGACATTAGTGAGAAAGTTGCGCTCGGGATGGCCTCGACTGGCGGTAGAGGTGGAGAGGTTATGTATGATCAGAGGCTATTTAACCAGGAGAAAGGGATGGATTCCGGTTTTGCCACTGATGATTCGTATAACATATATGATAAAGGCTTGTTCAATTCCCAGTCTACTCTGAATACTCTGTACCGGCCGAAGAAGGATGCTGACGGTGAGATGTACGGTGGGGCGGACGAGCAGTATGAGAAATTGATGAAAACCGAGCGATTTAAGGCTGATAAAGGATTTGCTGGCACATCGAAGGCGGCGGGCCCCAGGGATGGGCCGGTCGAGTTTGAGAGGGATGCGCCTGAGGAAGACCCGTTTGGTTTGGACCAGTTCTTGACGGAGGTTAAAACTGGTAAGAAGGCTATGGAGAAAGTGGGGAGTGGGGGTACTCTGAAGGCTGGGGCGGGGTCCATGAGGGATGACTATGGCGGGTCGGGCAGGTCAAGGATCGGGTTTGAACAGGGCGGGCGTTGAGTTTTGATGTTGGTGATCTCGTGCGTTGGTTTAGCCTCTGCTCGAGTTGTGAAGTCGTGCTCTGCATGGATTGTCTGTGTGCGGGCTTTGTGGTGGGAATGGAAATCGTGCATTGTTGGTAATGTATTCTCGTTTATGCCTTGTTTGAACTTGAACTATGAAACTTGTTTAATTGTATGGTTATGATTATGATAATGAGATGTTTTTTTATGTTGTTTCCGAATTGTATTGACTGTGTTTCCCCAAGTGTTGCGGCTGGTCCTTCTACTGTGGAATTCTCATTGGCCAGTAACGTCTATGCATTTATCAATTGCCTGGGAATTAGTAATTCGTTTTTTCTCCCTCTTTTTCCTCCGTTATTGGTGACACGTTTATGGATTTTTCTGCAAATGCTGGACTCTGGCTCTTTTCATGCATCCTTAAGGATTCTCTTGTTGCTCTGTTCAGACATTGAACATTGAAATTGAATGATCTTGTATGCATTTCTGTTGGAAGTCATTTCAAAAATTATTGGACTCGGTATCAAACTTGGCATAGTTTCTAGCGTTAGAGCTGCATCCTGTCCATTGAATGAACTCCTATTCATTTTACTTGTATGTTCTCATTGAGACCTTCTCTGCTATAATTCAAAAGATAAAGTAACCAAAAATAAAAAATAAAAAATTCCACATCCATATTTGATATAAAGAAAACTGTCAAAGCTTGTTTACCAGTAAACAAACCATGACAGATNCACGAGCCGTCCCACGCTCGGTTTTTCACCGCTCGGCCATCATTTCCCGCATGAGCTCCAATATCTCGCCCCTCATCCGAGACACTCTCGACTGATTCACCTTCTCATCCAACTCCCGAAACCAAATCCCATCGTCCTCCTTCCCTTCTCCCGCGTGGTACCACTCGCATATAGCCTCCGCAACAGCCGCCACATAGACCCCACAGTCGTACCCGTTCGTCTGCCCCGGCTCGATCGGCCGCTCCACATAGGCCACCTCCTCCCTTACCACGTACCTGCGCACGGCCAAATAAACCCTCCTCGCGTGCTCTCTGTTGTGGGACCCAAAGCTGTCGTGGTGGACAAAAACGTCTCTGCCACCCGAGCAGCGCCTCCTCCTCATGAACGCCAGCAGGCTCCAGTGGGACCCGCCGCCCGCCAGCTCCACGTCAGCATTGTCGTTAACCGGGAATATGACCAGCTTTCTCGTGTGTAGATTGAGGGGTTGAAGAAAATCTCGCAGGAGCTCGTTATTATCCGGGCATTCTTTTATCCAGAAGGCAATGGAAGGTGGGACGAGGAGAACTTCTTCGTTGCTCGGGAAGCGCGTTGCCAGTTGGCTGAAGTAAAACTCGATTACACGGTCGTTGAGGAAATGTGGGCCCGAGAGGATTTCGAGGTCCGACCGCCGCAAGACGACGTCGTTGTAGCTGAGGATTTTGTCGTCCGGGTTTTTCAATGCTTCCATGTTTGTTTCNTAAAACGAAAAAAATAAAAAGTGATGTTTTTAAGGGTTTTGTTTATGTTTTAAGGAAGATGTCCGGCCTTTCATTTAACCTTCAGATATACCATAATCAAGCTACACTCGAATAGCAAATATGAATTTTCATGTAAGGCTATCTTTGGTAAAACTAATTGATAAACTATCTATCTATAAGCTAGCTAGTTGACAGCTTATAACTGATTTTCGAGCTTATAGCTTATGACTTATAACTGAAAAGCTAGCTTATATGATAAAAGTGTTTGGTAAAATTAACTGAGCTGAAATAAAAATTTCAACGAGCGTATTTGAAAAACTATCCAAAGAAGCTTATGAGATAAGCTGGAGCTTTTTAAAAAACTCGTCCTACTAAACGAACCAAACGAAGCTAATTTAAATACAAGAAGCTTATAAGCTAACCAAATAAGCTATAAGCTACCTTATTTAGTTACCAAACATAGCCTAACTAGAGAACTATTCCTTCAAAGTAATACAATTAGAGTACAAATATGAAAACCAACTAACGCAAGCATTTTATAGCAACAGTTATACTAATGTGAAATTTTGAATTCAATTTTAGATATAAAAAAAATTATAGCCATTTCAAGACACAGCATATGTACACAAACTAACAAATCTAACACCAATGCTTTATTACTGTTCGATCTTCTGTTTCAGTTTTCATCCAAAACTCGAAATACGCTTCCTTGAGGATTTCATCAAGTAAAACATAGCTCAAACTTCCAAACATGTACAGACACCTATCACCCATTAGTCCTTTAAAATTGTGAAAAATCATACAATTCAAAAGTTATTGATTGCCAAATCGGTTATATATAGAAATCCCAGATTAATCTTCACTATGTTCCACAAGTTAGTGCAAAATAACTCTGAAAACTATAAATCTACACCATAATTTCATTAAAATGCTCGGGGCAAGGCTAGTTCAAGTTCTCTACCTCATCCGGTTGTTACAATCTCTCACAACCTACCAACAATAATGTGATTTAAAATCACACAAACATATGAAAATGCAGAGAACAAAAATTTCTCTTTTTCCTAATCCCATTGGCACTACACACACATACTCATATCTATATCGAGCTCTTCCCCAAAAAACATTATACCGCCTTTGATTTGTGGATATGGTTCACTTGATGCTCGACAAGAACTTAAGAACAGAGACTATTTCAACGGGGACGAACAGTTTACTCGCGGCAATAAACAGACAATTGACTCACGGACCAGAAATTCTCAAAACCCATCTTTTTAACATTCGAAATCGACTATTTAAAGCCAAAACAAGCAAGCCCACCAAAGTGAAACATGAAAAGTTACGAACTTTACTCACCTTTTACAGCAATCCGCAGCTATTACCAAGCAATCCTTCAATTCGGAGTTCCAAATGAACACTTTTGAATATTTAAGCGTTGAGCAAGCCAAATCAATAACGAATTTGGATATAGAAGCGAGATCTTCCCTTCTCTTCTTGAGTTCCGATGAGGAAAACTGAGAAATTTGATGGGGTTTGTGTTCTTTGAGCTGAAAGTGGGAGATTCTGTGGACCAAACAGAAGCTTATAGTAAACAATGTTATTATCAAGGTAACATTTAAATTAACCTAATTTAATAATCGAACGAACGCGAGATTGCAAACGTTCTATAATTTTTGCGAACATTTTATTATACTTTTATTTTATTTTTATATACTTATATGATATTTTTTAATAAAATAAATTTTAATATTAAAAATACTTTTATTTTATTTATTTTTTCGAAACATTCTAAAGGCATCCACAACGCAAATTCTCAAATACCATTCATTCAATCAAACAGTAACATTCTCTCTCATCCACATCATCTTTTCACTAAATCTCTCTCCATTGAAACACACACCCACATTCATACACATTCATTTAAATACATATATGGACCCATTATCTACTCATTCAATATAAATTTTAACATTCTATCAAGGGCGTAGCCATAAATTTTTTTTATACTGGGCTGTAAAATATGTTACTATTATTCGGACCGTGTTGGTCTCAAACATAGTTTGATTCGACTTGTAAAAGTCCACGCTTGTTTATTTAAACAAGACAAAATCGAGAAACTAATCGAGCTTGTCTATCTAACAAGTCGAGTTGAGCGTATTTGCAAATAATTCAGTTAAAGTTTTGGGTTTTGTAGAAGTTTTAAGGTTTACTAAATTAATTGAACTGAGTTTATACGAGTCCAACCCAAACTCAAATTTTTATTTGTTTATTAAACAGATAAGCAACGATAACTCGATTATTAAATGATCACTAGCTCGAACTTCAAATACTCGATTCAAAAGATCTAGCTAGACACATGTTTAAAGAAGTCAAAGTATGAAAATAATTTTTATATTTAATATAAATTACCTTAATCACATAGTAAATTTAAATACTATTATACTTTCTGACTAGCCGTATTTTATATGGAGGTGACTCTCCTTGACAAAAACTTGAAATTTTTTAACTAGTCTCTTATATATATAACAAATATTTATTTTTAATTGTTTCATCATTTTTTCTTTAAAAATGTACAAAGATAAATTTTTTCATTTACTTGAATTTTAATTAAAAACAACATAATTTATTCAAATAACTACTATAAAACAGTATAATAGTCTCGTCATTCGTGTTATACGTCATGTCATTTAAAGTACATATGTCATTTCATTGAATTTATCAGATAAATAATTGAGATTTAATAGTAAATTTCATATAATCAACTATCATTTATTTAAAAATTAAGTGAGTATATAAAGTTGATTGTGAAATCTATAAATTTAATTTTATACTAAATATTTTAATAAAAGTCTGGCACAATCAAATATTGTCTTGAATATAATTATTCAAATAAAATCTATTTAATCAAACAATAGAAAATAAATACGAAAATAACATAAAAGAGGCATAATAATCTAAAAGGAAAAGTGGAAAGAATCTTAAATCATGTTCAAATATATAATATATCGATTCAATGTAAACAAATTTAACTTATTTTGGGCCAAAATAAGATTAATACTAGGCTAATATAGTTTAACATGGGCTAAAATATTATTTTACCAGTATAAAATTAACGAAGTCATAAAATTAAGACCGGGCTGGAGCCCACCCCAGCCTTTGGGGTGGCTCCGCCACTGCATTCTATTATCAATAAAAATAAAAATTTAATATTTTTAAATTATAATAATAAATTTTAAATGCACAAAAATAAAAGAACACTCGAGGACAAAAAAAATGATTAAATATATAAAAAGAAAAAAATGAATTAAAATCAAATGAAAACAAAAAAAAGCACCCAAAGTGCATTAAAAATAAAATATATAAATATATAAAAAGAAAAAAAAAATGATTAAAATTAAATGAAAACAAAAAATAGCACCCAAAGTGCATTAAAAATAAATGAAAAAAAAATAATAAAAATAAGGCACA
Source organism: Striga asiatica (assembly GCA_008636005.1). Lineage (NCBI taxonomy): Eukaryota > Viridiplantae > Streptophyta > Magnoliopsida > Lamiales > Orobanchaceae > Striga > Striga asiatica. Next base: position 428,203 of record BKCP01011626.1, on the reverse strand, counting down.
AACATTCTATTGAACGGACAAGTGGGTACCCACTCTTTAATGGACGGCTTCATTGCAAATGAACGGCAATATGATGTTCAAACGGGACAAATTAACGCCCGTTGCGGATGCTCTAAACAAAACATTTGAAGTTAAACATACAATTCTAAAAAGTTGGTTTTAAATTTGAACTTTAGCGAATAATTAAACAAACAAACACAAACACAAATTTTCACTAAAAAAAATAAATACATGAACAGGAACAATGTTCGAATGTAAACATACATAAATTCGTTTAACTCATTCAGTTTGACTAGTGTGTATCCCGTGCGCTGCACGGAGGAGTTTTTATTTAAAACCTTTTCTAAGACTTTATATTATACATAGTTATTTATGTTTAACATCTTATTATTATAAAAAAAGAAATACTAAATATGAAAAATTATATATTATTTATTGGAATATAATGAGTGTCCCAACCAAACTAATAACATCCAACATATGATATATGATAAAATTAATTATATGATTGTCATACTTTTTGAAAAAATATACATATATTTCTAATAAACATGTAAGATCCGCATTTAAATTTGTATTTGGATATGGGATGAAAAATGAATATGTACAAATAAAAAAGTACCAAGAACCTACATAAAATGAGATTCTTTATAAACTTTAAAATATTTTGTAGTTAAGCAAATATTAACAAACAAAATCATCAATTAAGTTGAACTTATCGAATATAAAATATAATTTATGATATCATTGACCATATTTACCCGTTGTATTTAAAGTTATCATTGACCATATTTTTATGAATTAGGGTTTACAAAATATCTTTTTCAAAATAACAATTTTTTTTAATTTGAATTTGACTTTTTCATCCAACCGCCATTTTCCACAAGAATAAAAATAGTATTTTGGAAAATTTTAGACGTGAAAATCAAATAAAATTAATTTAATAGTAATCGATTAATTTAATATTATTCAAAATTGTTTAATTCGGTCAACCCGATCTTAGTGCACGTTTCATTGAAACAATCGCTTACCAAAAAAAAAGGTAATCGCTTACAAAAAAAGGAAGTGAAATCTATCTATATAATATAAATCAGATTTGAAAAAAAAAAGGAAATGAAATTTCATAATTAATTAACTTAAATTGATGTTATTCGATTTATATCAACTCCCTTCCAAAAAAAAAAGGAAATATCCGATTCCTACCAAATCGATTAAAAAAAAAAAGGATTATAATATACGTCCAAATAAATTACAATTGAAATGTAGGCGGGATTATGAAAAAAAAATAAAAAAAACTTTACCGAATGTTTGAAAAAAAAAATCGGATTAAAAAAAATTAAAAGGAAAAAATTAAAAACGTGAAATTAAAATTAAAAACGTGAATTAAAATTAAAAAAATTAAAAATACAAAATTTACCAAATCTCAACCCATAAAAAAAAAGGAAAATCGAGTGAAATAAAACGTAAAAAAAAAGGAAAAGCGAGTGAATTAAAAATGTACCAAATCGGATTTTAAAAAAATGGTAACAAATCTCATCTCATCCTAAAGAAAAGGAATTATAACAAATTTAACAAAAAAAACAACCAAATCTTATCCTAAAATAAAACAATCCGATTTCCATAAATCACATCCAAAATCAAATTAAGTTAGGCGGGATAAATAAAAAAAATTCAAAAAGAGTTTCCAAAACAGGTAATTTTCGAAAAATTTGAGAGGGAAAAAATGATGTTTAAGCGGGAAATGAAATATTTATTCAAACATTATTCAAACATTTTTCCTTCTCCGTTTTATATAGTAATAGATTACACTGATCGTTTATTAATCTATATATATAAAAAAAGAATTAACATTTATCAAAAATAGCAGCAAAAAAGTCAATAAGCATTTAATGCATACTTTATTTGGAAACTTTTTAAATATATGCATTAATTGTTTTAATATACGCATTTCCAAATCAAATATGACCAAAAAGATTCTTTCCTTGAATAATTTTATTTACATATGCAATAATTTTATTGATATCCATTATAATAAACTATAATTTGGTTTTTCGTGATTGATGTTGATAATATTTTGGTCAACATAAACATGAAAACAACTTTTAAGTCTTAACTATATTATTTTTTTTTTTCACAAATGTTGACTTTCATCCTAAAATATTTATAAACAATGGTAACATGTTAAATAATTCTCCATCTGACTAATTAGCCGAAATCAAGTTGGTGAATTAATATTTTTCGATAATATTTTTTAACCTTTATTTAATTATATAAACAAATAATTTACCATTTAAGAGATAATGATCACATCATTAAATAATTTATTAATGACTAAATAATATAATTAAAATATATTAACTATTCTTTACATTTTCAACATTTGATTTATTTGTATATTATTGTCGACCATGATAATTTTATCATTTTTTTTATTTTTATTTGTTTCCATAATGAGTTTATTGTAAAATATATATTTATATTGCATAGTATGTTAAATAAACTAATAAAGCCTTAGGATGCAAATTAGAAAAATCTCTTGATTATGTAAGGTTTATTATTTGATAATTTGCTAAATTAATTTTTTTTAATTATTATGAGAAAATTAAATTTTAAAAAACATGTGTGTGTATTTTGTAAACATTTATAGATTTTTTTTTTTATTTTAAACTCATTACATAAACTAAGAAGAAGAAAACTACTTCTATAACCTTTATAAATAATAATAATGACATTATATGACAATAAATATTATAATAAAATAATAATTGACTATTAAATAAATGGTGAACAAGAATAAACATAAATTTTATTTTATTTTTCTTATATCGATGGATATATATATGTTGCAGAATCAAATTTATATCAATATAACGTGTTAGCATAATGATATATTAATAGCATGTCAACGTTATGACTAAAATAAATATCACTGATTGAAAGAAATGGAAAATTAGTGATCCAACCCTATTATTTTTTGTCAAAATCGTACAAACCATATAGATGACTCAATTAATATATGTGTCCCGTGCATCGCACGGGCTACGCACTAGTTGATTAAAAAACAAAAACGATGTCAAGTTCATTTATTAAAAAAAAAACTCCATGAGGATGTGAAAGCCACTTAATGAAGTGCATTCAACAGCATTTAGTAGAAATGCATTAATTTTACAAATTACAATGTTCGCTTGGAGATTATTTCACTAATTAACTTGTAAACTCCAAAAATAACGAAAAAATTCCTTCTTTTTTTGTTTCACGCGAATAAACAAACGCGTCAGCTTTTTGGCGTGAATAGAATTGTCAACGTACCTTCTTCCATTTCATTTTCTTCCCAAATCTCACATGGCGGTTGCCACCGTTGCCAGCCCTCCACCGCCGTAGAATCTACTCGGTGAATACGTACACATATACGTTCAATTGTAACCTGTATCTCATACCGACACTTTGTCTCATATACACGCACTGAACATCAATATCTCTCTCCGGTTGTCGGTGTGATTGTGATCGAATTCAGATCTGAAAAAGGTTTACCAAAAGCGATCGAATTTCATTAAATAAGTGCGGGTTTTTCTGGGGTTGTATGGAAAATGGAGTACATCGACAATTTGCCCGCCATGGATCTGATGCGCTCCGAGAAGATGATGTTTGTGCAGCTTATCATCCCCGTTGAGTCAGCTCATCGCGCGGTCTCTTATCTCGGCCAGCTTGGTCTCCTCCAGTTTCGTGATGTGCGTAACCTTTCACTATTTGTTTGTGTGATTTTGCGTTTTCATTTGATTGGATCATCACTGTATAAAATGCTAGCTGGGAAAATGTGGTTTTTGCATCTGATTAGGCAAGGAGTCTCGTGTAGTTGATTTTTTGGTATTAGCAGTTTTTTTTAGCTTCAATATGAGATCAGTAGTCAGGTGGCGATTAAACCCAATTGAAGAATTTTCAACCAGTAAATTTATCTTTTTGGGAGAGAGAATGTGTTTAGACTATTTCGATGGATACACTGAAAGTGCATTGTCATTCTATTCCATTCACTGAGTCATTTTTTCTTGCTTAACCGTTTTAGTGAAATAAATTATGCAGTGTCATGTGTAAAATGAAAATCAGAACCGAGGAAGAGTCTTTTACGGTTTTATTCGTGATCTAGACTGTAAATCTTAATTCTTAAAAAGTGTAAATGGTGATATTGTTCAACCTCTCTATTCTTTTGGTGATGCTATTGAGGAACTACATTGGCACACTCTGACATTTTTCTGCGAGATTTATGTGCAGTGTTTTGAAGGAAGGCTTCTCCATGCTTATGTCATTTTTATTAATTCTTTGATTTGCTAACATCGATGCACCCATCTCATTCGTTTATTTCATTTGGTTATCTTTTGCAGTTAAATGATGATAAAAGTCCTTTCCAGAGAACGTTTGTTAATCAGGTATTATTTAGCAATTTGTTGTTGATAAGTGCAAGATACTTCTCAGTATCCTCTTTTCAGCTTGTGGGAAGTTGAAACTTGAATATAAGCTGAGTACTTAGGCAATAATAATCTATTCTCCATTTCCTTTATTACTTTCAAGGTCCAATGCACCTGTCATGACTAAACTTAAGATGCAAATAACTTGGGATAGGTTTATGTTGTTTATATTAGTAGACACTTGAGCTTTAACTGAAATATATCACTAGACTATAAGATATGTTGACGGTAAAGGTCATGCAAACTGTAAACACTTTGAAAGCATTGCTGCTTGAGATGGTTGGTGATTATGCTGAAGCTACTTTGGTTCATGGAGATGTGGTAGTGGTGCTACGTCTTGAAGAAAATGAGTCTTTTCAGATACCATTATCCTTGGTTATAAAAGTTCGGTTCATTGTCTAGGTTAAAAGATGTGCTGAGATGTCCAGGAAACTACGTTTTTTCAAAGATCAGATACATAAAGCTGGTCTAATTGCACCCCCAAATCCGGCTTCCCAGCCTGATATTGAATTAGAAGAACTTGAGGTCCCTTTCTCCTTCTTCTTCTTTTTTTCTTTTTTTTTTTTCGTTCTCTTCTTGTTTTTAATGTTATACTGAGTACTACAGTTCAGTTTCACCTGCCAGCAAACTAACATACTTATGCTAGAAATACCTTTTCATCGCTTTTCCTGCAACGAATTTGTATTTTTCTTCTATTCTTTTACTTTCTTTTGATTTTAGGTCCGTCTGGCTGAGCATGAACATGAGCTGATTGAAATGAACAGTAACAGCGAGAAACTGCAGCAAACATATAATGAGCTGCTTGAGTTCAAGATGGTTCTGCGGAAGGTACATTTGCAAACATCTTCTTTTGTAGGCTCGTGAAGTGACAATCATATTTGCAAAGTGAAAGCACGCTAAACATTTTAGGTGAAGTCTGTGAATACACAAATGTATTGAAGTGTAACCTGAAGTGTAACCCTTGTAGTATTATCAAGTTTTGACTTTTTTTTGAATAAGGCTTCATTGTGTTACTTTTCATGATGTTAATGATATTGTATAGTTATGTTTTTATTTTTTGATCTTTTCATTTTAGTTCATGTTACTTTCTTCATATGAAAATCTCAGAACATTCCAACCTTTTGGAAGATCCTTTGAAGGATATCTGAAGTTTCTCTTAATCCCTGAAATGTAACGTATACTATGTTAGTGGTGTAAGGAAAACATCGAAAAAATTATGGAAGATTGGAGAAGAGTCATTGTCATTTAATCTGACCACAATGGGAAACTAAATCTTCTTTTCGTTCACCTAGGCAGCATAGCAATGCAGAAGTGGTTTTCCTCCTTTTTCTTCATTCATACCGGCAACTAAGATGTTAAAAAATTGGACACGATACAGGGTGGAAAATTAAGAAATCCCTTAGGCAACAGAGAAAGAAAATGATTAAAAATTGGAATAGATGAGTTCATGGTTCAATTGATTACCACTATTTTGTAGGTTAAGTGGCATCTCTCATATCCTTGATAAGGGTGTCGCAATTGTTGGTACAAGGTTTGATCATTGTACCTCACAGTTTATTAGGAATTTAGACTCCCCTCACAGCCAGTCCCCATTAGTATTAAAAAAAAATTGATTGACTTGGGTCAATCGGAAAAATTAAACTGTAAAAGAATTACTTGAACAGTATTAAAAGTATGTCAAATGCAGATTATTTATAACTGTATTAAAAGCTCAAGACATGCATAAATACATATTTAGTTTAATCTAAGTTTGTCAGCTGTGTCACACACCCGGATATGTACCAGTCCCACACCTGTTTCTGACCCAGAGAAACATATTCCTCTTGTAGATTGTACTGTTATTTATTGGTGATCATCAATTTAAATGTTGAATGGTAATTCCAGGCAGGTGACTTCCTTGTGCCTGGTGGGAATCATTCTGCAGCTCAAGAGACAGAATTAGATGAAAATGTCTATACGAACAATGATTATGGTGATGCCGCATCACTGCTTGAACAGGTAATGATTTCTACGATCCTTTATTGGCAGAGAACTTTGAAGTTGTGAATTTGCAGATGCTGTATTTATGCATGGTTTTTTAAGTGCAGGAAATGCAACCTGGATCATCTGACCAATCTGGTGTAAAATTTATAAGTGGAATCATTTGTAAGTCTAAAGTTCTAAGATTTGAGAGGATGTTATTTCGTACTACAAGGGGAAATATGCTTTTTAATCAGGCATCAGCAGAAGATCAAATTGTGGATCCTGCATCAAATGAAATGGTCAGTTCCCAATTTCCTTCCTGAAACTGTATATTTCTTTATTTGAAAGCTCAACCATTAAAAAGCCAAAAAGAAGGATGCCCTGCACTTTCGGGACCCATTTTTTTTTTTTTAAATTCTAATATAGTAGTTTGACTGTTATTTGAATAACTGATGTGTACCTTTGTACCTGCAGATAGAGAAAACCGTTTTTGTGGTATTCTTCTCTGGGGAGCAGGCAAGAAAAAAGGTCCTGAAAATTTGTGAAGCATTTGGCGCGAGCTGCTATCCAGTTCCCGAGGACACGACCAAGAGGAGGCAAATAACTAGAGAAGTACGATGCTGAACTGATTACTTTTTTAAAGAAAAATTTGAGGGACACTTGTATCCTGTTGTATTATTATTTGACATACTTAGCAGTTTCCCCAGTTTTTTATCATTAATGCACCCTGAAGTATGTACAGAAAATAAAATTGCCTTCACTTTCCTTTTCCTTTTACATTTATGTGCTTTTGCTTCACAGTGCATTTAATGTGTATGTTGATTAAGATGCATGATCATCTCAAGCTGAAGAACTTCTATGCATGATCACTTATGCGTTTTGAACTTACAATGTTAGTTAGATGAGTTTGTACGTGTTAGAAAATCTGTATCATTCTATCAAATGTACGCAGTTCATCATTGTAACTACATGCATATTGGTTCAATTGATGTTCTACATTATAGTTTTCTGATTATTTTCATCTCTATATCTTCTGGCATATCCTGCTTTTATGCAACTTTTGCATTATATTTGGTCGATGCAAAGTAGTAGAGCCATTCTTATTAGCCTTTTGCTTTCAGGTTTTGTCACGGTTATCTGAGTTGGAAACTACCTTAGAGGCTGGCCTACGCCATCGGGATACTGCTCTCACTTCTATTGGGTTTCATCTTACAAAGTGGATGAATATGGCAAGTTTTTATTCTTCGATTCTTTTTGCTTAACACTTTAAATCTGTGGATGCAAGGGCAGGAACTCATATTCATTTCTTTAACTCTTTCTAGGTGAGAAGGGAAAAGGCTATTTATGACACATTAAATATGCTGAATTTTGACGTCACAAAGAAGTGTCTGGTTGGTGAGGGTTGGTGTCCAGTATTTGCAAAACCGAAGGTACAGATATACTGTGTTATGTTATGTATACTCTTGAGATGCACATAGAGTTAACTTCTGTTTTATAAAATTTAGTTAGAACATAGAAAGATAAAATTCCAAAAATTGCAGATTCAAGAAGCTTTGCAACGTGCAACTTTCGATAGTAATTCACAAGTGGGTATGGTATTTCATGTGATGGACTCAATTGAGTTGCCTCCAACGTACTTCAGAACCAACCATTTCACCAATGCATATCAAGAAATTGTTGATGCATATGGGTAAGGGAATGTATAATCAATTCTTTTGGAGATAATGGCATCATGTTGTTCAGTAGGTTGCATTAACAATGTTATTTGATTGCTAAAACTTCATGTGTTTTAGGGCCTTGTGGCAATCAGGTTGATAAAAATTTCATCAGTGTTTCCTCTCATTGTTCAAATCTAGTAAGAAATCTTGGGTTTTGAAGGTCTCCGTGATCAAAGATGCCATTTTCTATAGTGGGACCTTTTCTCCTTTTATTTTGCATTGATGGCATTTTCAGTAGCGTTTTATGAAACGTCTCTTAGCTTATTTGCAAATGTTGTAGATAGGTAATTCACACCCATCAGTCTAACCCAGGAAAGATTAAAAGATCCAATTGATTGAAGTAGAACTCATAAAAATACAATGCATCTATGAGTTCGTGTGCACATGCACATGTTCGTGACTAAGCGTCACAGCCTTAAGAGGGGTAGGTCATAAGACTATGGGATGGGTAACCCTAGAAGGTTTGACCAATGTCATTGGTGTGACCGATGTCATTGTTCAGGGCATGTTTGGTGTTGCTATATGAGGAATCTAAGAGTGTTTGCTTCCCCAGCTATTCAAATCTGATGATCAAAGTTATAGGTGCTCCTTAAAGAAAGAAATTACCAATGAATCATTGATGATATTTATGATTTAATAGTTAGGAAATTGGTGATGGTTTGACATGATGTGTGTTAATGCTATCAGGTTGGAAGCATTAACTTGATGGCAATTCTTTGAACTGTATATCTGTCTTTGACTACAACATATATATGAGATTAAAAAGTCAAGTAAGCTACTGACTAACACACTATTCTTGCAGTGTTGCTAAATATCAGGAGGCAAATCCTGCAGTTTATACTGTTGTTACATTTCCATTTCTTTTCGCTGTGATGTTTGGGGATTGGGGTCATGGCATATGCTTACTCTTGGGAGCTTTGTTCCTTATAGCCCGTGAGAGAAGACTTGGTTCTCAGGTATTGATCAAACACCTGAATATGTACCAGTTTCGGACACCTGTGTCACAGTTGAAACAACATAGCTAATTAGAATTAGTTTAATGGCAGTAACTGATGGCTGTTGTGACATCGAATCTATATTATACCAGATGAGGCATGATTACCTTTACGCTTTGCAGAGACATAAGGTGTCCTAGAAAGAATGGATATATCAACTCTCCGTTTGTTGTACTTTAATGATGGTTAACAGCATGTTTACCTTTGAGTCATTGACAACTTATTTTTATTATGCTGCTTATTTCTGTCAGTGCTAGTTATTGCTTTCTTTCGGTATATCCTCCTGTAATTTTAAATGTCTATTTCCATCAGAAACTTGGCAGCTTCATGGAGATGCTATTTGGTGGCCGATATGTCCTCCTTTTGATGTCCCTCTTCTCAATTTACTGTGGCTTGATATACAATGAATTCTTTTCCGTTCCTTTTCATATATTTGGCAGCTCTGCCTATAGATGCCGGGATGCTACATGCAGGTAATGTTCTGAAATTCTCTATCAATTCAGTTTCCAGATAAAGCATCAATAATCCTTTGCGATTTACTGGACATATCATGTGCTGGAATTACTGTATTGTTGGAACTTGACTAAGTAGGAGCCCAGTGAATTAGGTAACTGAATGTTATTAACCTCTAGATTTTGACAGCTGAATAATTTTGTTTGCCTCAGTCGATGGTGTTAGTTAATGGCCAGTCTGAATCAATTTATGATATTCACTGCTTGTACATTTGGGTCCTCCACCAAGCGGGGTTCCCTATTTTTCTCTATCACTATTGTCAGTCTACTCTAACTGTGTTGTGTGTCACTGATGTGATTTTACTCAGGTATCTCTTCTTTTAGCTATAGATTTTATACTGTTGTTCCCTATTCCTGTTTTGACAGTGATGCTCATACAGTTGGTTTAGTCAAAGATAGAGATACATATGCATTTGGTGTTGATCCAAGTTGGCGTGGAAGCCGTTCTGAGCTGCCATTTCTGAACTCTCTAAAGATGAAGATGTCTATTTTATTTGGTGTAGCACAGATGAATCTAGGAATTATACTAAGTTATTTCAATGCACGCTACTTCAGCAACTCACTTGACATTAGGTATGCCTCTCTCTCTCTCTCTATATATATATATGTGTGTGTGTGTGTGTGCGTGCATCATTTAGTCATTTTAGAGGCTTACTCAGTTGTTATCTTAACAGGTACCAGTTTGTGCCACAGATGATCTTCCTGAACAGCCTGTTCGGATATCTTTCTCTTCTCATTATTATTAAATGGTGCACTGGTTCTCAAGCAGATCTTTACCATGTGATGATTTACATGTTCTTAAGTCCTTTTGAAGACTTGGGTGAAAACAAGCTGTTCTGGGGTCAGGGTGTACTTCAGGTATGACATTTATTAAATCTTCTGATTTTGCTTTCATATAACTATAAATGTAAAATAGTGTACGTTAAGCAGAAGTGAATCATTAGTGAAAATTTTGCAGGTTATATTGTTGCTCTTGGCTGTTATTGCAGTCCCATGGATGCTTTTCCCAAAACCTTTTATTTTAAAGAGACAGCACACAGAGGTACTCTTTGTTTCTGTTTTTCGTCTGGCTGCTTTTCTTATCTTATGAAACCTGCAAGAGGGTGTAAGATATTTCATTTTGAAAGCTGGAGGCATTTGTACTTGATGCTTTTCAAACACAATTCCCATTCTATCACCTGACTTTCTACTGCTTAAGACTTCTTCTCCATTCATAATAATGTTGCACATTTAACTTTTTTATGTCCAAACTGGAGTAGCACCTACTTATATCTCAGAGTATTACATTATTTATGATTCATAGCCGTCCAGAATAGACACATGTGCATTACTCAACCCTTTCACCATCGGGCAATTTGACTGCCTTCCTTCAATGAAAAGCCTGGTTTGGAATTCTCTGCTAAGTTCTTCCTAGAGCTCGTCTTCTAGAAAAGGCAGCTTTTATGTTTTGTTTTAAAACTCAAGGTCCAATTACAGTGGGCCCTATATTTACTTCCTACAAGCATTTATCAGGTTGCTTCTTTTATTTTATTTTTTGGAATTGGTGGTGGCATATGCATGTTATATTGTCCTTACGAAATCAGATATATTGCCTGGGACTGCCTCTGCTTGTCCGCCAGCAGCTTCAGTCTATATTCAACAGCTATATAGGTTTTGGAGGCGTGAAACTCTTGAATTAGTGATTAACTTGCTCTTTTCTTGCGCATATCTAAGAGATTTCAAGGACAGACATATGGACTTCTTGGAACCTCTGACATGTATAATGATGAGGAGCCTGATTCCGCAAGACAACCACGCCATGAGGAATTCAATTTTAGTGAAGTTTTCGTGCATCAGATGATACATTCTATTGAGTTTGTATTAGGTGCAGTTTCTAATACTGCATCATATCTCCGGTTGTGGGCTTTGAGGTAGACCTGTCCTAGCATGCTTTTTCTCCATGTGACTAGTTTTTTCTTGGTTTCAACTCCTAATACTTTCCATGTCACTTATTACAGTTTGGCTCACTCGGAACTGTCCACTGTTTTCTATGAGAAGGTTCTCCTTCTTGCCTGGGGGTAAGTATCCGTAAAAGGTTATTTTAACTTTCATTGATTTGAATGTTATATTGTCTTGGGCGCATCTACAATATTCCATATGCATTTTCCTAATCTTGTAGTGCATTTATGTTGATTGAAAGTCTTCTCTAAATCTTGTCCTGTTTCTTCTGAGAAATCGAGTTGCCGTAAAATGGCCATAAAACGTAAGTTCTATGGAAATCTTGTGTAATAGTAGAGTTTGAGCGTCCTCGGTTGATGTTTCTGTATTCTCAGCAATTTTCCTTTCTGATATGGTGATTTGAACTGAATTGCGAAGGGTAAATGTAGAGCCTTGATACTATTCCTGTCCTCCCGAGAAGTGAATTCTAGTGAGCTATTTTAGCAGATAGAGGTTATGTTTGGTAAACCTAGGTGATAAGCTAGCTTATAGCTTTGAAGTGAATTTCGAGCTTATAGCTGTTAGCTTATGACTTATGGCTGAAAAGCTAACTTATATGATAGAACTCTTTGGTATTATTAGCCGATAAGCTAGCTGAAATAAAAAATTCAATAGGCTTATTTGAAAAGCTACCCAAGGAAGCTTATGAGATAAGCTCGAGCTTTTTAAAAAAACCTCATCCTACCAAACCGAATACATGAAGCTTATAAGCTAATCAAATAAGTTATAAGTTAACTTATATGCTTACCAAACACAGCCATAGCATGACACTTGAAGAGTGATGACTTTGAATTGTGGTCACCAGAGTAGTTGACTTGTTGAGACAAACAGTTCCATATTGAACATAAAATGAGAGGCGAATTTTAATTGTGGGTGTTAGTAAGTGGACATAGTTTACGGTTGACCCTTCTTTCATTGCTGGCTTATAATTGTGGTTGTCTCCAATGAAATTTCTCTTAAGTTAAAAGGATAGAATTTTTGTACATATCACTGTGAAATATGAATGAGTGAGTTCTGTACTGTACTCATAGGAGATTGACCCGTAATCGGGCAAATATTGATGCCTATTTTATTCCCCGCCAATTCAGGTATGACAATCTTATCATACGATTAGTGGGTCTGGGAGTTTTTGCTTTTGCAACAGCATTTATTCTACTTATGATGGAGACTCTCAGTGCATTTCTCCACGCTCTTCGTCTTCATTGGGTTGAATTTCAAAACAAGTTCTACAGTGGGGATGGATATAAGTTCAGGCCTTTCTCCTTTGCTGCGTTAATTGATGACGATGAATAGTATCTTTCCATGTCGATTTGATTTTTCTCCTTTTCTTGGAGAATTTTCGGAAGTAAATGCGAAAGAAGAAAAATTTTGCAGGCAATATGGGCTTTTGATCGTTCACATGATGATTCCAGTGAATTAGACTTGTAACTGTAAGTTACGACAGAAAATATTGTAACTATTTTTATCCGGAATCCTTTTTTTTTTCACTCGCGCAAAGAGGGTTTACGACTGAGGAGTTTAAACTTTAAAGGGAGGCCTGTTATACGTAGAATCCGTATTTTCTTCAGTTCTGGTGAACCTGATTTTTGACATTTCATACAGAAACTGCAAATGTATACCTTTAGGCTATCGTCTCAGTACACGATTTTTTTGTAATTATTAATCGAATTCCGACTGTCGTTTACATGATTTGAGATGGTTGATGAGCAGTGTAGCAATGATTGTTCATTGATTTTGAGTCTCTGGGTATTTCTTATCTTGGTAATCTATTATCCAGACTTCAATGTGGGGCCTAAATGTTGAATTAAGATGGGGAAGTTATTGTATTTTGTAATTAAAAATTACTCTTGGCCTCAAGAAAATGCCGTAAGTTAGTACTTACCGTGAACAAATGTTAACATTGATATTAAGCATACAAGGTATCAACATTTGTTCACGGTATTTGCACAAAGTACAACTTACGGTATTTTCTTGGTCCATTATTGGGACCTATCAAAAATTAATGCTGCCTCAAGTGGTTATTTGTCTTCCATGACTGAGCCATCAACATACTATTATATTTATATCTGAATACGATGTCGAATTGATGACCATCAAAACACGATTGATTTGGTTTATAATAGTACATAAATAATTTATTAAATTTAAAAATGTATTCATAATTTAATTTAATCAATTAGTTTATAATTTTAGAAACAAAACCTTCAAATCTAATGAACTAATTCGAAAAAAAGTTAAAAAAAAAAAAAAAAAAAATATTGTCGACCACAATAAAAAGCACGTATTACAGGAATACGTTTTTATTTAAAAACCGTATTCAGATAATACGTCTTCAATAATAAAACGTATTCATGTAATACGTTTCCCTAAAAAATAATTTGTTAACTTAAGTAACGTAATTAACTTAACTAAAACAAATTAAACCGTATTGGCAGAATACGTTTTATGCCGAAAAAAAATAAGAACGTATTAAGTGAATACGTTTTTAATTTAAAATTAGGTGTATATATATTTTTTATTATACAACGTATTAAGGAAATACGTTTTACAATCTAAAAAAATGAGAACGTATTACGTGAATACGTTTTTAATTTTTTTATTATACAACGTATTTACATAATACGTTTTATAAAAGAAAAATAATTTTTACAATTCCTAAAAATAATTTTTCTCGGGACAAAAATTTCGAAATGTAAACCGTATTTCGTAAATACGTTTTATATGTAATTTTACCCCAAATTGATTTTTGGTGCCCTAATTTTGCCTCAAAACCCTAAATATACCTGTTCACAACCAAATACACCTGTTCGATCAACTAATATCAACATATTCGCCCAATAATAATCCAACATATCATATAAACAAACAAATGAAACACAATAATTTGTCGAACAAACAATATATACAAAACGAAATATTCGGTTTATGCAAACAATCCAAAAATCCAAAATAAACACAATTCCACGAATTCAACACTACTAACTAGGAAGGAGTGAATGGTTTTGTAGGCTTGTGCGGTCTGGAAGTCCTCCGAGTATATACGATTTGAGCAGAAGACGAAGGTCGAGGTGTGAGAATTGTGTCAGTTTGAAAAGCTTGCTCAATTTCATCTTCTTCATCTGAATAGTTCAATTAATAAAAAGAAATCATAAATTGGATTGTAAAAAAAAGAAAAAAAAA